>CM021106.1:311336169-311418891 GCA_007115665.2 Sequoiadendron giganteum
TGCACTGGTGTCTATATGACTAGATAACAAGCTGATGGCCTAGCTAGTGATTTCTAAGGGAATAAAAAAGAACTGTAAAATAAGAGAGATACAAATGAATATGATAAAGACGATATATTAAAGGTAAGGTGACAAACATAGTCTCACAAAAGAGCCTATACGCTAGCTAGCTCCAAATGCATGTCCACCTACACATAGGAGGGAAAATTGTTGGGGGATGTATAGGGGTCTGCCTCAGTCAGAATCCCATTTCGGTGTTTCCACCTCCACGGATAGCCAAGATAGCAACGATAAATAAATATATGATAAAGGAGAAAATAAAGTAGAGAATGCAATAAACACTACAAAATAGTGAAGTGCTATTCAACCAAATCATAAAGGAGAGGAGTGAAAATGTTACCACCTCCACCAAGAGCTCACTAGACAATGATGGAGAAAGAGAGCTTGAACAATCACCATAGCATCAATTGTGGTGAAGGGAGGTGTTGCAAAATGTCAAGCCCCTATTGCAATGACTTGTTCCACACTTTCTCTAAAGAGTTGATGGAGTGTTTTTGCTGCTACTATAAAGTTCTAAAGTGCTTCTTGAAGTAATGGAAGTGAAGTGAATGCTTATAGATTGCAAAAAGAGATGCCAAAGAGATGAGTTGCATGAAGAATGATGTTTTTGAAGGTGAGGTGAGGAGAATAAGGAATTTTCGTGTCGGTTGGTCGAAGAGGGATGTTACAATTTGTTCCCAATATGAAGTGTAATACCTCTACCAACTTCAGACATGAGAATTTTTTAGGGACATAAGCACATCGCACGGGCATCCCTAACAGTTATTCTTCTATCAACAAAAAATACGAAAGCCAAGTGGAATGAAGGCATCTTGCTGATGTGGAATTTCACCTTCATCTTTTGTTTTCTAAGGTGTGGAAGTGTAAAAGGGGAATTTGTGTAAGAGGTGCAAATTCACGCCTATACATTTTTCCCCAACTTTAGTGAGAATGAATATTGACGAGTGCTTCAATAAACTAGATCAGAAATATAGTAGGGTTAGAAATGTATAATTGAACTTTCAAGGAAGCAGATCGTGATCTAGCGAGCTCAAAAACACAAGCTAGAACAAAAGACTCCATAGTCTAGCAGAACCATGAAGTTTTAGAATGAAAGCATCGTACAGGCCCATGAACCTACAAGGAGGTGACCCCCAAGATCTCTCACATGAAGGAAGCCCCAAGAAGTAAGTGCCTCACAGGCCCACATACTTACAAGGAATGTATCCTCCAAGATCTCTCACATGAAGGAAACTGAGAAAAGCACCTTACAAACCCACAGACCTGCAAGGAAGGCATCCTCCAAGATCTCTCACATGAAGGAAATTGAGAAAAACGCCCTACAGAACCACATACCTACAAGGAAGGTATCCTCCAAGATCTCTGGGTGAACCCACAAAAGTGGTTTACAATTCGAGTGAGGAAGGAAAACTTCCAAAAACATGACCCATTAAGAAAAAAATCATTTTGGAGGGTTCTAGTGAACTCTAGGTTCAAATGAACCCCAAAGAGGTTTGCTTGAACCAGGGTTCGAGAAAACCCCTTTGCATGTGGGAACCCGCAATTCCCATTGTGGGAAGGGGGTTCGCTCAAACCCCCCTTATTCCAAATCCCCCGACTCAGACACAAAAAAAACCTACATTTTGGCACTTTGAAGCTCAGGTTGAGGATGAAAATGGGGGAATATTCACAAACCCAACTGGAATCAGATAGTTCTTGGAATGAGATATCCAACGAATATAATTTTAGTATGTTTTGGTTTTACTATGTATTTTTTTTTTAGTTTTATTAAACATAGGTTTTCATCGAAAATGAAGGTCTTTGTTCTGCACATGTGGAAAAATAGCAGATTATCCAAAAAAAAAAAAATATCAGTACACCAGATATTGAAGTCCTTGATCCAACAATTGTTTTTTTGAATTTCGATATATACAAAAAAAGTTACGTGTTATACAGTCGCACTATGTCTGAATTATAATTCGTTTGAATTTGAAACTTCATTAAAGAAAAAATATTCAATAAAAAACCATCTAACCAAGTGGAAGCACTAGATATCAAAGTTACAAATCTAAATTTGAAAGAGTTGGAATTTTATCCTTCATGAAAAAAGTAATGCATTGTACAATGTGCGTCACTTTTTAAAAACGTTGTTTTCTAAAAAAATCGTTTTTTGTGGGAAATGGAAAAGAAGTGCAATTTGATTCCAAAATTTTTGAAAAAAATATTTTTAGAATCTATAGACAAAATGTGACAAGACTTTAGTTTGCATCATCTTCAAATTCCTCATGGTTTAGCCGCTATAGGTGTCCGAATGTGAAGATTTAGTTAAAAATAATAATTTCAGTGTCTAGTTTGGCCAAAAATTGTAAAGCACTATTGTGGGATCACCCCTCTCACATGAAGGAAACTGAGAAAAGTGCCCTACAGACCCGTAGACCTATAGGGGAGTGAACCCCAAGATCTCTCTCATGAGTGAAGCTCAAAGGAAGTTCCCTATAGGCTCGTAGACCTACAAGGAGATATCCCCCAAGATCTCTCACATGGAGGAAACCAAAGGAAGGGAACACCGTAGAGTCAAGAAAAGGATTCACAAGTGCACCTACAAAGCGACATGTATAAGACCCCTCCATTTTTCTCTTTTGACCGAATAATGTTTTGTTTTGGTTAGGCCTTATTTTCTATTAGTGCTTTGACTTTGGTACTTGGTATTTTATCCTGATGTTATTATTATGTCATGCTTTGGATTAGCATAGTGGATAATTGAATTAATGATGTTTATGATTTTGATCATATTAATGATGTTAGATTCGTTAGTTGGTAATATTGTATTGGTGAAGGGGACAGATTGCATCACTCGCTTGCGAGCACCCTGCGATCCCGAGATTTCCTCTTCATGGTGTGTATTTTATGCTATTCATATTATATGTTGTGGTTTACTCGATTTTCAGGTTGATAGGTATAGGACATCGACTCCACCTAGTTTCACAGGTTTGAGCATGTCCAATATTCAATGGTATTCGATTGGGAGATAGTAGCTAGGTTTTCCGTGCCAAGTCGTCACCCTAGTCTTAGTGTGTCATTTGGTGTTAGTCGAGTTATGTTGCTTTCATGATTGATCATCTTGCCTGGATTTATTTAAAATTGCAAGTTAAAAGGTAATTAAATGGCTTTATATATATAAAGGTTGTTGATTAAATTAATCTAGTTTCAATGCGGAAAATGTTATTTAAGTTATTAAATTAATTTAATTTAATTAATAAAATAATTTAATCTTGGATTAGATTTATTTTATTGAATTAATTAAATTAATTAATTTGAAATTAAGCAAATTCATTTTGGAGATTATTTGAATATTTGTTGAAATTGAAAAATAAGTAAAATGAGTTAAAAGTCAAATTGAAGTTTGAATTCAAAAAAGTTGAAAGAAATTAGATATTTTCTATTTTCTGTTTTCAGAAATTTATGAGGGGGTTGTTGAATTTTTTAGGGTTTTTATCCTTATGTTTGAAATTGCATCACAATTTTGGTTTATAAATTTTTTTGCAAAATTGAAAATGGAGGGAGGAAGAATTTTTCATTTTGTGGGTTTTGGGATCGAATCTGAAGAAATGACTGATTTGAAAAGGGAATCGAGGCAAGGATCTTTGCACCATCTGGATCTTCTCAAGTTCTTTGATAATCAGGTTCATGTCTTAATCTTTTATTTGTTTGCAAAAATCTATGTTTGGGTATGAATTACTTCAAGAAAATTCTTGTGTTCTTGGCTGTAATTTCAATCTTTTGCTCAAATTATTCCTTCAATTCCTTAAAATGGTTGAATCCATGTTTGTGTTTATATATATACATATATATACATATATATTTTGTTATATATATGTTTATATAGTTAGACCTATTATTTCCCTTTAAAATTTCATCTCTAAAAGAAGGTACTGTCATATTTTATTTTATTTTTTAAATAATAAAACCCCCAAATGAGGGTGCGGATTTCCAGATCCGCAGGAAATTGCTCAAAAAAAAAAAATTAAAAAAAAAATTGTGAGGGAGGGCTTTGGGGGAGCCGCCGGAAGCTCACCCCACTGCGCCTCGTATGGGAGGCCTGTGGGGGAGCCGCGCCCGACGTGACCCTCACAACCCTGCCCCTCCCACGACCGGCTATGTAACACAACCATTGCCGCTAGTAATGGCGACCGACTGTATTACATAGCACTGCCACCACCTTCACCTCCGCCTGCGCCCTGCGCATGAACCCCCGCTGCCATGGTTGTGCCTGGTTAAACCCACCACCCTGGTTAAACCGCCACCTCCGGCCTTTGTGAATCCGTGCGGCCAGGGAGAGAAAAGTGTGGCCAACCCTAAAATGGTGCGTGGCTCGAGGCATCATGGGAGGTTTTAGAATAGAAAATAAAAGATAAAAAAAAAATAAAATAAGATTTTTTAATATATTTTAATATTTATTATTATATTTTTTTTATAATATTTAAATATTAATATATATAAGTAATAATAAATATATATTAATGTTTAATATTGTATTTATATAATATTTAAATGTTTTTATATATATGTTTTTTAAGTAGTTAATTTTATATATATAATTGGATGAGGTTATTGGTTTTGAATTTATATTTATATACATATTAAAATGTATATAGGTATTGTAATGGTGTTATAACTTAATGGAATGAATTTTAATTTAATTGAGGAAATAGAGATATTGTAATGGGGATCAAATCATTGATGTTATTTTAAATAATAGATTTTTGATGGAATAATATTTGTATTTTAAATAATGTGGAGATTATATTATGTTAAATTGTTTTTGAAAATGATTATACCTAGTAGAGGAAACATTGATTATTTCAAAATGTTACTTACTGAATGGTAGGAATAAATGTTTATTTTATCATTATTGAAAAACAATTAGAGAATATGACATTTGATTTAAATTTCATCTATGTCCAAAAGAAACGTTATTTAATTCAGTTTGTTAATGCGATGAATTACTGCATGTTAAGGAAGAAGTGGATTTAGTGAATCCAAAGTAAATTT
Organism: Sequoiadendron giganteum; assembly: GCA_007115665.2. Lineage (NCBI taxonomy): Eukaryota > Viridiplantae > Streptophyta > Pinopsida > Cupressales > Cupressaceae > Sequoiadendron > Sequoiadendron giganteum. Next base: position 311,341,261 of record CM021106.1, read on the forward strand.
TTCTTCTGTCTTCTTATTCATCTTGACTGTGAATTGCATTTCGCTTTCATTTGGGGAAAGTTGAGTTTTAGAGTTTAATAAGTCTTCCATATGAGTTTTTAGTTATGGGTTTGTCACTTTGTTATGTCAACCTGTTTTGTATCCCTTGGATAGTGCATGAGAAGTTATCTGTTATTACCCGGTTTCTACAAACGAGGATGCAATGTGTGCCTCCTTGTCAGGAGCGGTTCTGTCATTATTGTTACCTCCAGTGTTTGGAGATGGTTTTATCTTTGTCGCCTCCTGAGAAAGGAGTGGATTTTGTAATGTGTGCCTCCTTGTCAGGAGCGGTTTTGTTATTGTTGTTACCTCCAGTGTTTGGAGATAGTTTTATCTTTGTTGCCTCCTGAGAAAGGAGTGGACGTGTTATCTTGTTGTTGCACTTTGTACCCTTGGTGTTTGGATGGTATGTGTGTTGTCAAGTAGAAGAGTGGCTTCCGTAGGGGCCAGAGCCCAAAGAGGTATCCAGGATAACCTTCGGAAGTGGTTTAATCAAGTGATAACTAAAACAATACTTAGAAGATTAGGACTAACTTCTCACTAAACAAGATATTAATGCCTCACTCATGGACCCAAGTGCTCGGTTAGGCTTGGGATGGGTGGGAAGGCCTAGAATGGCAAGGTCATCTATCTTGTCTGTACGAAAGGTATTTGGCTCTGCATGAGTGAGTATGGGGGCTAGGATTCGGTAAAGGTGACCAAGATAACCTTTTCTTGTGGGGGCCGGAGCCTAGGAAGAATCCAAGAGGATAACCCATGACAAACTATGTGATGACACTCTATCTAGGGCAATAGTTGGTTCTTGTTTATTGTGGGTATGGTTTCCTTAACATACCTAATGTGACCATAGTTGGTATTCGATTATTATGTGTATGGTTCTCTTAACATACTTGTTCTGCTTTATTTTTGGAAGCAATGTGACCATGTAGAGTTGTACTTGTGTGGTACTCGTGGTGCTCTTGAGTTGTACTTTTATTGTAATTATGTTGTACTTGGGTTGTACTTGTGATGTGCTTGTGTGGTACATGTGATTGGTTGTTTCAATTTGGTTCAGCTATGATTTAGCCTGTGTCTAGAGGTAGATGGTCTTGGCTAGGATTCCTTGTTACTATCTCCTAGCACGGGGGGTGGGCCTTTGGGTTCCACTTGGTTGGGTGGCGTGCACCTAAATCCGTTGGATTCTTTCTCCTTGTTCATATGGATGAGACTTCCATTTGGAGAGCTCGTGGAATTAAGTTTCAGATCTTGCTTTATTTCATTTCAGTTGGATCTTGTATTTTACCCCTCATCTATTATTGAGGTGGAAGTTGTAACTGTAACCTTATTTATTGGACTTGCCTCATTCGGGGAATGAGAGTTGTAAATGTAATATTTAATTATGGGTAAATGAGTTTGAAAGTTATCTATTATGTTTGGATGTAATTTATCTTGTATGGAATGTATGCATACTTATTATCTTGAGTAGATAAATGTTATGGTTTCTTTTATGTTGTTGTTGTGGGTTGTTAAGTAGATTCTGTCTCATAACCTTAGGGGATGGTTGCATTGGGAAGCGAACTTGTATATTAATCATACTTAAACAAAAAAAAATTAGCCTATTTAAGTAGTTGTTTGCATCATCCTCTAGGGTTGCGTGGTGGGGCGTTAAAACATGTTTACTTGCAGATAGAACATGTCAAAATGCAGCCACACAAGCAAGTAAGCGGATAGTCATACTGTGAACCCCTAAACCTGCAAATGCACAAAGAAGTCAAACATTGTTAGTGTTAGATCGAATATGCATGTAAAGATTTGAAGAATTCCCCATGAAATCCACCTATTAAGCTAAAATTAGGAAAATGAAGAACATAAAGCAAGAAACTTGAATTAAATCTTAATTAAGCAAATAAGTTAAAGATCTTATGGGGGAATTGGTGCCAATGATATGTTGCAATTGGCCCTTTCCCAATTCCTAAGTTGCAATGTGGTTGATGAAGAGAATGGTCAAATCTCCAAGGAGATTTGAGCATAACCTTGATACAAAATGTGAAATGTTGTGAATGCTTGGGTGAAATGGGCAAAATTAGTTCTCAATTGGAGAGAGTAACTTTGCATATGAATTGTGGATAAAGATTGAGGAGAAGAGTCCAATTTATAGATTCAAATCTTGGAAGAATGAGCAAGATTGAGCAATGTGGGATAAAAGATCATCAAGTGGCATTGTGCCACTTGTCCACATGTGATTGGATGAGGAATGTGCTAGTTTTGGCCAATGTGCCAATAAATGCCATTAGGTGGCATTTCAAACTTGAGAAATGACATGTTGAAGAGGGAAAAGGAATGAAGTTAATGTCACTTGGCTCAAGGTCAAGGACATGTAAGAGGCTTTTAATGCCTTGTTGGAAGGACCAAGTCCATTTGGACTTTTTGAATTCAAAAGAGGAATATTCCTTTTTCTTGATGCTTTGTGAGGGAAAATAGGAGAATTAATAAATCAAAGTAATTGATTTATTGTGCAAGTTGCATTCTCTAAAGGATTTTAGTAAGAAGGATTAAGTTAAACATGGATTTGATTAACTTAATGAAGAATTAGGTGATGTGACAATTTAGAGTTAGATTTATGAATTGATTTAAGTCAGAAATTGAGAGGAAATACTTTATTAAATAAATGATTTGATTTATTCAATAAAGAAGGGAATGTGTTAGATTAAATCAAATAAGGTTTAATTTATTTAATTTAATAGAAGGACTTTAGAGATTTTAATAAAATGATTTATTTAATTAAACAACAATGTAAGGTTAATTAAATTAAATTGATTAATTTAATCAAAGGAGGTGATAAACTTAATCCAATAAATAGTGATTTATTGAATTAAAGGATAGAAAGTGATGAAATGCTTAGAATTTGATCTGAGAGGAAACATTGTTAGTAATCGGGATCAGGTGTGCCAAAAAAAATTTGTACATTTTCCATGTCTACATTTTGCCCCTCTTTGAAGCAATGTACTTGTTGCTTTGATTCAAAGAATAAACTGCTGTGATCAGCGGTCTGGGATTTTGAATTTTTTAGATGCCCCAATGCTGCCCCAACAGGAGGATATTGCTAGATATTGCCCCCTCAAGAGACCAAACGAAAATTTTGAATTTTTGGATGGTCTCGCGAAAAAGATGACAAGGTGCCCGACAAGCCAGAAATGCCCCAGAATACCAGAAAACTACTTTAAAATACTAGGAGGGATGCAAAACAACTCTTGGTTGGTCGAGAATGGGCTTAGGGGACTAAAACCCAAGCTGGGAGGTCAAATTAGGTCAAAAAACCCTAATTTTTAGTCGTGAATAGACCGCGAGGGGTCATTTTCAATTCACTTTGCAATCTTAGCTTTTAGAAAATTTCAACTTTTAGCTTTGAGTTTGAGTGGAAATGGCACAATGACAGCTTCCCAGGTACGTGACGGAGAGGGTTCGGACACACCAGCGACCAATCGGTGCAGGACCTGTGGTATGTACCCCTATCCGTTTTCCAATTTTATCCTTTTACGTGGATTAAATAGAGTCTAGACTTTGTTCAAACTGCGCAATCCCATATGGCACTGCGGAAAGTGTCTTATCGCAACTGCGCAGTGCTGTATTGCACCGCATATGCGAAGTCCACTGCGCAAGGCAGTTTGTAATTTGGCACTTTGTTGGCCAAAATTCCGTCACATGTCCATTCTTCACTGCGCGGGTCAGTTAAGAATTTAGGGTTTGCGTCAAACAGGACCGCATATAAAAAGTGCACCACGCAGGTCACTTTGTGATTGCTAAAATGACAAACTCCACTGCAGCAATGCAGTTTAGGACTTTCCAAACTGTGCCGCACTCGCAAACAGCGCCGCATTTGCTAGTTTAAGGCAGATTTGAACTTTGAAACTTTATTTTTTTGATGCGATCGCCTTTCCTGTGCAGGAGGAGCCTGGTGTAATCTATTCACGGGAGCATTGATGGCCAATACTTAGTAGATTAGGGGCCATGACTGAGTTGGTCCAAGAGCACCTTGGTGCCATTGGCCTTTGGTACATTGCATATGCCCCTCCTATTCGGGCTCACCTAGGCATGCTTACGACTTTGGCAGAGCGATGGCATAGTGAGACCTCCTCCTTCCATCTTCCTACTGGCGAGGCCACCATCACACTTGAGGACGTATAGCGCATCCTCCGATTGCCCATTCATGGGACCCGAGTCATCTATGATCCAGATGCTAGCAGAGAGGCCTATTACAAAGTGATGCAAATGGACGTTATTGAGTTCTATGATGGTCAGATTGATCTAGAGTTATATTGTGATCGTGTGCACATGTATCGACTAATCATTACTGCTATCATCTCAGGGCTTGTGGTACCTGATCGGCGGGGCCGATATTTCAGTCCAGGATGGGGACTTGCATGGGATCAAATAGTTCACCAGAGGGAGTGCTTTGCCTGGGGTTTGGTACTACTGGCGTCCCTTTATAGAGACCTTCACGAGTTTGTTTACATGGACAACAGGTCCATCGGGGCAGGAGGCACCTTGATGCATGTGTGGGGATGGGAGAGGATCTCAGTGCTTCATCCAGATATCACACTAGTTCCCCTAGAGATAGATGACACCCTCATTTGGCGGTACGGCGGGGCATTGATGCACTTTTCTTTTACTAGTGCGAGTGGTATTCCGCACTGGCGATGAGTTCTCGATGAGATGAGAGAGTTCGTCTAGAGACCATGGATGAGTATTGGTTCGTAGGGAGATGATGTCCAACAACTCTTCTTCGCTCGACAGGATAGGTTGATTTAGGGCCGAGAGCATACTATGATTGAGAGGTACCTTCTAGGCAGGGTTGCTCGTCAGTTCGGAGAGGTATAGGACAAGCTCAATGACCAGTATGTGGCCATCTTTGCACGCACTACTAGAGAGACAACATAGGGCCAACCCATTCCAACATATGAGGTAGTGTCCTTATTCAGGTAGTTAGTGGCTCGGCCATGGCCATATGATCAGGGGCCAGTAGATGCAGGAGTCACCGTAGCTTACAAGGCATGGTTTAGACCTCCTCTTAGATTGACAGTTCCAGGTGTAGTTGTCCCATGGGGCAGACGTAGGGGCCGGGTAGGTGGCAGGGGCTGAGGCAGAGGATGGGGTGAGGCACCTCCTCATCAGACACCTCCCAGGGACGGGGCTCAACATTCACCCATCCAAGTAGGAGATCAGGATGGGTAGCCGAGGGTAGATCCCCAGCATCAGCCAGTAGGGCAGCCGGCAGGGTAGCCAGCAGGACAACCGGCAGGGCAGCCCGATCATCGAGATGTGCTGATTCAGCAGCTACAGGGGCAGATACAGGTTCTGACTGCAGAGAGAGACCAGGCATGATCCGAGAGGGATCAGGAGATAGGTCGATGATGACAGTTAGAGAGTGTAGCGTCCTCATCTCGAGCCCGATTGATTGATATTTGGGATTACAGAGAGGCTATCAGAGAGGTCGAGTACTATCGGTATCATTATCGACAGGTAGTGCCATCAGACTGCAGGGTGCCAGACTTCTCACAGTAGACAGGGAGGTGACCAGTAGAGGCACATGGTGAGAGACAGGATGGGGAGGGCAGTAGCCAGTAGGGCCCACCCCCTTTTTAATCACAGGACAGTTTTGCTTCATTTTTGATATATGGGCGGCAGTATTTTGGCCTTATTGTATTATGTATCCGATGGACACCTGATCCAATTTTGTATGATAACAGTGATTTTTTGATGATATATATGAGATGATTCACCCTTTTATGATGTGAATGCAAATATGTGATGTTATGAGATGTTTCTATCCTTATGGTTTATATGATGCAGTGTATGTAATGAATGCATTTCTTTTTGTATTTTCCGTGCTTTAAATGATGTAATGTGTATTAATGATGGTAATGGATGCAAATGGTAATGGTAGTGGTACAATGATGATAATGTATGATGCAATGATGTCTTAAGATGTTTAGAATAATGGATTTTACTATTCCTCATAACTTAAGATTTTGATATGATATAATGCTCTTCTGATGTTAACTATTTAGTGGATGCAGGATGTACGCATGAGTGATGTTTTGATCACTGTTATAATACCATGTTAGTGTGAAAAGAAGGTAGAAGAAACATAGAATTAATGAGTTAGTGAGGATGATGATGGTGATTTTACATTTGCATATAGGAATTGATATTTTCAAAGGGTCAATTGCGTTATGTTTGATAACACACATAGGTACGAGGCATCAAGGTATTATGAACCAGGATGGCGTGGTACCTAGTGTGATGGAATTTGACTTGAAAATCATATAGGAGTATTCTTGTTCACACTTAGCATACATACTTCATTCAGGATGTAGTTCAGACATTCTAAATATCTTTCCTATGTGGTCAACAAGACACTTAAAATATCCTCTCTACGAACCAAACAAAACATGCATAACTAAGTTATTTTACAAGCGTATCCCACAAGCATAGCAGATAAAAGATAGACATCCTTAGACCATGTATTTAACCATGTTAAACAATGCAATTAATGAAAACAATGCAAGTTAAACAAAAGCATATGCAAACATGATTAAAAACTATCTCATAGTGGATTGGTGCCACTCTGTCATGTAGGATGCAGCCCTTTCCCAATCCATGATAAGCAAGATGATGCCAAGATGATAGTGATGTTGTGATGAAAAGCAAGATTAGTTCTCACATGTAGAGAGTAACCTTGCATCAAAATGTGTTGTTAAATTGTGTTGTTGTGATGAGAAAGATTGATTCTCCAATGAAGAGAGTAACCTTGCAATGAGAATGTGTTGTTGTTTGAAAGAGAGAAGCCTTCAACTTATAGTTGAACTTGAAGAGAGGAGAGGTCAAATTGATGAATGTGGGATAATTCATGGACCAATGACAAGATGCCACTTACCAAGGTGTGAGAGGGTGAGGAATGTGCAAGTCTTGGCCAATGTGCCAATTTGAATTTGAATTTTGCATGAAATGACATGAAAGGTGCATTAAATGCCAAGTTTGAGTTGTGCAAGAGACATGTGTAAGAGCATTTAATGCTTTGTTGGAAGGGACAAATCCTTTGGAGGGAATATTCAAATTGGAAGAATATTCCATTTTGATGCCCTTTTGAAAGTAATTAGAAGAATTGATAAATCAAATAATTGATTTATTGGTGCAAGTGGGTGGGTTAGTTGAGAGTTTAGATTTAACTCTAGTTGAGTCAAAAGCTAGAGAATGGTAATTATGTTTAGAAGTTAATTAAATTTAGATTAATTAACTTGATGGATTTGATATTTGATTTTAAATTAGTTTGATTTATCAAATCAAATAAGAAGAACTTTAGGAACCTAGTTAAATAATTTTAATTAAGCCTGATGAACCTTAGGATTTAATCAATAAATTGCTTTAATTGATTAATAGTAGAATTGGATGCATGATGTTAGTTTTGCATGTCTACATTTTGCCCCTCTTTGAAGCAATGTACTCATTGCATTGGTTCAAAGAATGATGCTGCTGACATCGAAAAATAAAGAATTTTTGATTTATCAGATGCCCCAGTGAAAAGAAGTACGTTAGTACATTGCATCCTCAAGAGATCGAGTGAAAATATTGAGGTGGATCTCGTGACAAAGAGGTTCAAAATGAATGTATGGATGGTTAGAATATATGATCTATATGATAATTATGATGAAAATGAGATGACGTGATTATGCATGAGATGGATATGGCATGATTATGCAAGATAAGAGTGTGGATGCAGGATGGATGCATGATGGATGCATTGTTAGCATGAAAGAGGATAGAAGAATGAGAGGGATCAACCCTTGAATCCAAGAAGATGCAGAAGTTCAACAAGTCCTCTAGCCATTAAGACTTTATTGGATATGATGATGAATGATGAAGATGTATTGCTTATCCAAGGATGGGAAAAGAGCATACCTTTCTTTATGTTTGATAACACATGTAGGTGCGATGCATCAAGGTATTAAGAACTAGGATGGCATGGCGCCTAGTGTGATGGACTTCGACTCGTCAAATAGATAGGAGTACTCTTGTTCACACTTGACAAACATAACCTTATTCAGAATGCAGTTCAGATATTCTAGACATCTTGGGCCAAAACATAAAAAGGAAAGCCTCCTTATGTGGTCAACAAGACACTTAAAACATCTTTCCTACAAACAAACAAAGTACTTCTGACGAAGTTATTTTACAAGAATATCCAACAAGCACATCAGATAAAAAGATAATGATCATTGCCCCATTCCTTTCTCTCTAAACCTGTTTTGTTTAGGCATCATCGAGAGGTCCTTGGAATGAGTGCAAAATAAGATAAGTCTAAAAGACCAAGATAAGGTAAACAAACAAGCTAATGTTCTTCATACTACTAGCCAAGGCTAAAGTGTTGTGGGGTACCTGATGCTTATGTCCATCATGGGAAAGCTTCATCCTAGGACATGTAGTGATCAGGGTTTTGATGGGACTGATTTGGGTGATAAGCTATTGATACTCCGAGTTGACCAACTTGCTGACTTACTGATCTAGACCTTCAAGACTTCAACGATTAGAGTGTTCACTTTCAAACCTACTAGACTTGCTTCTGACTGACTCACCAAAGGGTGAAAGTGATGATTATTTTATTATGAGCAATGTTTATTGCTGGTGAAAGCAAGATGAGACGAGTGCACCATTTTGATTTTTTCAAATGTTTTGAGGTTGTTTTTTGGAATTTTTGAGATGTTTGAATGTTTTTGGTATTTTCAAGATTTATGAATGTTTTTGGATTTTGTGTCTTGGGGGCCGATCAAGGATGGCCTTGCCTACGTTTAAGCTCAGAGACGATGTAGTTTGGAATCGAATTGACTTGATTGCTAATAAGATGGATGGGCAAACAGATTGCGATTGTGACGGACACCTAAAATCCTAAAATGTGAAAAAGATGGACAAACAAATACCCCTGTGATGAATGCCTAACTAGATGGGAAGATGGATGTCATTGCGACGAACGGCTAGAATCCTAAAATGTGAAAAAGATGGACAAATGAATGCCCCTGCGACGGACGCTTAACTAGATGGGCAGACGAATGTCATTGCAACGGATGCCTAAAATCCTAAAATGTGAAAAAGATGGACAAACGAATGCCTCTGCGATAGATGCCTAACTAGATGGGTAGACAGATGTCATTGCGACAAATGCCTAAAATCCTAAAATGTGAAAAAGATGGACAAACAAATGCCTTTATGATGAACGCCTAACTAGATGGGCAAACGGATGCCATTACGACAGACACCTAACCTAAAATGTGAAAAAGATGGACAAACAAATGCCCTTGCGACAGATGCTTAACTAGATGGGCAGACGGATGTCATTGCGACGAATGCCTAAAATCCTAAAATGTGAAAAAGATGGACAAACGAATGCCTCTGCAACGAGCGCCTAACTAGATGGGCAAATGGATGCCATTGCGACAGACGCCTAACCTAAAATGTGAAAAAGATGGACAAACAAATGCCTCTATGACAAATGCCTAACTAGATGGGCAAACGGATGCCATTGCGATGGATGCCTAACCTAAAATGTGAAAAAGATGGATAAATGAATGCCCCTGCGATAGACGTTTAACTAGATGGGCAGACAGATGTCATTGCGACGGACGCCTAAAATCCTAAAATGTGAAAAAGATGGACAAACGAATGCCTCTGCGACAGACGCCTAACTAGATGGGAAAATGGATGCCATTGCGATGGACGCCTAACCTAAAATGTGAAAAAGATGGACAAACGAATGCCCCTGAGATGGATGCTTAACTAGATGGGCAGATAGATGTCATTGCGACGAACGCCTAAAATCCTAAAAAGATGGACAAACGAATGCCTTTGTGACAGACGCCTAACTAGATGGGCAAACGGATGTCATTGCGACAGACGCTTAAAGGACTGACCCTAACTGTAAAATAAATGGGCAAATGGATTGCCAATGTGATGAACGCCTAAGGACTGACCCTAATTGTCTCGGGGGATGATCAAAGATCAACCTAGCCTACGTTCAAGCTCAGAGATGATGTAGTTCGACAAGGTGAAAGATTAACAAGACTTAATGATGAATTTTGAAGATTTTTTGATATTTTGACATGTTTTTGGATTTTTGAATGATTTGGATGTTTTTTGGATTTTTGATTTTTTGAATGTTTTTGAATTTTCGCATGATTTTGACAATTTGGATACGATATGTGGTGATATCAGTGCTCTGTTTTGGGATTTTGTTGAAAACCAAGCTTAATGTTGATCAATCGGATTGATGAATTGATAGTTTGACTAAGTGTGTTAAGTCAAACAAAAGTGATAATGCACTTGTAAATTCAAGGAAGTTGTGTTATCCTAGAATAAACTTGTACAAAAAGGATAATTTGGCTAGGTGTGTTAAGCCAAACAAGGTGATTATGGATTTGATAATTTGGGTAAGTGTGTTAAGCCAAACAAGATGATAATGAACTTGTAAACCCAAGGAAGTTGTGTTATCCTAGAGTAAACTCATGCACAAGATGATAGTTTGACTAAGTGTGTTAAGTCAAACAAGGTGATAATTGATTGGATTTGATTGATCAAGATTGATGAAGCTTGTTTTGGAACAAAATTGTTTTGATGATTTGATGTGATGCTGACATGCGCATTAGATGTGACTGATATTGATTATTGGATTGATGTTTGACAAAAGATAGATCATGATAAGGAATGTCTTCTTGTCAAAATATGCCATGGGCTAGTGATTTAGATTTTTGGCTCAAAAATTCTTTGACCAGTTTGATTTCATGTGTTTCCAATGTTCGGATTACCACATAAGTTGGATGATATATATATCAAGATTTATTCCTGAAGCAAGATGCAAATATCTGCCCCCAATGTCTAGCAATGTTTGAACGGCCATGGGCAGATTCTTTGACGAACGGATATGGATTATCTTGTGACAAGATAAGATGTTTAAATAGAGAAATACTCATTGAGATAATTCTTTAAGGCTCAGATAATGTTTGGATTGAATAGGATCAATGGAAATGACCAATGCCAAGATGTTTACCATAAACAAGTGTAGAGTGTGCTCCAAAATTTTATGAAGATCAAGGTTACTTGGACCTTGGATGCAAATGGATAAAAATGGGTTGGATAAATGGTTCATGGATGAACAAATGATATGGCTGGAATGCTAGCTTTATTATGGATGTGATAAGATGCTTTCTCCTAAACTGACACACGTAGATGCTCGATTCTACTCATGACACCTGTTTGCCAGGTTTTCATCATGGTACCTATCCAAAGCGCCACCGTAGTGGTTTTCACTAGAGGATGATTTTTTTCTTTACTATTTTCAATCCTTTTTCTGATTTTTTTGGAATTTTTTGTATTTTTTGATTTTTTTGTTGTCGCCAAGACGCCTGTTTGCCAGGTTTTCATCAAGGTGACCATTTTTTCAGGACATTTTTCTTTTTTTTTTGGTATTTTCTGAGAGATTTTAAGTTGATGTTGATGCTTCTATCATAACATGCCATCGGTATCTTGCTTGAAGAAGTTGCTTTTCCAAGATACATGCATTTGAAAGCAACTTTTGAGAAATTTGTTCTGCTTTGTTGATATCGGAGTTAACTCTATCTTTGTGCGTACATCGCGATAGAGTGCCTTCTGAATCCTTATGATGAAGGGTCGTTGCCAACACATGGTCAATGTGAGAATTGGATATTATGTGTGGAGGCATGGATGGAGTGTGTTTAGGTATAAAAGATGGATTAGTTGAAAGTTTGGAGCATTTGACTCTCCAAACTTGGGCAGATGAGCAATAATGGGTGGATACGGATGTGTGTGTGGAATCAAGACCAACAACTCGATACACCTTGTATGTTGCGTGAGGAGCCTGCTTTTGATGGATACTTTTCCCTTTTTTATTTTTCCCCATAGTTTCTTTGACTAATGGAGTTTGATAGGGACAGTCTTTCTTTGTATTCTTTGGTATCCAAGTGTATTTGATTTGTTCGATATGCTTCTTAGCTTATTTTTCTTTGATACGGTTCTTCATGCTTCGATTCAAGTCTTTCTTTTGACGTTGGACCCAATTTGTGGATGGGGTGATGGGTGGATGAAAATTCATGGCGTGGCTGGTTGTAGTATTGGCAATGGTTTCATCATAAGGATTCTTTGTGCTCCCTATGTTGATGTTTGCTCGAGATGAAGTTTCCCCCAATTTTATGGAAGTATCGCTGATTTGTTTATATCCCTTGATTGTTGAATAACCAAGGCCTTGATGCTTAGGATTGCCAAAAATTTGCATAGGTTCAAGGATACCCTGTTCATGTAGGCCTAATCCTCTACCTTGATAATTCATCTGCTCAAAATTTTTATCTGCAATAGGATATAATTTACCTTGGAAACAAGGTGCTAATCCTTTTGTGCTCTATTGTGGACCTTCAAAAGTGTTAGCTTCTTTAGTGATGAGATAGCTTGCCCTAAAAAATGTGAGTGATCCCAGTTTATAAGTGATAGGATCCTCCATATGTGGGATGAATGCTTGATTGATATCCTTAGCTTGATCTTGTGAGATGTCAAATTGTGGTGCTTCTTCAAAAAGTGTCGATGCTTCACTGTCCTCATAAAACTCTTCCCCATGATTCAGTTCATAGGATGTTGTTTCTGATTCATGATTTTTGTAAAAACCTTCTTCATGATTTGCTTCTGATAGGTGTCCAAAGGACGTTTCTGATTTACAGCTTCTGTAGAAGCCTTCTTCATGATTTGCTTTTAATATGTCTCCAAATTTTTCCATATTTTGATCACGTGTACCAATCTTAAGAGTAGGAGACTCTTGTTTCTCAGTAATGATTTCAAGAGTATGAGACTCTTGTTTTGAATTACGATCATCTACGTGTCCATCCAACGAAAGCATCTCATGGGTAGATGGAGGAATATGTGCTATATGGATACGATCATCATTTGCGACATCTTGTATAGATAAAAGAGTGCCCATTAGATCATTATAGGATCTTAAAGATATGAATTCTCGATCTTGAGTGATTTTAGAACTATTTTCAACATGCTTTGGATCATGTTCTTGACATGGGTCGGTTTCAAAGGTTGGATTTCTTACTAGGAGTTCTTGGGTATCGTCCTTAGGCATGGGAAGTGGCTTAATATCCACTTGTTCTTTGAATGGATTTGGATCAAGTGTAAAGTCACATATTCTTTTGCTATTCTCAAGTGTGAGGCCAAAGGATGTCAATATGTTGTTGGAAGGGCCATTGCCAGACCTTGATGGAAGATTTTGATCATGCTTTGGAATATATTCTTGAGATATGTCCTCTAAATCATAAGGCAATGTAGAGACCTTTTCGATATGATCATTGGTCGATGGATCGTAGATTATGTCAATGGGATCAAATAATTGTAACACATCTTGAAATAGATCACTAAAAAGTGGCTCTTGATGAATGGTGAGTTGATCATCAGATGGGGTAGAAACATCTTCAATGTGTTCATTGATAGATTGATTTTGATCATTGTCCTTAGTCGTTATGGTGGAGAGATTTTCAATTTCTTCAACCATAAGACCAAGTGATGTTAACGTTTCTTGGATTGGATCATTTTTGGGTATTGTTGGTGAATTTTGATCATCATTGAAAAGTGGCTCTTGGTGTGTGTTGATTTGATCTTCAGATGAGATGGAAACACTTTCAAGGTGTTCATTGGTGGATTGATCTTGATTTTTGACAACTGTGGTGGATAGATTATCAATTTTTTCAACCATAGGATCAAATGATGTTAACGTTTCTTGAATTGGATCATTGTTATGCATCATTAGTGAGTTTTGATCATGATTGAAAAGTAGCTATTGGTGTGTGTTGATTTGATCTTCAGATGAGATGGAAACACCTTCAAGGTGTTCATTGATGCATAAATCTTGATCATTGTTTTCAACAATTATGGTGGGAATCTGTTGCAAGCTTTGTTGAGCGAGTAATTCCTGTGTTTGCTGCTCAACCAACAACTCTTGTTGTTGGTCATGTCGTTGTTGTGCCAACAATGCTTTTTGTTGGGCTTGCAATTGAGCTTGGTATTGTGCTTGCGCTTGCTGAGCTTGGAATTGCGCTCGTGCTTGAGCGTGTTCTTGTTGGATTGCTTGTGCCATCTGAGTGGCTTGTTGGATTGCTTGTGCCATCTGAGCGGCTTGTGGCTTGCACAGCTTGTGTGGCTTGTTTTTGGAGTGCCTTTTTACGAGAAGCTTCTTGAGCGGCTTGCAACATGATGGAGAATGAATTGGTCATGTTGTGTTTTGGTGGTGGTGGTGGTGGGTTGGGGATGGTGTTGATTGTTGGCATGGTAGATTGAAATTGAACATTATTGTGGTTGGGAATCATATTGCCTTGATTTAGGTAGCTTTGATTTTGTATGGGGTTACCTTGACTTGAATCAACATATGGAGTTGCCAATATATTGCTATGATTTTGAACAACATTGATGGGATTTGCAAGCATATCTATCCCAAATTTCACCAAGTGTGGACTAGAAATGTTCATGTTCAACAAACTTGTATTTGACATGTATGGATTTGGTGGGAAAATGTTGCTTGGAAAACTCATGCATTGAGTGTTTGGTTGATAGATTTGCAAATTTGGACTTGGATTTAAATCTATCATTGGGAAAGGTGTTCCAAACTTTAGATTGGGCATACTCACATTCGTATCAGTGAAGTTTGAAGGAGATAATGATTCCATGTTTGAATGTGTGTTTCGATAATCAATTGGCATTGTGAGACTTGGATAGTTTGGTTGACTCAGATTGCTCATGATGGATGGATCAAGTTTATATTCCGTGTCCCTCTTGTGTTGAGATCGAGTTTGAACCATAAAATGAAGATCAATTTTCAAGAATGTAAGAGATGAACCTCTAATCCTTTAGATCAGTATAAACCTTAGGTTCAAAAAAGTAAAGAACTAGGAAATTTGAAGGATCAAAGTGATGACGAGGATGAGATAAATGAAAGATGAGTGATATGGATGAATGGAACTCTTAAAGAAAATTTGAAATGAATGCTAAACCTTTTAGGACTTTGATTAATCATGATTGGATCGATAGTTTGACTAGATGTGTTAAGTCAAACGAGAGTGATAAATGTAATTGTAAAACTCTAGGAAGTTGTGTTATCTAAGAGTGAACTCCTACAAGATGGTAGTTTGACTAAGTGCGTCAAGTCAAACGAGGTGATGATTTGATAATTTGGCTAGGTGTGTTAAGCCAAACAAGATGAACTCGTAAACCCTAGGAAGTTGTATTATCCTAGAGAGAACTTGTGTATAGGATGATGGTTTGACTAGTTGTGCTAAGTCAAACAAAGTGATTTGATTTCGCCTAAAATTTTAGCATAAAAGATGTTTTCAAAGTTTCTAAGAGCTATTGGTGAGGTGATTTTTGACTGATTCAATGGTTGAGAGATGGATGAAAGTGATTGAATTTGATCCTAGACTTGACCTAGAATAACACTTCTTCTTACAAGACCTCGGTGTTGAAGAACACGCTATACTTCCTATGGGAGGAAAGTAAACCTTTCAAAAAGTTTGAGATTCTGTTGATAGTAAACCTCATTCAACTCAGGATCTCAAGACGCTCCTCACAAGCTTTCAGACTAAGCTTCTTGAACATTGGTTTTGGGATTTTGATCTTGCAAGAAATCATGTTAGAAAACACATGTGTAATCCAATTTGTCTTTTATCTTGTCTTAATGAATTTTTTTTATCAAAATCACTTGCTTGATTATTTCAAATTGAATGTCTAATGTCCTGCTTTCTTCCTCATCCCACAAGGTCCATTATGTGGAAATCAAAGAAAATAGGGCAAAAGTCTCCTACGTTTAACCTTTTTGAAAACAAATGATGATAGAATTCAAGCACTTAGAAACCTCTAAGGATATGGTCCCTAGGGCAAGCAAGAGTACTTGAATTTGTCAAGGATATTTGTTTCCTCCAAGGTGTTTGAAATTTTAGGCTCTTGTGAATGTCTGTTTTTCAATCGTTTTGAGAACCAAGCAATGTATTTCTTCCCAAACACTTTTACAATCCTAGGATGATGAGGCAATATCTTGTTGGGTTCCCACTTGGATAAATCCAGCTACGCCTATCTTGTACGAATGGATAAATGCTTGACCACACTGGCTCCCCTCCATGACACTCACTTATTCGGGTCAGCCAAGCATTAGTACCCATGAATCTCCCATGGCATACCTTCCATTTCCACAACAAGACCGCATGTTACGTGGGGCGGCTTCAAAGGACATAACCTTTTGCACCAACAAGATAGACAAGGTTTTGGCCTTTTTCTAAACAAGGGGTTCTAATTCAGGCATTTTGTTCGTGGGGGATTATCCAACATCGGCGAGAGTCCATTACTATCCATCTCATCAGAATAATCCTCGTGATATTGGCCTTTGTTCCAATATCCACACTTATATCCCGGGTGGAAGTCGCTTGGCTTTAGCGTGTTCCCAGTTGGGTCATTCCCTTGGGTGATTACTTTTTCCCACAAGGTAGGCCCTCTAAGTTAACAAAAGCGAGCTAACATATCCCGTCGTTCACACAACCCTTATTGAAAAATAAAGGGGAGAACCCCCGCAATATATGATTCTCACACTCGTATGTCTTGTTCAATTTTAAGTGCCCAAATCAAATGTGGAGGCAATCTTTTCGACAAGTTAATATCACTAAAATGCTTTTGATTCTCAAGATCACTATAAAGCACGAGAGAAGCGCATATGCATTTTAATGATATTAATTTGTTAAAACGTTTGCAAAACATAAAAGACACATGTTCAATTTTAACATTCAAAGCAATGATGAGTTCATTTTAGAAGCACCAAAATGAAATGTGAAGTTTGCCTTGTCCAATTTTAAATCCAAATTGAAAACTAGTAAATGTCTAAAATTCTTTTTAGCACCTTGGCAACTTTTTTTTTTTTTTAAAAACAAAGTTTGTTTGTTCTTTTTAGATCCCAATGAAAAATTAGTAGCCTAAGGTCAAAGATTTTAACAAATTTTCAAGAAGTGTTGAAGAACACTTAAGTGTTTAGAAACACTTTGCACAAGGTGAATATGAAAATTTAAACATTTTTTAAAGCCCAAAGTAAAATTAATTTTCCTAAGGCCAAAGATTTCAATTTTTTTTCTCAAGAAGTGTTGAAGAACACTTTTAGTGTTTAGAAACACTTTTGGTTTGTGAAGATAACATGATTATGAACTTCTTCTTTTGCCTCCATCCTGCAAAATAATAGAAAAACAGAGAGTGAAAAAAGGAAAAAACAACAAATCAGGTTAATATTAAAAAAATATTCAAATTTTAAAAACCAAACTGATCCTACGGTGGAGTTTAGCAAACGCGGTGCTCCTTAACGGGTGCAATGCTTCTTAAAAAACATAGGTGGTGTTATACAACGCCGCGCAGTCGACTGTATGCGGTGCTCTGCAGAAATAGAGACCGCGGGTGCGGCGGAGTTTTACACGCGGTGGAGTTTGCCAGCGGCGATGTTTGGCAAAATTTCAAATTTGATGCACGGGAAGCAGTTGCGGTGCTATATGGTGCCATGGGCTTTGGGATGTGCGGTGCAATATAGCACCGTGTATGAGGCTGCGGTGCAATACAATGCCACATGTTTGGTACGTGGTGTAGTTTCCTGTGTATGAAGAAAAACATGAGAAAAACCACAGAAATTTGATGAAAAATGTGTCAAAAAGCTTCAACCCTCCTTCTAGCGCCAAAATGTGAACCCCTAAACCTGCAAATGCATAAAGAAGTCAAACATTGTTAGTGTTAGACCGAATATGCATGTAAAGATTTGAAGAATTCCCCATGAAATCCACCTATTAAGCTAAGATTAGGAAAATGAAGAACATAAAGCAAGAAACTTGAATTAAATCCTAATTAAGCAAATAAGTTAAAGATCTTATGGGGGAATTGGTGCCAATGATATGTTGCAATTGGCCCTTTCCCAATTCCTAAGTTGCAATGTGGTTGATGAAGAGAATGGTCAAATCTCCAAAGAGATTTGAGCATAACCTTTATACAAAATGTGAAATGTTGTGAATGCTTGGGTGAAATGGGAAAAATTAGTTCTCAATTGGAGAGAGTACCTTTGCATATGAATTGTGGATGAAGATTGAGGAGAAGAGTCTCCAATTTATAGATTCAAATCTTGGAAGAATGAGCAAGATTGAGCAATGTGGGATAAAAGATCATCAAATGGCATTGTGCCACTTTTCCACATGTGATTGGATGAGGAATGTGCAAGTTTTGGCCAATGTGCCAATAAATGCCATTAGGTGGCATTTCAAACTTGAGAAATGACATGTTGAAGAGGGAAAAGGAATGAAGTTAATGTCACTTGGCTCAAGGTCAAGGACATGTAAGAGGATTTTAATGCCTTGTTGGAAGGACCAAGTCCATTTGGACTTTTTGAATTCAAAAGAGGATTATTCCCTTTTTTTGATGCTTTGTGAGGGAAAATAGGAGAATTAATAAATCAAAGTAATTTATTTATTGTGCAAATTGGATTCTCTAGAGGATTTTAGTGAGAAGGATTAAGTTAAACATAGATTTGATTAACTTAATGAAGAATTAGGTGATGTGACAATTTAGAGTTAGATTTATGAATTGATTTAAGTCAGAAATTGAGAGGAAATGCTTTATTAAATAAATGATTTGATTTATTCAATAAAGAAGGGAATGTGTTAGATTAAATCAAATAAGGTTTAATTTATTTAATTTAATAGAAGGACTTTAGAGATTTTAGTAAAATGATTTATTTAATTAAACAACAATGTAAGGTTAATTAAATTAAACTGATTAATTTAATCAAAGGAGGTGATAAACTTAATCCAATAAATAGTGATTTATTGAATTAAAGGATAGAAAGTGATGAAATGCTTAGAATTTGATCTGAGAGGAAACATTGTTAGTAATCGGGATCAGGTGTGCCAAAATGAATTTGTACATTTTCCATGTCTACACATACAAACCATCGACAAGTTGGAAAACCTTCAAAGGAGTCCCTTAGGAACTCAACTTGAAGAGGAGGTCCACTCAAGGGACACATTGTTTGAAAGTACAAGAAGGATGTTCTTTCTCAAATTGATTCGTCATCAAGGAATCCTTTTGAAAGATGTTCAATTCATCAAAGAATTAGAAAGGAAGAACACTAACCCCTCACAAGGGGAAGGTCAAAGTGGTTCCCACCTTGGAGGAAGGTTCTCAAGTTCTTTCTTTATGAACCCATGATGAAGGAAACATGTTCCATAAGGGGTCCAAATCACAAATATTGTTTTGAACATAAATGCTTATGAGTACTTTCGAGAAAATATTTGTTGGCAACAAATGCATTTTCTAGAAATTGAAGCATTATAGAGATGGCGTTGTCACACATGAGAGGGACAACTCAAGAAAAGAAGACAAAAAGGAAGGAAAAAGATCGAGAAAGAGAGACAAACACAAACAAAGGGCACATAGGTGATATGATATTTCGGAGTTAGAACTGCTCATAAATATATATAAGTATAGTGATAGTATATTAATGAACTATCATCAGCCCCCTACTATATCATGTTGATGGGTGTTTTTGCACCTTCTCAAAACAGGCAATGGACAAGTGCACTACCTCTCTTGAAAGGAAATCTCCAACAACAAGTCGCTGAAAATTACCCCAAGGTCTCTCGAGTGTTAGGTCATGAATTTCTTGGGATTCCTTAGTTGATGCTTGATGTGTTTTTTCTGGTAATCATAGGGAAGAGCTATGGAAGTTCAGATGGAGGAGAATTCACTCAATTAATGGAGTTCCTAAGATGGGAAGTTAGTGTACGATTTGCTACAGGTTCAAACAACAATCTTAAGCTCCTACCTTATCTTGAGATTTGGATTTACAATGTGCAATGAACCTTAGCATAGGTTATTTATTTAAAAAAAAAGGAAAAAAGGTAGGGAAGGGAAGAGGTTCCTAGATCTGAAACTAGCAATGAATAGTAATCATGGAGGGTTCTACTATAGACAACTTCCTTAAAACATAATTTTACTTAAGCAGATTAATTCATAGTATCATGAAACTTGTGCAAGCTTCTAGGGACTACAAATATTCAACCATTCATTCACCATAAACATGCATGAACAAAAGATAGAAGTTTGGAGCAGCTTTTAGTTTATGCCCAAACTAACTTTACACAGCTATCTACCATCAGTAAACAACAAAAATTATGGACAAGGAAGGCATCAACACAACATAATGCTACACAATCATTGAACAACATCAACTACTCTATCAAAGCAAACTAAAACATTCTAAACCGCAAAGTAAATCTTTCTAAATCAGCTAACTATGGGAGATGAACCATGTAACATGCAATGGAAACCCAAGAATTCACCAAAGTCAATGAACTTCTATTAAAAAATTGTAGAATGACTTTACAACAACTCAACTCTCTCTAAAATGAGAGGAGGAGACCCCTATTTATAATTTTCAAAAAGAAAAATGAGTGGCCAAGATTAATCTCATTGTTTGGCCAAGATTCACTTTACACTAGGGTTTCACCTACCCCCAAATATATAGCAATTTAAAATTACAATTTGTCTTCTTGTCTATTTTGTCTTTTATGGCAACACTGTAGCTCTTTTGTCCTTTAGAAAATTGATGTTTTCCCTTTTGGTTGTAGCTACATAGTGAGAAACTCATCATCTATTATGGGCTTTACAACCTGCATTTGTAGTGTGGCATACTCTACAATTTTTTTGACCAAGGGATGAAGCTTGTCCCACTCCAAGATATAATATTGAAGCACCTGGAAGTTCAACTTTTTGGATCTACGGGTGAGTTTTTCCCAATATTCTTCACACTTGGATGCATTTTTCTTTACCTGCTTTGACTAGGCGAAGGCATGAGTAGAAAAACCCATAAAGTCCATTGTGAGTTTTCCTGTGGTTCCTTTTCCATTTTCCTATGAAAATGAAGCCTTACCTTCTCCGGATCTATCTCAGTAGATGGCACTTCAAAATCTGTCATTAGTTTGAGGTACTCTTCATAGGTCATCCTTATTTCCTTAACCCAATCAAGATCCTGCTCCATCTCATGGAGCACCTGCTCTAATATTTTTTTTGTGATCTAGGCCTAATTTCCAATTCTCCACAAGCCAAATATCATTCCTAGCGATTGCAAGCTCTTTCTTTACTGAGTTTCCAGGCAACTTGAGGATTACCTCAATCTTAGGATATGTGATCCTGTATATTTTTGGGAAGTCAATGCAGGTCTTCTTTATATCCTCAAGGTACTTTCACACATCTAGAAACTTATTTTTTGTCCTGACAGCAAGTTCAATACCCATATTCCTATTATAATGGACCTGCCAAAACCAATCCTCTATGGCCATTGTTCAACTCTTTCTTTTCTCCAGTTTATTGATATGCTCTTCCGATAGCAGCAATGGGGGAACCGACGATGTGGTGGGGAGCTCATCAGTTGAAGACCATTGTTGGATGTGCGTCGTTAGATCTGCCACCTATGCTTTTAACTCCTCCTTAGAGTTCTTATCCTTATTCATCTAGTGCACAATGGTGGTGACGGATCCTTGGAGATGATCAATTTTATGTTCCCTCATCGTTGTCCCAAGATTGATGGTTGAGATATTACAGTTGACCCCTTCCTCACCCACTATCGGGGTGGAAATTTGTGCCGTCCTTGATCCAAAGGCATCCATGGTAAACTAAGATTTGACCTTTGGCTTGTTTTTCTTCTTGGTGCTAACCTATGTTCGAGCCAAGATGGCCTCCAGCCTCACCTTAGGATCATTGGGATCAAAGATTTCCTTTCCAGCTACTTCTCAAGCCAGTCGGGCATTTGAGTTTTCTCTTTTGGTGACTCATGATCACCCTCTTTCTGATGCGCTTGTTGCATTTGTAATATTTTATTGCCCGAGGTCTCTTTTTCTGGTGTGTCCCCTTCTTCTTCATCTAAATCTTGTATAACTACCATCACTTTTCATGGGGATTCAATAGCCACATGCTGTTGGGGGATATCTTCCTTCTCGAAAGTCTTTTCTTCTTCTTCCTGCTCATGTTCCTGATGATGCTCGAGCTTCTTCTCATCTCAACCTCCTCTTTAGGATAGTCCTCTTCATTCTTTTCTATCTCTTCCTCTGGGGGAGGCATCTCTTCATCCTACTTTAGGCTTTTATTTTTTTCCCTTATTGGAGGTTTGACATCCTCCATTTCTTTATCGGTATTCCTTTCCTTCATGGTTAGCTCTTTCTCATCCTTATCCTCAACATCCTTGAGTTGTTGGGCAAACTCCTCCTCAAGCTCTGGATTGACAATCTCCATAATCTACTTGGTGCCCATTTCTTTATCATCTTCATCGAAGGATTCTACTTGCCCTTCCTCTAGGACTACCTCATCAATTACGAGGTGCTAATATATGGGATGCTCATGATAGTCATCTGCTTCTTCCTATAGCTTCCTAGCGGCCTCCTTTTGTTGCTTGTCCAACTCCTTATATATTTGCATTGTTGCTTCCATTGAAGGGGGTTTGGTAGGAGGAGGGATGGGAATACTAGTTATGGTGTGGGCTAATGCAACCTGCACTGTGGGATTTGCAAACATCCCAGAAAGCTCAGAGGGCATGCTCTAAATATACTTAGTAAAAGCTTCTGGAAGGGCGAGAGAAGACATTGTGGTCGTTGCAGAAGCAGTCGAAAGAGACATATGTGACGAGGAAAGCAAGGAAGAAGTGGCAGAAGAGGAATCCATAGTTATAACTTGGGCCACAGGAGAGGTGGAGGCAAGGTGGATGAATATGTCAATCACGAGCGGAGAGGAAGCGACTACTACTTGTGGGATAGGTGGGGTGGTGAAAATAGCAGCAGCAATTTTGGTTGTGACAGGTGAGGACTTTGGTTGCTCCTCTCCCTCACGGAGTGGGTCTTCTTGAATAGCTAGCATTCTTATGAAATTGCCCGACTTGTTTGACTTCTTTGAGGTTCCAACTTCCGCAGTCTTCCCTGGAGAATCTTTAGATTTAGGCTAAATTTCAACCGCCTCCTTTCACTTCTTTTGATCTTGTGTTCGGGGGAGAAGTTGAATTCTCTCCTATTGAAGCGACAACAACAATGAGACTATCGGTTTCACCCTCATGTGGATGCTTGGGCTCTACAAATGTTAGCTCTACTCCTTGCCGCTTCAATTGAGAAATTTTCCCATCAATCGATTGTTTAGTTCTTGCATCAACAGGTTTTGTGATAATATCGAGGTCATTGAAATCCTCCTCGTTCCAATCTATCACTGGTAGTGGCAAGTTAGTGACAAAATTATACCTCGGGTCCATCACTATGTTCTCTTCTTCAGGTACTTGCTCTGGCACAAGAAACTTGACCACTTTGACGAAGGAGGTTGTCATGCACATGTATTGCCACATACACACCTCCTTGTCATCCTTGCAATTGGCCCAAAAGTCTTCAACATTATGTAAGTGGGCATATTCGACTATCACTATCTTCTTCAAGTTACCATAGGGATTCCTCTGTGGCCAGGTACTATGGAATTTGAGGTGTTACTCCACGAGCTCCTTCTTTGAATAATTTGCACATTGGGAGGTGTGGATTTCATACTATCCCCGACTAAAGGAAAGAGGATAAGAAATACCTTCCTTATGCTTATTGCTCAAGAGGGTGTGTGCATACCGTAGCTACCGTGAGATTTCAAGCAATATTATCTATTCATTTGGGTACCAAAGCAACTTGTACGACTTATCAAAGAATCCTTCAGCTTAGATATAAGTGAATTTTGGGAATTGTATAAACAAGAATCTAAACTGGTGGATGAAGGCATTGGCACTGTGCGAGACTCTCCTTTTGGGGTCGACCCCGAATAATCTGATGATGTAGCCTATGAAGGCATCTTTAACTCTATAGTAATCCATCTTGAAATTTATGTATTATAATTGAGGGTACTTGTCATACACTTTTAGCACTATTTGTGCATTTGGATTTGGTGCTGCAAATAAACCCCTATATTGGGTATGGTCAGTAAGGAAGTACACAAGGTACGATGTTATGTAGAACTTTGAAGTTTTCTTGACTGCCACAAATTGCTCGTGTTGGCAGTCGCTGATCATTCTGGCCCAATAGAAATATGTGTTCCCCCGGATGATTTCGTCAATGAAATAAAATATCCACTCTTGGAAGTAAGCTGAGGTTGGAAGGCCCATGACCACGCTTAGAAGAGTTACCAACTCGTGCTAATCTTTGAAATAGTCACTTCGGAAGAGTACGTAGTGTACTTTATAGGCATTGCCCTTCTTGTCTTTTAGCCAGTATTGGTTGATGAGCTTCCTGCACTTGAGGGGATCTTCATACAAACATATGAATATCATATTCCTTGGAAGTTTTCTCCATCTCACTGAAGGTAGGGATACAAAAGGTTTTCCCTATTGACTTGGTAGACAAGTCAGCCAATCTTTTCCATCCATGTCCACTATTGTTCTAGTGTCTTCCTGGTATGCCTCTTTGCAGGCCATTACAAGTTTAGGAGCAATGAGGGTCGATGGGAATTGTGCAGCCTTGGCCAATCCACTAATTCTAATTTTCTTGGCATTTTCCATCTTGGGATTGAGCCTAACCCTCTATTTGAATTCATCTATGTCTATGTGTCCCAGATTAGTATCTGAGATCTCCTTCCATTTCGTGAGGATCTTGGAATTAAGGGGCTCCCCTTGGAACTTGTACTTCATTTGGTCTTTTTCCTCCTTGCCCTGAGGTGCTTTTCTGCTTTTATTTCCTTTGTCCTTTTTTGTGACCACACCCGAGGATCCGTTAACTAGTTACATATGTCCCTTAACCAAAGGAGCAGTAAATGATTCAAGCATAAAATAAGTGGACCGCTAGCCAAAATATTGTAAAACAGTGTTAGATTGAATAAATCATCATTTCATAATCCTAACATATCCCTCAAATTGTTGTCATTATTTTGTAGGAGGGAGTTTGAACAACTTGGGTCCTAGGGGTCAAACTTCCCTGGGTTGTTGGATGTTTTGGAGGAGTTGCAGGAGGGATGACATTCAGGGCATGACGGTCCACCTATCCCGACCCGCCTTCAGATTTGATCAATTCGAAGAGTCCATGGAGGAGAGTGCCCTATTTTAACATGCGGATCAAGGTCAATTTGATGATTGGAGGGTATTTGGATTCTCTTTTGGGCAATCAAAACCAGGAGGAGACTTGGCCATTAGATGTTTTCCATTACGAATGGCTCTGGCAGGACGACAACTCGACAATGAAGTTCCACCAGGCGAGATCTAAGACTCTGGAGGGCGGTGACGTTATTAATTTTTCATTTAGGCACTTCAGGTTCGAAGGGTCGGAAGGTTGTCAATTGATTGTCGTTGGAAACGATGGAGGTCGGACGCAATTTTGGTGGAGGCAACCCGCAAAATTGAGTCTAGATGGAGACAAGGTCGTTCACCTTGTGTTTTTCATTTGAAAGCTCTGGGGTCAGGGTGAGGTCGAGTTCTGGGTCATGGGAGAACAAAAGCAACTTTTCATATGAACACGGTGAGGACAAGAATGACAACCCGTTAAGGGAGATCTGTAGAGGACGATCATCGATCAATTTTCACCATTTCACTTATAACAGTTGTGGGGCGTGCAGAACCCAGTGATTGAAACAACAAAGGCCAGGGGTCATTGAGGACAGAAGCTCATGAACGAAAGTCTGTGGGGCTAGACTCATGAGGAGCTCGACACTTGGTTATTTTAGGTGCAACAGGAAACAACCGGTGACCCGACCACTAGGGAGATGCGGGGGTTCCATTGTTCCAAATAGTTGTTTATGCTTTGGAAAAATGCTAGCAGAAGTCCATAGGGCTAGCCCAAATTCTTTCATTGTTTCTCTTTGCGTCAACCATTGTAGACAAGGGCAGAGCTCGACAGATAGAGGGATGGGCCATAAAAGTCTTTTGAAACGATGAACCACAAATGGAACTCCGCAAGAGGAGGTTCATAGGGAGGAACCCACATCGAGCCCATAATTTTAGCAAATTCACGTATAATGGGCAGCCAACAAGGCGGGGTCCGGGCATCAGGAGGCTGTGGCCAAAAAACCGTTTGGAACGGTGAATCACAGGCGGCGACCTGAGGAAGGAATTTCATGGAGTCGGATCCGAGAGGATCGTTGGATCTCCCTTTAGTTTGTGAAAATTTGTGATTTTTGAACGACGAAAGGATGGGGTCCCTGTACGATGGTTGACCTGAAGGAGTTATTTTCCATCATTAGAGTTCCACTCACTCCTAAGGTTATTGGTGGCAATGAGAAGGCCCAGGCCCATAGAGCTTCAACACTTTGGCTGAGGAATGGTGCCAAAAAGACAAGGTTCTATGGGCGCTATATTGATCAATTTCGATTTTTTTTAAAGTTTTAATCATATGGCTTTTTTGAGCCTTGATCCATTCTAGTTAATTTCCATGTTTTCCTTCCTTAAATTTATCAATTTCATCTATAAATCAACAAAAACCTGAAATGGGGCAGCAAAAAAACTACCTCTAAAACCCGATGAAGGTGATCAAACAATCAACCAAAAAATTCTTTGAAGCGTCAGTGGAACTTGTCGGGCGTGAAGATGGCATTTGTAGAGGGCTCTGACTTACTTCCAAACAACTTGTAGGTGAAAATAATAGCTGAAAAATTGGTTATTTATAGACTTTAGTGCATTTAATGCCTCTCACTAATGATCATATGACAACACTAGGGGTTGGTGATTGGTCAAACTTTCAAAAGTGACCACGAGAAGGGAAGAGTCTATGGGGGCAGATGGACGGCGACGGGTTCCGATGGGCAGGCAGAAGCGGGCTGAAAACCGCCCAAAGGTTCGATGGTGAACCAATGACCAAGATAACTCTGGAACCCAAGGGGCAGACAGCTGCCAGATGAAATCTATTTGGGCAGCACTGAGGCGACGAAAATCCAAGAGGGAAAACCCACCAAGGCGGGCCCAATGATCTCCATGGATGTTGACTTAGTAATACCAAGAAAAATAGCCAGCGTGATCCCATAAGGACTTAGAACTTAGAAAATTTCAAGGGGTGAAACATGGTCAGCTCGAGATGACTTCCTTAAGGCTTGCTGACCATTTTGAACACCATAAAAGGGGCACACAAAATGAGGCTACAACAAAATGACCCGACAGGGTGAAGGGAAGAGAGGGTCCTCGTTTTGAATGGGATGTGTGTGCTAAGGGAACAACAAATGGCGACTTTGTTGGAGAACACTCCTGAGCGTTCTAAAGATAAATATTCATTCAGAACCTAGAATCTTTGGTTGTGCAAACTAGGGGTCGAGCGCCCGAAAGTGAACTAGGAGAATGAGATCCTTAGTTGAGTCAACCTAGGAAACATCTCACAAGTGTGTGTTTTTAGTGAATTCATTTTCTTTCCTTAGAGACTATGACAAATGGTTGTTAATCTAACTGAGAGAGCTACATAAATAGTCCAACCCCAAAATTAACCTAGACATTGCCCTGTTGCTAGTTAGGCATCCATAGCCCGGGTGGAGTTATCGGTGTGACCCCAGAGACATTTCTCTACTATAGACTGGGCATCCATAGTCCCGATAGAGTTATCCGCACACCCATACAATTTATTGATTCCAAAATTTTCTTTTCTTTTATTTCTTACAATTTTTATTTTAACACTTTCTTCTTTTACTCAACCATTTAAGCATTGAATCCTGCTATGGGTTTGGAAACCATAGTGGTCACTAGAGCAGACTTAAGATTTTTTGCTCACTAAGTCATCATAACGACTAATGTACAACCCTTTGGAAACCATTAATGTGCATCTTGTGTAAGATCTGAGATGAACGTAAAGGAGGATTCAACTAAGGCTTGAGTTCTAAGGCAGAGTTCAAATAAGGAAGTCATTCTGAGGTAACTATCAAAGACCAATGGTTAAGAGTGGATAGTTAGCCAAAGAACACTAAGAGAAGGTAGCAAAGTGAACCATTCATTGAATGATCATGACCAACACAGAAAAAATGAAGAGACACTCTCATCAAATCAAAACAATTGGGACACGAGAAAAAATGAGAGCGATGCAAAGTACCGAGACGAAAGCACACGAAAAAAACCTAAACTAGCCTATATACAAGTATTTACAGGAACAAATTTGAAAGAGCTCAAGCTTGGAAGTATTGTTTTAGGTGTTTCTCTTTGGAAGGCAATGAGACATCTTCACCAGTTAAAGTCTTTAGGTGGAAAGCATTGTCTCCGAGGATTTCAACAATTTGAAAGGGGCCAAGCCAGAGCTTGTCGAATTTGTGATGTCCCCCTTTCTTCTCATGGGCCTTATACTAGCACAAGACTAGGTCATCAAGTCTAAAGGCCTTGATTTTGGCTCAGTAGTCGAACTATCTCTTGACTACGCTCTGATGTTTGGAACAATTTTCTATTGCATAGTCACGCACTTCTTCTAAATGTAACAACTCAGCCAGGCGAGCTTCTCTATGATCCCCTTCTTCATAAAAGTCACTCATGAATTTGAGGGTGGGGATTTTTTAGGTGGATTGGGAATATAGGCTCTAAGTCATAGATGAGGTGGTATGAGGAGTGACCAAGGGAAGCCTTGTGGCATGTGCGATCTTCCCAATGGGAAAAATGGAGTTGGGTATGCCGGTCCTTGGGATTCCTGTCAAGTAGCCTTTTAATCACAATGATCAAATTCTAGTTGGTGGATTTTGCTAGTCCATTGCCCTAGGGATAGTAGCTGGATGATAACTTAAGGGAAATTCCATAATCAAAGGCCCAACTAGCGAATTTAAGCGAGGAAAAGGCAAGGCCATTATCACATACTAGCACATACGAGAAACCAAAATGATTTAAAATGAAGCTTTCAAGAAAATTTATAACTACCTCCGTTGTGCATTGTCTACAAGCAATGGCTTTAATCCATCTAGTGTAGTAATCGAAAGCAGTTAGAATGTATTTGTGTCCTACAGATGATGGAGGGCTTACTGGACCAATGAAGTCAAGACCCCATTGCGTGAACGGCCTCACCTCCAGAACTGGTTGCAACAAGACAACATCATTCTTTTCCTTGGTTGCTATGGTATGGCATGCATGGCACATGCATACATGGTGATGAGAATCCTTGAAGAATATTAGCCAATAGTACCCTACCCTCAATATTTGATGCACGATAGAAGGACCAGAACCATGACCAGTACCAAATTTGTCATGAAACTCCCTCAAGACCCGATATGCTTCTTCTTTGCCAGGGCATCTCAGATAGACACCTTCATGATTCATCTTGTACAATATGGATCCATGCTACATGTAGCTACTTCTCGTTAGTCTAAGGGAGAATTTCTAGACTCCCTACAAGCAGGATAGACATCTGTGGTTCAACAGGTAATAGAAAATATCATCATACCACTCCCCTAGGGAGACATCTTCCAGTTGATATTGTTGAACTATAAGTTCAGGTCTTGCTTCAGCTGCTACTTCAACTAACATTTGGGTGAGTGTTTGTCCTCTAACCAATTTCATTGGTTGTATTTCCATATCATATTCTTGTAGCAAGGTGACGCACTTTGCTCGTCTTTCTCCTAGTTCATTTTGCATCAGCAATGTCTTTACTGTCAAGTCAGGCACTATGGAAAATACCTTGTTGCACAAGATGTAGTGTCTGAACTTCTTGACTCCTCTGACAAGAGAATATGCTTGATTTTACACATTGTGATATCTCAGCTCAATGTCCTTTAACGAAGCACTCATAAAGGAAATTGGGTTCTCATTTTTCGTCATCATCCTTCTTAGTCAATATGCTGGCACATGAGCGATTTGAAGCAAATGAATAAATATAGAACGACTTCAGATAATTTGGGCTAACCAATACTGGATCATCTACAATGGATTTCTTGATCTCCTCAAAGGCCTGCTTTTCCTTTAGATTCCACTCAATTTTTGTGTCTTGCTTCAACATAGCGTTGAGCGGCTTGACAATTTCACCGAAGCCTATAATAAATTTTTGACAAAGTTTATCTTTTCAAAGAAAGATTTCAGCTCCTTCTTATTGCCTGGTAGCTGGATCTTCATTATGGCTTGGATACACTCAAGGTCTATGGGAATTCCTTTCTCTAAGAGGAAATTTCCTAGCATTTTTCCCTCAGTGACCTCAAAGATGCATTTCTTTGGATTCAAGGAAATTCCAAATTATCTGCATTTCTAAAAGACCCTACATAAATCAGAGACGTGATCTCCCCTAGCCTTTGAAAATAACGTAATATCATCCATATAGATTATAATGCACTTACCAATGATGTCCTTGAAAGCGATGTCCATAGCATGCTAGAAGGTGGTGCTTGTGTTGATCAATCTGAAAGGCATTCTTTTGTATGTGAAGGTTCCCCACTTGGTGGTGAACGTTTTTTTATGCCTATCCTCATACTGCACCATTACCTAATTGTACCCTAAGTACCTGTCCAAGAAAGACATCATTTGAGAACTATTAACTATCTGCAATACCTTGTCCAATGAAGGCACATGATAGTTTTCATTTTCTGAAACTTTGTTTAAATTGTAGAAATCAACACACAACCTAATTTCACCATTCTTTTTCCTAACCAGAACCAGATTTTCCACCCATGAGGAGTGTTAGACCAGAAATATGATTCTGGGGGACAAATTTTTTTTCACTTCTTTATAAATAATCGGTTCTAGTAAGGCATTGATGATATGTTGTCGTTGTCAAAATGGCCTCACATCTAGTCTAAGAGGGATCATGTGTGTGATGATCGACGTATCATATATTTTCAGATCCTCGTAGCTCCAAGCAACAATGTCATGATACTTTCATAAATCATCAACGGTACCCCTTGTTTCTTCTGTTGTGCACACCTTACCAATAAAGACATTCTTTGCATTCTCATTTGTTTCAAGATTATGGGTGTCACACTGATTGTTGATGGAGTCCTTCTTCACTTGTTGATCCTGATCTCTAATCTAATCTAAGCCAAATATTCATTCTAGCTGAACCATTCTTCTTGGAATAGTGTTTGTCTTGAGGTTATTGACTCCTTCTGTGTCTATCTCAGCCTCTTCAGGATCAACTTCATTAATTATTTGGTCTATGAACAGATTAGAGCTAGTGATGAAATCCAGGATGTACTTATCATCATTAAACACTTGGAAGTTAGCCACATTGTCTGGCACAAATGGAATGGAGGTTAGTTCAACAATAAATCTCTTGAGGCCAAACAATGATAGGGGCTGCGAGGTACTAGCCGCTTGGGCTAAGGCATTATCGGTGTGGTTCTAAGAGCGTGGGATCAATTGAATGTTAAAAAAATCTAGACATTCTAACAAATCCCATATCCTAAGTCTATAGTTGGTTAGCCTTCTATCCTAGAAAGAGTAGAGTTTGCTTACTTGTTTCACGACTAACTCCGAGTCACCAAAGACTTGCAAAATTTTGACCTTCTTCCTTAATGCCATAAGGAGGCCAAGGACTAATGCATCATATTATACTACATTATCCATGCAAGAAAACTGAAGTCTATGAGAAGCAAAATATGACTTAACTATGGGGTTGATCAACTCGAAGCTTGCTGTAGCTCCTTGCTTGGATTTGGATCCGTCAAAGTGCAGAGTCTAGAATTTGGAAGCCCTGATTTCTATTTCTGATGGCGGTCTTACTTTAGTGACCTTAGAAGGTGATGGACGCTTAGAGCAGCTCTCATCGGGCGGTTTCAATTGATCCTCCTCCCTAAGAGTGAACCGTCCCTTGATGTCTTCAATTATTGTTTGGCATAAGAAGCATTTAAATTTTGAATGGGCAACATTGTGTACCTTGCACCAACTAGGCAACATGAGTTTTTGAAAATTCATTCTAGCCCCCAAACTGAGCTGATCTTGCACACATTTTTCCATGAAATCTTGTAAGCCATCTAGCAATCCAAGGCTGCCACCTTCACAAGAATCCTCGTTGTCTGATTCAATTAATTTTTTTGTGCTTTGAGGAACGTGGGCTAGGCCAATAGGTGGATTGCACAATACAAGAAGGAATTCCTCAGTTGTATCTTCTTCATAGCATTCTTTTTCATCTGAATATGACACGGGGCAAGTAATTCCCTAATTCCATTTCAGCAAAC
Organism: Sequoiadendron giganteum; assembly: GCA_007115665.2. Classification (NCBI taxonomy): domain Eukaryota; kingdom Viridiplantae; phylum Streptophyta; class Pinopsida; order Cupressales; family Cupressaceae; genus Sequoiadendron; species Sequoiadendron giganteum. The sequence goes on from CM021106.1 coordinate 311,373,493, forward strand.
AACACTTCCTTCATATTGTTGTATCCTGTAAACATGAACTTCATGCGTAGCTCCCGATCTATACGTATCTGGTTTGGCATCCCTTTCCATGGCATCCACAAGTGAGAATCATCGGTGGCATCATATCCATTCAATAATTGAGTGAAATCCCTTCCTAAGATGATACCATAGTTATCAGGAATATCAACAACATAGATGCCAATTGTTTGTTGTATCCTTGGATCAACGAAAATCTGCATGGGTATTTTATTGATCTCACAAACTATACTGATCTTAGTTTTATCGAGTTGTGTCACCTTGCACCGTGAAGTAGTTGGAACTATTCCCAGAGCCTTGCATATGCTCAACGACATGACATTGGTGGAGGCTCCCAAATCAAGCAAACAATTGTGAAGATTCTTCCCAAATATTCTGATGGTGGTCAAGAAGGGAGGGGTTTCAAATTTTCCTTGAAACATCCCCTTAGAAATGTCCACTTGGGCCACCTGACCCTTATCTGTATCATTGCCGTTGTTTTGGTTTTGTGCCTGTTCTGATTCCCTGGTAGGTTGCTTGTTTGTTTGTTGATTTGAAGGCGGGTCCACTTTCTTATTGGAAACCTGATGGATGAATGACTCACTTTGTGAGTCCTCAAAGGAGACTCTCTTAGTGGGTGTTTCTTGGGATGACCTAGATGAAGGGGTCTCATCGATCATTTTTAAAAAGTCATTCCTAATGATTGGGACCTTAAGCAATTCGAAGGCCGACATGCTTAACTTGACCTTCTTAAATTCCTCTACAACATATTCTCCCATTTGCTCGATTTCAGCTTCATAAAGGGGTATTTTGGGAGGAGCTAATGGGTTGGTTTTTCTTTTGGCTATGTTGCCTATTCTTGTTAATATATTGGGTAGGTACATGGGGATAGCCTAGGTTGTTGCTAGCATTCGGATTAGGAGGGGTGTTGAATTTGTTAGGCGTGGTGGAGGTAGTGAAAGGACCACCAACTTGACCACCTTCCTACCTATTCCTTTGATCATAAGGGGTAGTCCTTTGGTGGAACATTTGAACTTCATCTTCTCTCAACTCTTCCTCATCTATTGGACCATTATCTACTGAATTGAAAATTTGAGCCAAAGGAATTTCCATACTTACCTCTTCTACTTTGTCATTGATTGTAACGATGCTTTCCCTTTCTAGCACATTGCTCCCAGCCTTTGGGAAAGGGGCATGGTTGACCACCAAAACCAAGGAATCATACGGTTCAGATGGAACGATGTCCTTGCATCTCGAGTTATCTACGACATTCTGGACCTCAATCTGAAAAATTTTAGCAGTCATCTAGAATTCTAGACAATCCAATTCAAAATGTTGCCTCGTCTTATGGACACGAAACCAACTGGACAAAGGAATCCCAGCTAGGTATACTCGACTCATGGTCTTGTCATTATTGCTAGGCTGGTCCAGGGGCATAGGAATGCCTCCATTGTTTGGTGTCATGTTCCATGTATGATTTTGCCTCTAGGAAGGCCTTTTGTCAAAGTTATGCCCCGAATTTTGACTTCTTTCATAATTTTGTCCAGAAGTTGTACCAGCATCATGGTTATCATGGTCATCATCGCTGTCACGATTGAGGTTGGCCTTGATGACTCTTTGTGAGGCCTAAAACTGATTGTTTTGATTCCTTAAGTGAGTCATCTATGTAGACATTTTATTAATAATTTTTGTTAGCTCATCGATCTAGTCCCTCTCTGCATTGTTCGGCTGCAAGGCTAAATTCTAAAGGAAAACCAGTTGCGTTGCTAGCTGATTTTGGTGAGTGGGTGGGAACTCAAAAGCTTGAAGGTATGCTAGAACTTAGGGTAGCTGAGCATAAATTTTTTGTTGCTAGGGCCACAAATAATGAGGAACTAAGGGCGCTTGGTTCATAGGTTGTTTTGGATAAGGCACTATGGGTAGATGCGACTTTGGATTCATGAGGGGCACTTGATGCTATAGAACCTAAGTAAGTCCTTGAATCTACCTGGGATGAGAAACCTACCCCAATGAGGGCATTAAGCTAGAAATATTCTATCCCAGGTCAGTGCTAGCTATGGTAGCCTCCGCGTAGGAATCCACTAATCTGGTAGGGGTCGGTCGCATTCTTTTCACCTATGCTACTACGAGTTTATCTAGTGCTACATAGTAAATAGGCAAAGCAACAACATCATTGAATGCATACGAGGCCTATAACTGAGTATATGCTCGGTGGAATTGATCATTAAAGGATCTGATTGGTTCATTAATCTCCATTTGGAGAGATATAAACTTTCGGTACAATTCCGAAGGGCTGATTGGGATCATGAACTTTTTCAAGAGAGCATCCTTTAGAAGGTCCCGCATGTTAATGGATGCTATTGGCAAGTGGACGTACCAATAAAAGGCCTCCTCTCCCAAGGAGTAGGGAAAGAGTCGATAAGCAACATTTTCATGTATGATTTGCATATTCTTCAAGGCTATCTGAAAAATCTTAATGTGTTCTTTTGTTGTCCTCTATGGGTTCTGGGGGTTGAACTTAGTGCAAAAGCCTTCCGGATTCTTTGGCATATCATGCTAAAGGTTGAAGGCTAGAGGAGATGGATTGTTTCCAAACCACTCCACGGGAAGAAGAGGTGGAGGAGGGTATGCCAAATTCACCCAAGGTTGTGGAGGAGGGGAAGCAAATAGTGAGACAACACCCAAGAAAGGGGGTGCATTGGGTTGGAGAGCAGCCTTTAGGGCATGGTAAGTGACAACCTATAACGCTGTTTGAAACTGTAACGCTATTTGAAATAGGTGAGAAAAGAGGATGATGGTGAAGGTGAAATAGGTTGGTCGGGTGCATTGGAGGCGGATGCTTCCCCTCATTTAGCTCTTCTAGCTCGAGTAGGGGGTGGTAGCTGTTGAAATTCCCCTTTGTTTTGTATGGACCTTAGTACTCTTTAAAATATTTCAGGGGAGAATGACCCAATTCGATCCATCTTAGCTCCAAAGAGGGCCCTTCTTCTAGTGCCAGTTCTGTTGATGGGTGTTTTTCCACCTTCTCAACACAGGCAATGCACAAGTGCATTACCTCTTTTGAAAGAAAATCTCCAACAACAAGTTGCTAAAAATTACCCCAAGGTCTCTTAGGTGTCAAGTCATGAATTGCTTGGGATTCCTCAGTTGATGTTTGATGTGATTTTGTTGGTAATCACAGCACAGACTTATGGAAGTTAGGCCAGAGCATAATTGGCTCAATTAATGGAGTTCCTGAGATGAGAAGTGAGTGTGAAATTTTCTACAGGTTCAAACAACAATCTTAAACTCCTACCTTATCTTGAGATTTGGCTTTACAATGTGCAATGAACCTTAGCATAGGCTATTTATTAAAAAAAAAGGTAAAAAGTTAGGGAAGGGAAGAGGTTCCTGGATCTAAAACTAGCAATGAATAGTGATCATGGAGGGTTCTACTATAGACAACTTCTTTAAAAAAAAAAATCACTTAACCAGATTAATTCATAGTATCATGAAACTTGTGCAAGCTTCTAGGGACTAAAAATATTCAATCATCCATTCACCATGAACATGCATGAACAAAAGATAGAAGTTTGGAGCATCTTTTAGTTTATGCCCAGACTAAATTTACACAACTATCTACCATCATTAAACAAAAAAAGTATGGACAAGAAAGGAATCAACACAACATAATGCTACACAATCATTGGACAACATCAACTACTCTATCAAAGAAAACTAAAACATTCTAAACAACAAAGTAAATATTTGTAAATCATCTAACTATGGGAGATGAACCATGTAACATGCAATGGAAACCCAAGAATTCACCAAAGTCAATGAACTTCTATTAAAATTTATGCAATATGCCTTTACAACAACTCGACTCTCTCTCTAGTATGAGAGGAGGAGACCCCTATTTATAGTTTTCAAAAAGAAAAATGAGTAGCCAAGATTTAATCTCATTGTGTGGCCAAGATTCAGTTTACACTAGGGCTTCACCTACCCCCAAATATATAGAAATTTAAAATTACAATCTGTCTTCTTGCCTATTTTGTCTTTTATGGCAGCACTACAGCTCTTTTGTCCTTTAGAAAATTGATATTTCCCCTTTTGGCTACAACTACATAGTGAGAAACTCATTATCTATTATGGGCTTTCCAACCTCCTTTTGTAGTGTGGCATACTCCATGAATTTCCGACCAAGGGATGAAGCTTGTCCCACTCCAAGATATCAGATTGAAGCACCTAGAAGTTCAACTTCTTGGATCTGTGGGTGAGTGTTTCCCAATCTCCATCACACTTGGTTGCATTTTGTGCTACCTTCTCTTACTGGGTGAAGGCATGAGCATCAAAACCCATAAAGTTCTCTGTGAGTTTTCTCATGGTTCTATTTTCCATTTTCCATTTTCCTATGAAAATGAGGCCTTACCTTCTCCAGATTTATCTCAGCAAATGGCACTTCAAAATCTATCATTAGTTTGAGGTACTCTTCAAAGGTTGTTCTTATTTCCTTAACCCAATCAAGATCTTGCTCTACCTCATGGAGCACCTACTCTAATATTTTTTTTTTTGTGATCTAGGCCTAATTTCCAATTCTCCATAAAGCCAGAGATCATTCTCAGCCATTAAAAGCTCTTTCTTTACTATTTTTCCGGGCAACTTGAGGATTGCCTCAATCTTAGGATATGTGATCCTTTATATTTTTGGGAAGTCAGTACAGGTCTTCTTTATATCCTCAAGGTAATTCCACACATCTAGAAACTTATTTTATTTCCTCATAGCACGTCCAATGCCCATATTCACATTATAGTGGACTTGTTGGAACCAGTCCTTTGTGGCCTTTTTCCAACACTTTCTTTTCTCCTGTTTATTGATATCCTCTTCTGATAGCAGCAATGGGGGAGCTGACGATGTGGTGGGGAGCTCATAGTTGAAGACCATTTCTAGATGTACGACATTAGATCCACCACATGTGCTTTCAACTCCTCCTTAGAGGTCTTATCCTTATTCATATGGTGCACAATGGTGGCGATGGATCCTTGGAGTAGATCAATTTTTTGTTCCCTCTTCGCTGTCCCAAGATCAATGGTAGAGATATTGTAGCTGATGCCTTCCTCACCCACTACTGAGGTGGAAATTTGTACCATCCTTGATCCAGAGGCATCCATGGTCAACTAAGACCTAATCTTTAGCTTCTTTTTCTTCTTCTTGTTGACCTATGCTCGAGCCAAGATGGCCTCCATCCTCGCCTTAGGATCCATTGGGGTCAGAGATTTCCTTTCCACCTGCTCCTCAAGCCACTCGGGCATTTAAGTTTTCTCTTTCGGCGATTCATGACCACCCTCTTTCTCATGGGATTGTTGTAGTTGCAATATTTTATTGCCCGAGGTCTCTTGTTCTAGCTTGTCCCCTTCTTGTTCATCTAAATCTTCTATAACTACCATCACTTTTCTTGGGGATTCAACATCCACATGCTCTTGGGGGCTATCTTCCTTCTCGAAAGTCTTTTCTTCTTCTTCCTGCTCATGCCCACGTTCCTCATGACACTCGAATTTTTGGCTTCTTCTCATCTCAGCCTCCTCTTCAGGCTGGTCCTCTTCATTCTTTTCTATCTCTTCCTCTCGGGGAGGAATCTCTTCATCCTTCTTTATTCTTTCATTTTGTTCCCCTGTCAGAGGTTCGACATTCGCCATTTCTTCATCAGTATTCCTTTCCTTTGTGGTTGGTTGATTCATAGCCTTTTCCTCAACATCCTTGAGTTGTTGGGCCAACTCCTCTTCAAGCTCTGGATCAACAGTCTCCACAATGTAATTGGTGTCCAATTCTTCATCATCTTCATCAGAGGATTTTGATTCCCCTTCCTCTTTGACTACCTTTTCAATTACAAGGTGTTGATATATGTGATGCTCGTGATAGTCATATGCTTCTTCCTCTAGCTTCCTAGCGGCCTCCTTTTGTTGCATGTCCAAGTCCTCAAATATTTTTATTGTTGCTTCCATTGAAGGGGGCTCGGTAGGAGGAGGAGGGACAAGAAGACCAGTTATGGTGTGGGCTAATGCAGCCTATACTGTGGGATTTGCAAACATCCCAGAAAGCTCAAAGGGCATGCTTTACATATACTTGGTAAAAGATTCTAAAAGGGTGAGAGAAGGCATTGTGGTCATCGTAGTAGATGTTGGAAGAGACAACGATGCAGACATAGATGAGGAGGAAATCAGGGAAGTAGTGGCTGAGAGGATTCCACAGTTATAACTTGGGCCGTAGGAGAAGTGGAGTCAAGGTGGATGGAGATATCCACCGCGGGCAGAGAGGAGGTGACTACTACTTGTGGGATAGGTTGGATGGTGACAATAGCAACAAAAAATTTGGTTGCTCCTCTCCCTCATGGAGTGGGTCTTCTTGAATAGAAAGCATTCTTGTGAAACTGCCCGACTTCTTTGAATTCTTTGAGTTTCCAACTTCTGAAGTCTTCCCCAAAGAATCTTTAGATTTAGACTAAATTTCAACCACCTCCTTTCTCTTGTTTGATCTTGTGTTCAGGGGAGAAGTCAAAGTCTCTCCTATTGAGGGGACATCAATAGTGACATTTTCAGTTTAACCCTCGTGTGGATGCTCAAGCTCTTCAAATTATAGCTCTACTCCTTCCCACTTCAATTGAGCAATTTTCCCATCAATCTATTGATTAGTTCTTTCCTCAACAAGCTTTGTGATAATATCAAGGTCATTAACCTCCTCCTTGTGTCAATCTATCACTGGTAGTGACAAGTTAGTGACACCATTATACCTCGGGTCCATCGTTGTGCTCTCTTCTTCAACTACCTGCTCCAACATAGGAAACAACTTGACCACTTTGACGAAGTAGGCCATCATGCACATGTATTTCTGCATACACACCTCCTTTTCATCATTGCAATTGCCCCAAAAGTCTTTGAAATTATGTAAGTGGGCATATTCGACTGCGACCATCTTCTTCAACTTACTATAGGGATCCCTCCATGGCCGGGTAGTATGGAATTTTAGGTGATACTCCACGAGGTCCTTCTCTGAATAATCTGCATATTAAGAGGTGTAGAGTCCATACTATCCCCAACCGAAGGAAAGAGGATAAGGAATCCCCAACTTACACTTGTTGCTCAAGAGGGTGTGTGCATACCATAGCTGTCGTGAGAGTTCAAGAAATATTATCCGATCATTTGGGCATTGGGGCAACTTGTACGGCTTATCAAAGAATCTTTTAGCTTAGATATAAGTGAATTATGGGAATTGTATAAATAGGAATTTGAACTTGTGGATGAAGGCATTGGCACTGTGTGAGACTCTCCTTTTGGGGTCACGCCTGTGTAATCTGATGATGTAGCATGTGAAGGCATTGTTAACTCTGCAATAATCCCTCTTGAAATTTTTGTACTGTAATTGAGGGTACTTGTCATACACTTTTAGCATTGTTTGTGGATCTGGATTCAGTGCTACAAATAAACCCCTATATTGGGTATGGTCATCAAGGAAGTACACAAGGTGCAATTTCATGTAGAACTTTGAATTTTTCTTGACTATTACAAATTGCTCGTGTAGGTAGTCGCTAATCATTCTGGCCCAGTAGAAATATGTATTCCCCCAGATTATTTCCTCAATGAAATAAAAAATCCACTCTTGGAAGTAATTCGAGGTCAGAATGCCCATGACCCTACTCAAAAGAGTAACCAAGTCATGGTAATCTTCAAAAAAATTTCTCGGGAAGAGTTTGTGGGGTACTTTATTGGCACTGCCCCTCTTGTCTTTTAGCTAGTATTGGTTGATGAGCTTCCTACACTTGAGGGGATCTTTATCCAACATATGTTTTTTGTATTCCTTGGAAGTTTACTTCATCTCACTGAAGGTAGGGATGCAGAAGGTTTTCCCTATTGACTTGGCGGACAAGTCAACCAGTATGTTTCCATCCCTGTCCACCACTATTATTCTGGTGTCTTCTTGGTATGCCTCTCTACAGGCCATTACAAGTTCAGGTGCAATGAGGGCCAACAGGAATCCTCTAGCCTTGGCCAATCCACGACTTCTGATTTTCTTGGCATTTTCCATCACGGGATTGATCCTAACCCTCTGTTTGAATTCATCTATGTCTATGTGTCCTAGATTAGTATTTGAGATCTCCTTCCATTCCATGAATATCTTGGAATTAAGGGGCTCCCTTGGAACTTGTACTTCATTTGTTCTTTGTCCTCCTTGCCCCAAGGTGTTTTTGCGATTTTCCTTCCTTTTTCCTATTCTCCACCCACCCCCGAGGATTCGACAACCGGTTCCATATGTCCTGCAACAAAAGGAGCAGTAAATGATTCAAGCATAAAATATGTGGAATGCTAGCCAAAATCTTACAAAACAATGTTAGATTGAATAAATCATCATTTCATAATCCTAACATTTCCCTCAAATTGTCGTCATTATTTTGCAGGAGGGAGTTTGAATAACTCGTGCCCTAGGGGTCAGACTTCCCTGGGTTGTTGGCTATTTTGGAGGAGTTGCAGGAGGGATGACATTCAGGGCACGATGGTCTACCTATCTCGACTCGCCTTCAGATTTGATCAATTCAAAGGGTCCATGGAGGAGAGTGCCCTATTTTAACATGTCGGTCAAGGTCAATTTGGTGATTGGAGGGTATTTGGATTCTCTTTTGGGCAATTGAAATCAAGAGGAGACTTGGTCATTAGATGTTTGTCATTGTAAATGGCTCTGGCAGGACGACATCTCGACGACAGATTTTTGCCAAGTGGGATCCGCAGCTCTAGAGGGTAGCGACATTATTCATTTTCCATTTAGGAACTTCGGGTCTGAGGGGTCGGAAGGCTGTCAGCTAATTTTCATTGGAAACAATGGAGGTCGGATGGAGTTCCAGTGGAGGCAACCCACAAAATCAGGTTCGAACGGAGACAAGGTCGTTCACCTTGAGTTTGTCATTTGAAAGCTTTGGGCCAGGGCGAGGTCGGATTCTAGGTGATGGAAGGATGAAAGAATCTTTCCATATGAGGATGACATGAATGGAATGAAGTCTTGATAATGACAACCCAATAAGGGAGATCTGTGGAGGACGATCATCGAGAAATTTTCACCATTTCAAATTTAACAATCGCGTGGTGTGCGAAACCCTGTGATCGGAACACTAAAGGCCAGGGGTCATTGAGGATGACAAAATGTGGAGGGATATCTATAGGGTGGGACCTACGAGGGGCTTGTCACTTGGTTATTTAAGGTGCAACGGGAAACCACTAGGGAGACGCAAGGGTTCCGCCATTCCGAATAGTCATTTATGCATCGAAAAAATGCTAGCAGAAGTCGATAGGGCTGGCCCAAATTCTTTTATTGTTTCTCTTTGCCTCGGCCATCGGAGATAAGGGAAAAGTTTGACAGACAAAAGGATGGGCCATAAAAGTTTTTTCAAACTGCGAACCAGAAACGGAACTCCGCAAGCGGAAGTCTGCAAGGAGGAACCCGCATCGAACCCAAACTTAATCATTTTTCCAAATTTGCATCTAATGGGCAACCAACAGGGCAGGGTTCGGTCATCAGGAGGTTGTGGCCAAAAATTCATTTGGAACGACAAATCATAGGTGGCGAATTGGGAAAGGAATCCTGTAGAGTTGCACTCGAGAGGATCGTTGGATCTCCCTTCAATTTGTGAGACTTTACGATTTTCGGATGGCGTAAGGATGGGGTCCCTCCATGATGGTGGACTTGAATGAGTTATTTTCCATCATTAGAGTTAAACTCGCTCCTAAGGTTATCGACGACAATGAGAAGGCTCGGTCTCGCAAAGCTTCAACGCTCGGGCTAAAGAATGGTGCCAGAAAGTTGAGGTTCCACGGGCGCTATATTGGTCGATTTCAAAAGTTTTAAAAGTTTTAATCATATGGGTTTTGTGCGCCTTGATCCTTTCTAGTTAATTTCCAAGTTTTCCTCCCTTAAATTTATTAATTTCATACATAAATCAACAAAAACTCAAAATAGGGTGCATGGCAGAAAACCTACCTCTGAAAGAGTGGGTCCCCGTTTTGAAGAGGGTGTGTGTGTTGAGGGCACAACATATCAGAACATGTGAAGAATGCACGAGAAGACAAAGTGAAAATAAAAAATTGGGTCAACATGGAAGGCGAGCCTAAATGCCCCCAACACTTTGCATCATCCCTAATTTACCAAAAGTCAAGTCACAAAAATGGAAGAATGATGAAACAAATAGAAGAAGGTATATGACACAAAAATCACTCCTGTATCCAAGCAGCAACAAGGGTGACAAGGGTCATCCAGGAACACATAGCATGATCATAGGGGAACACATCATAACACACACACATTTCTAATCTAAAGATAAAGAAGGGGCCTCCCCCTAACATTGATCGACCAAGAGGTCATCTGCTTCCCACTCTAAATCATCGTATGGGGAAGGAGGATGAGCCCACAATGGTGAAATTTTAAGGGAAGGAGCTTTCGACCCTCCCACAACAAGGGGCAAAGAAGAGGGCCCCACAAGGTCCCCTCCATTGAGCTCTTGTGGAGCTAAGGTCAGTGACTTTGTGAAGATCACTGAATAAGTGAAAACTTCATCTAGAGAGTTAAACATGCACTTTACTAGAGTTCCATGTTTTACCTCAATGAACGGGGAAGACTACACCTAAGATTCACTGCTAGGCTTATCGAACGATTTGAGAGTGGTGACGAACTCAAAGGAAGCTAGGGCTTGCTCTGTCACTAGGATAGAACAAGCCAACATAGGACCACCTTTCAGAGAAGGTGGGATTCTCTTATTCCATCCATTATTGGAGAGTCCATCCTCTACCTTCAGCTTCGTCGAGGGATGTGAACTCCCCATAAACTAAGTGAGAGGCGTAGGGGTAGAAGAGGAGGAGAAAATCATAGCAGATACCACCAAAGTGTTTGGCATATTCACGGGATTTGGAAAAGGTGGGATGTTCAAAAGGGACATCAACATGGGCGGTGCCACTAAAGGAGCGATAAACATCTTCACCTTTTTGGGGTCAGATGCATTCATGGCGAGAGTCAGAGGTGAGACAAAACTAGGTTGAATGGAAGCAGGAGAAAGGAGACACAAGGGTGGCCATCTCCTCATCCTTCTACAAATTGGCATGCTCAGTCGTGGGAGCCTTTCACCGATGCTTATGCTCGCACGCAAGGCAGTTTCTTGGAATCTTCAAGCTAGAGGCTGAAGGTTGCGAAGGAAGAAAAGGATCCTGCTCAGCCATGGGAGTGTCCACTATATTCAATTATGGTGGAGGAACAAACTCTTGAGTGGGAGCAGAAGGGATAGTTTGAGAAGCAGCAGGGGGAATTGGCTCAAGTGCTTAAGTAGTGGGACTCTTCCCATTTACCGCTTTGGGAGTAGAAGTGGTGGGAGTCCACGCAAAAAATTATCTTTTGAAAGCCTTTCTTTCAGTCATGCAAATAGTACCAAGGCCCAGGGGGCTTAGTAGGGAGATCTGATATCCTAATCTTGGGTCTACGACAAGATGGCACCATCAAAATTAGTGGGTAAAGGCCAAGCTTACTCATCCAATACTCCTCCCAAGAAAGGGGAGCATACGAGGCAGCCCAAGAAGGGGCAAGCTTCTCCTTTCCCTTTTGAGAAGCGGAGATAGCTGAAGCTACTATGCTACAAGAAGGGTCAGTTTTGGTTGTCCCTTGCCCCTAGATTTATACTTTACATATTTTTTGTAAAGTAGGTCTATTCTTGGAGGAATTAGACCAATCACGGCAGGCTAAAAGTGATCCAATGAATATCCCCCACATGACACCAAAGGCTGGTATCTAATGTCATGCACTATGTGCATGACACCTTCACGAGAAAACTTTAAAAATTTATGAATTGCAGAGGTGATCCCATTCATTGAAGCTAGCCAAGGTATGCCTAGCTTCAACCTAAACAAATTTGACTCCAGAATAACATCAAAAACTATGTCAACAGCCCTAGGTCCAACTAGGATGGACAAATTTATCAAGCCATATGGTTTGAGATAAAGACCATCATGTATATGAATGGTGGGTTTTTTTTCTTCATACTCCTTTCTCTATAATGAATTCAATAACATTTTTTCTTTTGTAATAACATTCACATAGCTCGTGGGGTCGACCAAAGCCCCTGTCACAAAGTTTCCAATGAGGTGAGTGGGAATGTAGAGGGGAGAAGGCTTATTGTTCATAGGCATATCCTATGAGGTGAATGTCACATTCGATGAATTGGTCATAGGCTTCTTAGTGGGAGTAACCATGACCATGTTGACATAGGCCTCGAGTTGAGTCATAGAATCAGAGGGATCGACCATCATGTTGGCAAAATGTGATGAAAATGAGTCTGTGTATATCTGCAACTCATTTTTCACTTTCACCACTAATTTATTTATATTTTGTTTTCTTCCATTAAGATGAATAGTACCATCCTCGATGTGATCCTATATCTCATAATTCAGCCACATACAACATTCAGTATCATGTTCGTTGACTCAATGGTATTGATAGTAGGTACTTGCATCATACCAACTAGGGTAAGGATCCATAAGAGGCGTAGGATTCTACAAGGTTATGATCTTATCCTTCACCAACTTTTATAATATGGAAGAATAGGATTCTGCAACTTTGTGAACTTTCGGTTGCGTTTGAGGCCATTGTCATCCGCAATGGGTACTACATTTGCAATAGCCTTATTTTTCCTAGAGATTGATATGATGGATCTTCCTTCAGAATGGGAGTGTGAGGAGAATCCCTGAAATGAACTATTGTTTGTTGATACTCCTGTAGTGTTGGACACAAATGCATGAAATAAGTGTACTTCATAAGGGAAAACTTCTCTTGCCAAGGCCTTTTCAGGTTCCCTATGAATACCTTTTGCACGTAAGAATCAGGAAGCGGGTAGGAGATTTGTGAGAAGAGTTCTTGATACCATGTGATGAAGTTAGTAATATTTTCATTATCTTCTTGTTTACATTAGACAAGATTTGAAAAGTACATCTTCGATCTGATGTTGGCTTGAAACTATCAGAGAAACTAGTTCACTAGTTGATTGAATGAGAAAATGGAATTATCAAGAAAGGAACAGTACCATTCAAGCATTGTATCCTTGAGAGATTAGGGAAATAGTTTTGTCATCAATGTGTCATGATGGAAAAAAATTGTGCATAGGGCATTAAAGGCAGATACATGTGTCTTTGGATCCGCTTTGTTGCCATAATTTTTGAACTTCAGGATCTCCATTCCTTGTGGGAAGGGAGTGTTTAAAATCGCTATCGATAGTGGGCTATGTCGGAAAAAGGGTCAGAAGATAGGCTGGGCAGGGGCTTGGGAGAGACTTGCCAAGTGGCTCTGCATCTTACCCATATTTTGAAGGAGAGTATTCAAAATAGGGTCATTTGGATAACATAGGACCAATGAGACCTCCTCTAGAATCACCACCAGAGCCACCTCTGGAACCACTATTGTGGTCATCGTTGGAAGAAATTTCGGACCCACTATCACTTTTGAAGCCACCATAATGACCTCCACCAAAACCACTTCCACCAATGCCACCCCCACTGCCAAATCCACCACCACTACCAAAGCCTCCACCACTCATCGCGCCAAAACCTCCATTGCTAGAGGTGATAGGAGGGGTGAAGCTAAAACCCAAGGGGATCCTATTTTCTTTGATAGTTTCATATCTTTTAGAGGTAGAAGGGATGTTGATCAAAGGGACTGCATCACTCATGTATACAAATTTGGGAGGCATTGATACTCCTAACTATCTCCCATGTTCTTCAAAAGTGGCCCCTTGTATAATGTTAGAATTATTCGAAAGGGCACACACTTCAGTGAAACTAGAGAGGCTAGCCAGGAGTTCTATGCATGCTCGGTCTTTTACCACCATATACTTCAATTCACTAATAACTTGAGAAGCCCTAACCAACTTCAAGTTTCTTTCCAAGTGATTCTCTAAGTCACCCAACCCTTTGCTAAGGGCATAGACATATTCTGAAGGAATATGAACAACCTCATTCTCATCTACCGACGAAGGCATGGGAGATGCAGGAGGAGTGGGGATGTGATCTATTTCATCAAATATTTCTACCTCGCCCCTCGACAACTGCTCCTGAGTCAAAAGACCCATCGCAGGTCCAAAGAAAAGGCTTGTAGAGAAACTAGAGGTGACCCTTGTCTTATCCATTAGAAGGTGTCGTATACTTCTCCCGAAAATGTACCTAAAAGTTATGGACTTGGTTGTGATGCTCATAAACCTTCACAATGCTCAAAGACACAATGATCACAAGGCTCACGGGATAAGTTTCAACATCGACAAATGAGTAGACACAGGTTCATGTCAGGTTCACCAAATGTGTAAGAGAGGGGGACCGACCAAGTTCAAGGCCCCAGGTCATGGAGAGCCAAGAGTCAAAGGTTTCCCTAACTTACCTCACTCTAAAGGAATTTTTCAAATGAGGGATGAGAATGATGAGGACTATAAGGTCCTTCAATCACTTTGCAGACCCAAAAGTTAGAATGGGGCTAGGCGAGCCAATTTTTCGGTTCAACACAACACCTTAGGTAGCTCTTTGCCTAAGGATGGAAGCACACTTCTAGGATGACAACACGACACACTAAAATATCTTAGGTATGCTTGCATCTGTATGACTAGAGGACTAGAAACACATTAAGAACCACCAGAAAACAAGCTAACAACTTAGCTAGTGATTTCTAAGGGAACAAAATAGAACCATAAAATAATAGAGATACAAATGAATATGATAAAGCAGATATACCACCTCCACCAAGAGCTCACTAGACAATGATGGAGAAAGATAGCTTGACAAATAACCACAACCTCAACTATGGTGAAGGGAGGTGTTGCAAAACCTCAAGCCCCTATTGCGATGGCTTGTTCCATGCTTTCTCTATAGAGTTGATGGAGTGTTTCTACTGCTGCTATGAAGTGTCAAAAGTGTTGCTTGAAGTAATGGAAGTGAATTGAATGCTTAGAGATTTCCAAAAGAGATTCCAAAGAGATGAGTTCCATTAAGAATGTTTTTTTTTTTTAAGGTGAGGTGAGGTGAGGAGAATATGGCATTTTCGGGTTGGTTGGTCGAAGAGAGATGTTACAATTCATTCGCAATAGGAAGTGTAACGCCTTTGGCCAACTTTAGACATGGGAATCCACCAGGGACATAAGTGCACCACATGAACGTTTGTGGATCATATTGGCATCCGCGATAGTTATTCTTCTACCGATGCAAAAGCCGAACTCCAAATGGAATGAATGCAGCTTGCTAATGTGGAATTTTTCCTTCGGATTTGGTTTTCTAAGGTGAGGAAGTGTAAAAGGGGAATTTGCATAAGGGGTCAAAATTTATGCCTATACAAATTCAAAGATGAGAATTCTTCTTCACTTTTCCTTGTATCGTCCAACCTATAAAACGGGTATGTGTAGATCATGATGAACCAAAAAGTGGTGATATCTAAGAGATATGATGGCCCATGTGGTTGACGACCTTTTTTTTAGCCAAAATTGATGAAACAAAAAGGGTTTTTAAAGGATATTCTTAGCTTTCCACCAATATAAATTATGCTTTACTTTGAATTTAATAAATAATTAGCATTCACTTTTATTTGAATTATGACTAAAGTCCTGATTGATAGGCTGATTGAAAAACACCTATAGCTTTCAAACGGTATCACATTTTTTGAATCTGAAACATGCGTCACATTCTATGCCTCGCATACAATAGGATTTAAAAAAAAAATGAATTTCATGAAGTTTTGACCAAGTTAAGGTGGTTAGACATACGAGTTTTTATATTTTTTAAACTTTGTAATAAAAAATTCATAATTAATTATTTACTTGGAAAAAAATTACAAAACAATATGCTTCATATTGGAACACGAGTCCCCTAATTATATCTAAAATATTATAAAAAAATATTATCATTTTATTGTAGTTAGGGTGGTCAGACAAACACCTACTTTTTATTTTTTCCCTGAAATTTATGTAACACTGCATTGAAATTTCAAATTTTCACCAAATAGATTTTTTTTAAAATAAACCTAGTAGTTTAGAAACTATATTCAATTTACTACAGATTCTATTCTTACATATTTTTGAAATAATATAGATAACTTATTCAAATTTTTATGTCAAGTTGCCTAACTCTAATTTTCTGAATTTTATTGCCACTTAAGGGCCTGTTTTTTCCATGATGATCCTGCACATACCCAAACCGAGTTAGTCTAAAAACCATAACAATGTTAGAGGCATGTTAGTAATTTGATGAAGTGAAAAAATTAGAACACGTGATGAAAAATGATCATTAAATTCATTACTAAAGTTGGGTGTCACTATTCATGATAGCATCACTCTAGTGAACTTGGGCGTCACTCTACAAAGAAACCAGTGACGATGATAGTGTCATTGTTTGAGGTGTGTCACTATGTATAAATATTTGATACCTCTAAAAATTATTAGTGTCGTTGTTTTATTAATAAGTGTTGTGATATAAAATAGGTTTTGTTGGTTTCAGATGATGATATCATCACTATAGTGACACCCAGAAAAGGCATTGTTGAAATTGGTTTGGGTGTTGTTGTTTCCCGCAAAAATCAAAATGAATGGAATTCGAGATAGAAATTGATTAAATTTGATCAGTTTTTCCCTCCTTCTAGTGCCAGAATGTGATTGAAAAATTATTATGGGTTGATTACGCTTGATCCATGAATAATCGAAGCATAATGAAGCTACCAATGTCAAATCTCAACAAGATCATTCAAATGAAGATTAAACTAAACATTCATCAAACTAAGCATTCTAAACTATGAAAATATTTAATTGTCTGCTCTAGCCCATTTGAAACTTATCTCATTGTAATATTGGTGTCATGTTGATGTGAAACGACAACCCTTTCCCAATCCCGTGGATAAATGAGCTTGCCCTAGTCAATTTTATTAAAGAAAACTGATGGAACAATTGTGAGATGTGTATGAAAACATGATTTTAATTTAAATGAGCATGATGCAAAATAGTTTAATATAATTTAATGCTAAATGATGAAGATATGTTAATGCTAAGCTAATATGAGTGGATTCTAAGCTAAATGATATAAACCCAAATTAATAAACAAGCTAAATAGATGCATTATGTGATCATGGAAGTCATTAATGGAAGCTCAAAACTAGCTAATGCAATTAAAATGAACTAAAAGATGTTAAATGTGTGCTTGTGTGAGTGTGAGTGATTTCAACAACATAAGTTTTCCTTTTGAAAGATGGATCCCTTTGTCTCCAAATAGTGACCTATTTATAGGAAAGCAAATGAGAAATGGAGGGTTGAGATAAAAAAAGGTTAATCAATGGTCAAGGATGGAAGAAGTTAGAGGCATGGATCATGGATTCTCATCAATGGGTGAGAATTCAAGATGATATTTAATGAAGGGCTCACATTCCCTCAAACAAACACACTTTTGACCTATATAAGAGATCAAAAGTTAACTTGCACAAGAAGTCACAAGGTAACTTACACTTGAAGCTAAGTAAGTTTTTTGAGAAAAGGAAAATTCCCCTTTTTCAAATGATTGGAGGGGAGAGAATATTCTTTGGAATATTCTCATGGGTGAGGAAAAAGGATAATTTAGTTAATTAAAACTAAATTAAATTGTGCAAAAGGGGGAGGAATACTCCATGGGGATATTCCTTTTGGAGGAATGAGATTTAATTGATAATTAAACAATATTAATTATGCAATTAGGGGATTAGAAGAATTAAGATGACATGCATTAAATAAAATGATTTAATGAAAGGGGGAAAGGTGAAATGACATGAAATTTAATTAAATAACTTAGGGTTATTTAATTAAATAAGAAGATTTAGGGATTTAAATTAAATAGTTTGATTTATTTAATTTAATGAGACGAAATGTTAGCATGAAAGGGGGTAAATTAACCTGATTAAATTAATTAGGTTAATAAATGCAAATGGTATAATTAATTAAATAGCTAGAAAAATTTAATCAATTAAGCGAAAAGAGGATGGGATTCCAGAGGAAATGATGTTAGTATACCTGATTCGAGTGTATGATATCATTTAGGACATTTTTCAGTGTCTACAATTTTTATATGAAGATATTTTTACTAGGTATGGAGTACCTAGAGAAATAGTCACTGACCAAGGGCCCCAATTTACTTCTAATCTAATCATGAAGTTGGTTGACGAATACCAAATTAGACATAAGAAATCAACACCCTATCAGCCACAGGCTAATGGCCAAGTGGAGGTCACAAATTGGGAGATTAAAAGCATTCTCACCAAGACAATGTAGATACATAGAAAATATTGGGTTTCAAGGTTACCTGAAGCAGTCTGGGCATATAGGACTACATGGAAAACAACCATTGGGTTTACACACTATGAGTTATTTTATGGAAAGACAACAATCCTTCTTATTGAGTTGAATATAAAACACTAAGGACATTAGTAGAGTTGGGAATGGATTTAACAAAAGCATAAAACAAAAGGTTTCATTCTTTGAATGGGTTGGATGAGATAAGAATGGAAGAAGTTCATCATACAGAGGTAGTACAACAACAACAAATGAAGTGGCATGATCAGTACATTAAAATAAAAGAGTTCATTGTGGGAGATTGGGCCCTATTATATGATTCTCGGTACAAAGATTTCAAAGGAAAATTCCAGTCTAGATGGTTGGGCCCTTATGATAAATTAGGAAGGATTACCCTAATGGAGTAGTACAGTTGCATACCATTGATGTTGTCTGGTTCTCACTTCTTGTTAATGGCTACATACTAAAGTTGTATAAAAAGCCATTACAAAAGGATGACTTTATATTTTCACTAATCCAACAATATGGTGCTTTCACTAAAACTAATATAGGATATAAAACAAAAGATGCTATTCGAATAGAAATTGATTTACCTAGCACGTCTAGTGATCCAAATGTTGAGTTACACAACTCAACCCTTAAAATCACCTAGGCATAATTTCTCACGCTTTAAAACCATGTGCACACACAACACATTATCCATGATGTACATTTTTTTCTCCAGAGGGACCTATTCTTCAGCTCATTCAGTATTTATCAGGACCTATTTCTAATGGGACCTAAAAAGTAAATTTGTAAAATATAGAAGGCCCATGTGCTTGGAGTACCTGCAACAACGCCTATTGAAATTAAGCTACAATACCTTAGCGAAGTTGAAATTTTTTCCCATGAATTCCACTAATATCACATGCCTCATTTATTTTCCAATAAAGTGTCTATAGCAAGTACATCTCAAATCACCATCGCCAATTTTTCCATCCACTCTTGTTCATTTAATGTCAATCAAATCAATTGCATGACAAAGTACATGCTTCTCTAGTTCCAAACTGTGTCGAGCAATGATTACCATCACACACGTACGATAGGTAACTTCTCATAATTAAACTAGACTTCTTTTTGTATTCATTATTATTCTTGGTTTAAGTTATGTATGCAAAAAATATTTCACCATTATTTTCAATTATTATCCTATCACCTGTTCCAAGTCATGCATGAAGTGATGTCACTTCAATTAAAGTTGGGGGGAGGGGTATAATAGTCATGATTTTTTATTTTTGCCACCTAAGTTGTTAGATAATAGTTTATGTTGTCCTCCTAAAAATAAAATACCTCTCGTTTGTTTCCAATAATGTGTTTTTTTCCCTGAAATAAGCGAAGATACAAAGATTTGGACTTAATTGAGCTAGAAGAAAGGGGATTGTGAACTTACAATATTGGGTATAAGAGAAGGAATTATAAGGAGCAGTGAATTAGAGGGTTTTAAAGGTGGTGGAGTCAAATTTTGATTAGACTTTGAACTTTTTAAGGTTTTAGAGCATTAATACAATGGGATTTGATGTTATACACAGAAAACCATCTATGCATAAAGAAATATTAGAAGATACAATGGTTTTACCCCTCTTCACCAGAGTGGGATGGTTAGAATATTTATTGAGGCTAACGGAGTATGACAATGAAATGGCAAGAGATTTTGTAGCTACATTAAAATATGATAAAGCGACAATGAGAGGGTTGGTAGTGGATGTCTTTGAAATGGAAATTTCTCAAGTCATAGGATTACCTCATACAGGGTTTGAATACCTAGCTCATGATGATGCAATGGTGGCAAGAGAGGAATTCTATGAGTGAGGAGAAAATATAGACTCCACATCACAAGGTATAAAGCGACTTTCCCTTCCATTCTTTTGGGGAAAATATGCTAGTTATATCATTAAATATCTTACTTGTGATGGTCGTCAAAACCTTTTATACAATATGCATTTTAAGCTATTATATCATTTACGACATGGAAAGTTAGTAAATGTACCCAATTTCCTATATAATATGTTGAAGAGAATGGAAATTGAATACTCGAGGAAATAAAAAGACACTACACTATCCCTTCATTACTTAATTATCCTACTAGTTATAAGGAGTCTGAGAATTCAACACCCATAGGTTAATTGGGATGACTTCAAAAATGCAAAAATATCACTGAGTTGCTTGAGGCGCCTGAAGAAGAGGATGAACCTCAATCTGAGCCTAAACCATAAATTGAACTTGAGTAGAATTAGCCTAAGAGAGTAAATTATCTTGTTACATTATTGGCTTCACCTACCCGCAGCCAAAGCGAGTCTGAAAAAAATCACATGTCATAACATAGGATGGTGGCAATAGAAGAGACCTCATCCTCTAAAAACCCTAAATCAAAGGGAGGTATTGCATCAACATCTTCTATAGAGGAAAAGAAGAAGAAAGGTGTTGAGAAGCAAAAGAATGTTGTAAAGGAAGGGGATGCAAAGAAGAAAAAAGGGAGTGAAAGAAAAAGAGAAAATTTATACATGAAACTATTACTCCCAGATGCTCAAGTAGGTTGAGAAGGCATAATGTTGAGAAAAGAAACATGGAAGAACACAAACAGGAAGAAAAGGGTGAAGGACAACAACACCATGATGCAATGATGATAAATACGGACACAAAGAAAGAAAGAAATGTCCCTGAAATTTTTTTTGTTGATATTCCTAAAAATGTCAATGTGCCTATTAGGAAAAGAAGGTATATTTCTTCTTCCTCTGATTTTGATTCAAAGGATATCTTTATTGCAAAGAAAACAAGGAGAGCAGTCCCTAATCGCTCCATTAGGGAAATTTTTGATATTAAAGGGGAAAATGGTGATGATTTGAATTTTGAAAAAGAGGAAGAATTGTTGGAAGACAAGAATATAAGGAAAGAGCTCCAATAAGCTCTTGATAGAATAGAATAATTGGAAACACAATTGAAAGGATATGAGAAGAGAGATAAAGAGAAGGAGATAAGAATCCAAGAGTTGGAAGAGAAAATAGAGACTTACGGTCATGGAGCTAAAATTGGACTTACTGGCATAGATGGACGAGGGAAAAATAGGAATTGGGGAGAATGTAGCATTAAATCCACAACCTATTGTTGCAAGAACACCACCATATCATACTACTTGGTCTTTAGGTTTTGAAATGTTGGAAACCACCAACCAATTCAAATAAGAAAAAGAAAACTAGGAGAAGGAGAAACACACTTTGAATACATCATTGGAAAGCAAGAATTTAGAACTGAGTAAATTGGAGGGGAATTTGACAGAAGTAATAGAAAGAGCTATTCAAATTATTGATTGTAGACCTCCACCTAGAGTGTATGCATTATTTTTAAAGGAAAAGTTTCCCAGTTTTCAGTATAATAATTTTAGTAATGATTAGTCCTTTGCTTTAAACAAGAGGCATAGTTTTCTCAGTTTCTTTAATACAATCAATTTAGAGGAGGAGGATCAGTTGTGTGAATATTATCTACACAACTATGTGATGAAAAAGGACACTAATGGAATCCATTAATCTATGTTGTGGATTTGCAAGTAAGGGTACTGGCATCCTATTTTAGGAATGAGCGGCATTGAGGAGAATAATGGAAAAATCTGAAGAATAAGAGAAATAAAGTGGCACAGTAGCTCAGGAAGCAAGAAACGGACCCCAATAGAGTCATCACTCAATGGTTGACACTCCTTTCTCACTATAGTTTAGGAAAAATAATTATGGACTTGAGACTTCGAGATTACAAAAGGATTGAATAGCTAGCAGTGACCATCCTCTAAAATTGCCTTAAACATGTGGAAATAGGTAGAAAAGCTTGACTCCAAAATTATAGAATAAATAGCCTCACTCTTTCCATAAATTTATGAGTATGTTTGGAAGATTATGCAAGTACATCAAGGTTTCAGGAATAAGAGGAGTGGAATGGCTTCCACTTACTTATCATGGGTATGTGTAGGATCATGATGGGCCAAAGAGTGGCAATGGGAAAAAAATCACATTTTGTATCGACTCAAAAATGTGGAAATGTTGAGTTGACCTTTTTTAGGTTTGGGTGCCAGTACATTGCTCCAAAGCAATGCCCAATCCTTTTTTTCCAAATTGGATATCCGATCCAAATCGGAGATATCTGATTTGAAAAGCCTATATAAATATAAAAACCCAACTGTTAAAAGTCATTTCACACAATTTGGATGCAAGCGCACAGGGAGAAGAAGAAATCCGATATCCAATTTCATGAGAAATCCAATTTGAAAGGTAAGTTTTTGGTTTTTTTAATGTTTTAATCAAATTTTCAATTAGATTCTTATAATTTTAAGTAGTTTTTACGATTTTTTTTCAAAAGTAGGGTTTTTTATTGATTTTTATTAAAAAATAGAGTTTACAATGAATTTTTATTCAAAATTAATGTTTTTAAATGGTTTTTGATTAAAAACTAGTGTTGTTGATGTATTTTTATCAAAAACTAGAGTTTGTTATGGATTTTTGTGAAAAAGTAGGGTTTTTTTTTAATTTTTATTAAAAACTAGGGGTTTTTACAATAATTTCATTATATTGTGTAATTTTAATTAGATTAGTTGGTTTTTAACTTAAATCAGGTATTATGGCTAAGAATGAAAATGCACAAATGCCAAATGCTCCACCACCTCCGTAGCCACCAATTGAAGACTTAATTGGTGAAAAATTGGGGCAATTGAGGGGTATTTGTGAAGTTTATAAGAGAATCCCTTGATTGAGAGATATGACAAACACATTGAAGGAAAAAATTAAAAATATAGAAACCCTCTCCACCCAACATAATGTCTTTCATTCATGGCGAGAAGACATGAGGGAATATTATGCATGTGTATTGTCTTACAATGATGTGAGATATCTCCAAATAACCAAAGCCCAAATAGCCTCTTTATTCATTAACCCCCGCACCGGTTTGCCAATGAATGTTAATAAAAAAAAAAAATCTATAAAATGATGCATGAATAGGGACATTATAGATATCTTTTGGGATGGTTGGTGTGTGGTTTTTGATTAACCACCGAACAAAAATTATGATATACCATTTTACTTTTATTAAAAAATTATATGCTGAGTTTTTGTTAGGGTATCATGTCAATTAGTTTGACATTAAACCCTTCCAAGGTGTCAGTGGAGGTATGCCCCAAGATAGACTAGGGGCAGTTAGAGTAGTCCTATGCCCAAATGTTCCCCTTCCTTCCCTTCCTCCCCTTCATTTGCCACCTCCAGTATATCATCCAAAGATTATCCAAGATGTAGCCACATAGACTATTCAGGCTATTCACTCTTTGACTGGTCATTTAGTTTTGTATGCTTCTACAGTAGCTCAACCACATTCTAGTGATGTTGGTGAAGGTTCGAGTGCTGCTATTCATCCTCCTCAGGTCCACATATTTGTGTGCCACATGATTGCACTATGTATCGCTAGATATGCTTGGGTCCTCTTGTACAACCCACTGAGCATCCCTTGGACACTTCTGATTATGACCTCCATTATGTGGACATTATAGATCAGTCACAAGGGAGTGGAACACACCCTACATAGTTCTCTCCTGCTAGAGAGGGGGATGTTGGAATACTGACATAGGTAGGATTTAAGTTGTAAATTCATAACTTGCATTTTTTTTTAAATAAAGATTAATAAGAGATAGTATCAACTACTAATATTTATTTACATGGTCTATTTAACAGTTGATGTTTGAGGAGGAGCTCACACGGGTGATTGATAGCACCCTTAGGGCCATTTGATTTGGCTAGGACACACACACAATATATATTTTTTCACTCACTCATTTACATTTTTTATTATATACTTGCTTGTCATTTGAATTGTCATTAATGAAATTATATAATAACTTATATGTTTATCTTATTTTCCTTTTGTAGGAAATACCTAGTGCAAGTGACGTGCAGCCTCATCAATACTATGGAGGTGCAAAGTTAGATAAGGGGAAGGTAATTGAACTCAAATTGGATTGAATTAATATTTTTAAGATCTTATATTGATTATACATACATCGACATAGATTGATAGTTTCATATGTACTTGTCATTTTTATGTATAGGAAATTATGAGCTATATAGAGTTGTTGACAAGTGACACACCACGTAAAGGAGTAGGTATTGGAACACCTCAAGGAGGAGGTGTTGAAACACCTCAATGAGATAAGGAAAAAGATCAACCTAAAGACGTATGTATTCATTTTATTTTGTGTTTGGTAAATATGTTCCTATTACCAATAATCGTATGCTAACTTGGATCAATTTTATGTTTTTGTTCACATATATAGATTGGCATTTCAAAAATTGGTTTGGTATATTCTAGGACTCTTGACCCTTTGAAGAGACGTATATTTCAGGTAATCAAGATTTCAATTTTAGAGTTCAATAAAAATTCAATGTATGTTGATTTTGATGTTAATTATTCGATTTTAAATTATATAGTATAACTAATCTCAATTGTGGTTTGAATTTTTCTTGGAAGCTACTTTCAGAGCCAATGAGTGCTTCAAAGAGGCTCCATTTTGATGATCCACCAGTAGTTTAGGATGAGATAGAAATTTTGGCATGTAAATTTTGAATACATATTGAGATGGCATATGCCACATTTTGTAAAACTTTGTTTGAGTTGGCGTCGATGCCATCTTTGTATATGGACATACACTTGATTATTGGATAATTTGATATATAGAAGTTGACAATCGAAAATTAATTTGTTCCTCATGTGCATGATTAAACTCTTTGAAAATTTTATCTTGAGCAATGGTTAAATATCAATGTACAATAGCATAAAAAAAATGGTTATATTATGTAGTTTATATTTATATCGCTGATTACATTGCATTACACATCTTTCAAACTCAAATTATTACTTCACATTGCATAACTAACAACTAGATGTTCAGAGATGAAAAAAATTCAATTACAATATAGTTTTTACAAAGTCAACCTAAGCAGTTATGCAATTACTTCACATTGCATAACTAAAAACTATGAGCAGTTGTCAATTTCATTTGCTTGTCATGGAATTCTATGAGACCACATTTCTTTGAAGCTTCTTTTCAAATAGTCCACTGCCTTGTCTATGCTACCACATTTTTCATACATGTCTACCAAATATTTTTATCAAACAGTTCATTTTTCATACATTTTTCATAGCGATCACATTAAGTTGTAATAAATTAAATGATAGCCTAGGGATATTTAATTTATACTCATTTGATTTAAATGGATGAGGTCGAACTTCCTTGACATTATTTTTTAATTTATTATTTTCAAGAGAGGTTGACCTCCTTTAAGAGTCACCTTATTTTGTATAAATACAAGGTGATGTTTGTTCATTTCCTCAATCAAGTTCATTCAGTATAATTCGCATTCCAAGCAAAAGTTTTCACTTGAGCAGCAACGCTTCATCTTGTAGTAGCAGGCCAATTTCAAGGAGAAGCATATTCAATTGTATCTTTGCATCTAGGAGAGGTGCTATTATTCATTGTATCAAATTCAACCATGAGCTAGGCCTGATTTGTAAACAGATTTCTGCTCTTATTCCTTCATTATATAAGAGACATATTTGTTGGGTTTTTCTCCCTCAAGAAGAGGGTTTTCCCAAGGTATCTTGGTGTGTTTATTGTCTAATGTGTTGCATTTTCTGAGTGCTTTCAGTTGTATTGTCTAATCATTAAAACACTAACATGGTATCAGAGTGGGTTTGGAAAAGATCATGAACAAATTTGTTATTGCACCGATACCTCTATTCCCTTTTTTTTTGTCTATCTCTATCTTATTCAAGATGGTGAATGGTCTTAAAATTGAGGATAGACTCGAAGGAGCATCAAACTTCACTTCATGGAGATTCAAAATTATGCTCACTTTGGAGGAAAACGAATTGGTTGAGTGTGGAGAGAAAAGTCTTCAAACCTACAAATGAGGAAGAGAAATGTCAATGGAGGAAGAAAGATATCAAGGCGAAGAAGATGTTAGTTGATTTCATGAAGGACCATATTGTTCCTATCATCTCTAAGTTGAAGACAGTGAGAGAAATGCTTAAGACTTTGGAGGAGATGTATGATATCAATAACATAAGTCGTGCTCTAGCCTTGAAGCAACAATTTTATCATGTTAAGATGGTGGAAGGAGAATTTTGCATCACCTACTTCATGAAGATTTCCAAATTGAGAGATCAACTCTCTACCATTGGTCATATTGTTGATGACAAGGATTTGACCATGTTGGCTCTTAGTGGTCTTCCTTCATCTTGGGAGTCTTACATTCAAGGAATCAGTGCGAGATCGAAACTTTCCAAGTTTGATTGATTGAGGAATAACTGTATTCAAGAGGAGTCAACGTTGGCTATGAGAGGTATTGGGCAAAGCCCTACAAATGAATAAATTCATGTTCTTTCCACTCAATCCTCGAAGAAGGAAGGAAAGGGAGGAAAGAAAAGATGCTTCAAGAGGAATAGAGATAAAGGGTTAGATGGTGCTCCTGCATTCAAGAAGAAGTGAGACATCTCTCATGTTTAATGCCTTAGATGTGACAAGTTTGGTCACTATGCGAAGGATTTCCCTACCAAGCCTAATCAGGATTTCCCTAAGAGGGAGGTCTATGACTTGTTAGGAATAAGTCCAAAGTGCTAAAAGATAACAATCTTTGATGGAATGTTACTCAAAAACTGTGATGCTTAAGAACTCTTCGTCTGAGGATATGGGATCATGTTGGACCATCTACAATAACCTCTCAAGATTTTTTTCTATCTCGGAGGCGTTTTCCCGTGGTGATGAGTTTTCAGTTGAGGGAAAAGTTGCCAAATGCAAGCAGTGTAAAGTTGAAAAGTGGTGCAACTTTCATTTTCCAACTCGTACGACCAAACAAACTATTCCAACACGTCTGAATGGGTACATTTATGCTAATTATGGTCCTCTTTTGCACCCAGATATGGTGAATCAATCTGAGCTACATTGGATCAGCGATTTCCCTTGAGTCCAAAGTGTTAAAAGGAAACAATCTTTGATAGAATGTTACATAGAAATCATGATGCTTACAAACTCTCCATCTGAGGATATGGGTCGTGTTGGGACCATCTACAATAACCTCTCTCGGTTTTTTCTATCTCAGAGGCGTTTTCCCGTGGTGATGAGTTTTCAGTTGAGGGAAAAGTTGCCAAATGCAAGCAGTGTAAAGTTGCAAAGTGGTGCAACTTTCATTTTCCAACTCGTACAACCAAAAAAAATATTCCAAAATGTCCACATGGCTAATTTTACGCTAGGTATAGTCCTCTTTTGCACCCAAATACGTCGAATCACTTTGAGCTACGTTGGACCAACGATTTCCCTTAAGAGTCCAAAGTGCTAAAAGGCCACAATCTTTGACAGACTGTTACTTGGAAACCGTGATGCTTACAGACTCCCTGTCTGAGGAAATGGGATCATGTTGGGACCATCCACAATAACCTCTATCGGTTTTTGATATCTTGGAGGCATTTTCCCATGGTGATGAGTTTTCAATTGAGGGAAAAGTTGTCAAATGCAAGCAGTGTAAAGTTGCAGAGTGGTGCAACTTTCATTCTCCAACTCGTACGACCAAATAGACTGTTCCAACATGTTTGAATGGGTATTTTTACGCTAGGTTTGGTCCTCTTTTTCA
Organism: Sequoiadendron giganteum; assembly: GCA_007115665.2. NCBI lineage: Eukaryota > Viridiplantae > Streptophyta > Pinopsida > Cupressales > Cupressaceae > Sequoiadendron > Sequoiadendron giganteum. Next base: position 311,401,528 of record CM021106.1, read on the forward strand.
CCCAAATACACCGAATCACTCTGAGCTACATTGGACCAATGATTTCCCTTAAGATTTCAAAGTGCTAAAAGTCAATAATCTTTGACAAATTGTTACTCAAAAACCATGATGCTTACAGACTCTTCATCTGAAGATATGGGATTGTATTGGGACCATCTACAATAACCTCTCTTATTTTTCACTATCTTAGAGGCATTTTCCCGTGGTGATGAGTTTTTAGTTGAGGGAAAAGTTGCCAAATGCAAGCAGTGTAAAGTTGCAAAGTGGTGCAACTTTCATTCTCCAACTCGTACGACCAAACAGACTGTTCCAACACATTTGGATGGGTATGTTTATGCTAGTTATGGTCCTTTTTTTCCTCCCAAATACATTGAATCACTCCAAGCTACATTGGACCGACGATTTCCCTTAAGAGTCCAAAGTGCTAAAAGTCAACAATCTTTGACGGACTGTTACCCAGAAACAGTGATGCTTACAGACTCTTTGTCTAAGGATATGGGATTGTGTTGGGACCATGTACAATAACCTCTCTCAGTTTGTGATATCTCAGAGGCATTTTCCCGTGGTGATGTGTTTTCAATTGAGGGAAAAGTTGTCAAATGCAAGCAGTGTAAAGTTGCAAAGTGGTGCAGCTTTCATTCTCCAACTTGTATGACCAAATGAACTATTCCAACACATCCAGATGAGTACGTTTATGCTAGGTATGGTCCTCTTTTCCACCCAAATACGTTGAATCACTCCGAGCTACATTGGACCGACGATTTCCCTTAAAAGTCTAAAGTGTTAAAAGTCAGCAATATTTGACAAAATGTTACCTAGAAACCGTGATACTTACAGACTCTTCGTCTGAGGATATGGGATTTTGTAACAACCATCTACAATAACCCCTCTCGGTTTCTTCTATCTTGGAGGCGTTTTCCCGTGGTGATGAGTTTTCAGTTGAGGGAAAAGTTGTCAAATACAAGCAATGTAAAGGTGCAAAGTGGTGCAACTTTCATTCTCCAACTCATATGACGAAACAAACTGTTCAACATGTCTGGATGGGTACATTTACACTAGGTATGGTCCTCTTTTCCACCCAAATATTTCAAATCACTCTGAGCTACATTGGACCGACGATTTCCCTCAAGAGTCCAAAGTGCTAAAAGGCAACATTCTTCGACAGATTGTTACTCATAAACCATGATGCTTACAAACTCTTTTTCTGAGGATATGGGATCATTTTGGGACCATCTACAATAACCTCTCTTGTTTTTTTCTATCTCGGAGACGTTTTTCCTGTGGTGATGAGTTTTCAGTTGAGGGAAAAGTTGTCAAATGCAAGTAGTGTAAAGTTGCGAAGTGGTGCAATTTTCATTCTCCAGCTCGTACAACCAAACAGACTGCTCCAACACGTCCACATGGGTACGTTTATGCTATTTATGGTCCTCTTTTGCACCCAAATATGTTGAATCACTTCGAGCTACATTGGACCGACGATTTCCCTCAAGAGTCCAAAGTGCTAAAAGTCAGTAATCTTTGACGAACTATTACTCAGAAACCGTGATGCTTATAGACTCTCCATATGAGGATATGGGATCGTGTTGGGACCATCTACAATAAACTCTCTCTATTTTTGATATCTCAGATGCATTTTCCTGTGGTGATGAGTTTTCAGTTGAGGGAAAAGTTGCCAAATGCAAGCATTGTAAATTTGCAAAGTGGTGCAACTTTCATTTTCCAACTCCTACGACCAAATAGATTATTCCAACATGTTCGTATGGGTACGTTTACGCTAGTTATGGTCCTATTTTGCACCCAAATATGACGAATCACTCTGAGCTACATTGGATCGACGATTTCCCTTAAGAGTCCAAAGTGCTAAAAGTTAGAAATATTTGATGGACTATTACTCAGAAACCGTGATGTTTACAGACTCTCCATCTGAGGATATGGCATTGTGTTGGGACCATCTACAATAACCTATCTCGGTATTCGCTATCTCAGAGGCGTTTTCCCATGGTGATGAGTTTTCAGTTGATGGAAAAGTTGCCAAATGCAAGTAGTGTAAAGTTGCAAAGTGGAGCAACTTTCATTCTCCAACTCGTATGACCAAATGGACTATTCCAACACATCTAGATGGGTACATTTACATTAGGTATGGTCCTATTTTTCACCCAAATATGTCGAATCACTCTGAGCTACATTAGATCAACATGAGTGAAATTAGGTGAAAAACGGTGGTTACAACATGCTAATGTCAATGAAATGTGGGGGCAAAAATATTTATGGGTGGATCAAGCTTCTGCAAGTCCTAATAGACATTTTCGATGATTTTATAGGGTGTGGCAAGGTTTGGGGAGTGAATTTGCACCCATGTTTGGTTTTGACGATCAAATTAGAGTTTAAATCATCTTTAATTGTAATTGAGTTGTTTAAAGCCACCTAGCTCTTGCATCCGAAAACTCTTACTGAGAACATCATGCACACCCAAATACCTTGTTCCCACTTTTCTAGATCAAAGAATCTATTACATGGAAAATGAAATTCACATGAAATTTTTACATTTTTGTTTTTGGAAAAACTGGCAAGCCACTAAAATTTATTATATATAAATAGGAGATATTACAAAACCCGGTTCAAATGATCATACCGATAGGAAAGAACCAGGAAGAAAACTTTCAATTGTAGCTCGATTAAGTAGAAAAATCTCTTTACATTTTAAACATACCCTTTATATAATGCCAGATATTTGACTCGTATTTCAAAAAACATCACTGGATATAGATTGTGCCTATACACAGTTATGACCTTGTTACATTGTTTGACATTTCAAAATTATAATTTTACAAAATTTGCCTATTGTAGGCATTAATGGCATATTCTTCCACAAGAGTAGTATGTTGACGTTCTAGAGTGACAAGCACTTGTACAAACCATCAAGGTAGTAGTTAAACTACATACAATAGAAAAGATGCTTAGAATAACCAATCTATATTATTGTAATCTGTCACATACCTCTCTGAAAGGATTAGAGTTGTCTATTATTGTCACAAGTGCATGATCAATCGTGTCAGGAATATCACAAAATTTGTCAAATGATAAATCTATATTGTCACAACAAAAAACATGCTTAGAATAACCAATCTATATTATTCTAAATGGTCTAATTGATGATGAGATGGTAATGCAAACTATAAAATATGCTTTGAATAACCAATGTATATTATTCTAATCTTTTGCATACCTCTCTGAAAGGAGCAAATCTGTCTATTATTGTAGCAGGTCCATGATCAATCGTTCCAAAAATATCACTATTAAGGACACCTGCATTGCAATAGTATACAAAATATCAATATTAAATAAAGAACACTAATGAACTTAAGCATAATGAACCTAAGCATTGTACCTTCCATTCTTGAATATGCTATTCAAGTGGGCCTAAATGGTCATATCTTTGCTTAAGATTATCCAATATTGCTTCATGATCAGTATTACTAAGTGTCCATAGTTTTTTTTGTCTTTGGTTTGGCATGATGCTTCAACAACTTAACATTTGTTGCTATAAAAAGGTGTGAATACATGAGAAGGGTTTTGTGTTTGTTGTAGTCTTCAAATGCAGGTATGCCATTCTTTCTAATCATGTATGCTTGCAACCAAGTTCTTGCAACCACAACTGAACCTTTAGGATACACGAACCCATCATCATCTTCCATTGATTGTGTTAGCTTGTGCTTTACCCACACACATCAAGCCAACCAATATTCTGATCTCTCTTCATTCCCCTACACTGCAACAACTGCAAAAACATGTCCTGACTGTAGTAGATCTGAAATCCGGTCATAATCAAGTGAACTTTTCATTGTTTTATTTGTCATCGATATAATTTGAGATGAAGGAGTTAGATACTGTGGAACCCATGTATCCACCCACTCACTTGACTTGCATTGATCCCACTCGCATTGAATACAAATTTGACAAAAACAAGACAACTGTCGTGTCCAAATGGTCCATGTGCTTGCATCTAAGCTTCGAAATGATTGCATCTTTGAAGAATCTTTGATTGTATGGAAATCCAATCTGCCTCCCACTGTACCCTCCTCTACCAGCTAAAAGAATGTATGCACTAGGCGTGTGCATGGAAATGGGTAGCAATTCTGTGGACACCCTCAAAAAAAAAATTGAACCATAACGCAAGCATGTTATAATGCGCTCGCGTTATGTCTCCATTAAGCCAAGGATAGGTCTCGGCATCTACAAATACATAACGTGAGCGCATTATAGCGCACTCGCATTATTTACTATTAAAATAAAAAAAACAAATGCAAATCTCTCATTTGCATTTCAACTGATTTTTTGTTGCACCCACGGCCAAAAACCCCACAATATCGTGCTCACATTCTAGTAGGAGAATCTCTTCACCAACAATCCCTATTTCTTCACAACGATGGCGCCACGAGGAGGAGCTGTGTGAGGTAAGGATTCTATGGTTTTTGTTTTGAATTTGTTAGTTTTAGGTTGAATTTGTTAGTTTTAGGTTGAATTTGATATCTATTTGTTTGAATTTTTAGGAGATGCAAATTAGCCTGCAAACCCTCAAAATCCTCAATAGGAAGACAAACCAAATCCTCAAGATCAAAATCGACCACAACATCAACCTAATCCACCAATCACTCAACCCCCTCCTGGCACTCAACAAAATTTAATGAGTGAAATTGAGAACAACAAAAAAAAAATGGAGGGGCTACTTGTTCACATGACCCCATCGACCCTCAAGAGACTAATACGCAGGATCCATCTGTAGCTACGAAGATGGAGAGGGCAGCTGACATTTTGCATGAGGCATATGGCATTGATAGTCAGGTAAAAGTTAGTGCATGTGTTCATTGAATTTAATTTATTAAATTTTGATTTTGAAATGCAAGATTAACTAAAAATGTTTTACGATTTTAATAAAATTGTAGGGTCACAGTGTTGAGACTAGATACACCAGCCCCCACCAACCTATTTCTGCAGTACACCTATCGCTAGGGTATGTAACTAGTAAAAAATTATAAATTTATTGCATGTTAATGGCATTGTTTTACGAATGGTAATTTAATATGCAAATTTGGATGTTGAACAAACTAATATTGGAGGTTTTGATGGAACACTTCCCAGTGGAGGTGGATTTACTGAAACCTTCACGTAGGTAATAGAATAAAGAGTTTAACTAATGAATCAAGTAATGAATATATTTGTGTAGTTTATACATGCACATCGTTGATTGCGTTGAATAATTTGTTGTTTTATTTTCAGTTGTTGCGAGATGATACACCTCCGAATGTGACAAGGGCAATGGATATTGGTGTGACATCTACTATACAATCCTTGATGGCTCTGACATAAGAGGTATGAGGCAAATTAGTAAATTTCAATGTATATTTGTTGTTATAGATGTTAGTTAGTGAGAAATCAAACCATTATTGATTCATGTAGTTTAATTTCTATCTGTATGGTTTATATAGGGCTTGAGCATGTCTGAGCATGGGTGTGAGAATATTTCCCTCCTGGAGAAAGATCGTGAGATGGCTATAAGTGATTATTTTATCAAATATATCATTTTTTATAATGTAATTTCTATATATTCATGTATTTACTTCTTATTGTAACAGTTAAAACTTCACCGTGAACTAAACCCTAGGAGAAGTAGCAGGAGCACTCCATGAGCATAGCAAAAATGAGTGATAGACCTATCACCATCTGAGTGAAAAGAAAAGGGAAAGATTTTATTTCCAGGGCATGGAGAGCAATGAATTTTGATTCCAAAGTCCTTTGTTGTATGCCTGCATGGCAGTTTTGTACGTATTTTTTATTGGACATATTTGACATTGTATGCCTAGATGGAATTCTCGTAAGCCTATATGGCTATTTTGTACATATATTGATGTATTCCTACATGGCTATTTGGTTAATACAAATATCTTTTATCGATGCCTATCCATATTTGTATTCTAAATTAATGGTTCAATAGATATGAGTTACGTGTATTCAAGTGTATACTTTACAATTTACGTGTATACTTTGTGACTTACGTGCATTTGAATGTATACTTTGTGGCTTACATTTTTTCATGCATATACCTTGTATTCTTGCATATACTTTGTTTTAATTTGTGTATACTATGTATTCATGTGAATACTTTTTGAGGCTTACGTGTTTTTAAGTACTTGTAGTTCCCTTATTGACATGTACATGTTTGACTTATTCATGTGTATAATTATTAATTAGTTAGCCCTAGCATTGATCTATGTCATCCTCAATGCATGATCCTTGAGATGGAGTAAGAACATCCTCAAGGTCAAAAGGAGTTTCACATGCATTCTTCATAGGCTCATTTTGGTAGTGAAACCAAAAACCTCTTGCATCATTGAAACGAAATTTTTTTCCCTTTATAGCAGGTCTGAAGCCATTATCATTCTCCATCAGTTCTTCATGTATCCACTCCCCATTAATGGTTGTCTCATGACCTTCATGAAACCAAGCACTTATCTCATTTGTGATAGAAGAAATGTACGAAGATTTATCTTCCTCCTTATGAACCATTCATTATCATGAGAGATGGGTTCTTGTGAACCACTATTGATGAATCATGGGTCAATGATTTTGACTTGTAAAACTACACGATTGAATCCTGATAGCAATATAACAATATTTATATATCTAATGTGTTATTTCCTTCAGCTAAAATTTGTGCTTATACTTATGTGATTGATGTATGTTTGTGTATGGGATCATTGTAATTTCTATTTGATGATGCTATTGTGTCTTTAAGGTTTATTTATTAAAGGGTGCATGAAACAAGTTTTAAATCCTTAAAAATATTTGAATTTCTTAGGTTTGTCCATTTGTCAAGTCTGGGCTCCGAGCCTGAGTCCAAGTCAAAAATGGCTTGTCAAGTCCGAGGCGATTCCTAGTCTTGTAACACTAGTGTGAACACATCGAGGAATAATATATATTCCGATGAAGAGAGAACCCATCCTTGTTTCCAAACAAACCATGGTATAGATATGGTTGGTCGAGATAAAACATCACTCTTCTAGATAGTTCGAACCATAATCTTTCATGGCTACAAACACACCTTCATTACATGTGTGTTCTTGATCCTACTGAAGAAATGGTTGAACATTTTGTAGATCAAATATTACAACCCTAAGTCCACAAGAAGGTTACTTGTCTTGATTTCCACAAATGTCTTTAAGATGTTCATCCATCTTGAGTAATGTGAACTATTGATGTCATCTAGATCTTTGAAACTATATGCAATCATGTGCAATAATGTAGAATCTAGAGCTATATCTAATACTACAAATGATTGCTCAATGGAATCCCGATAGCAATATCACAATTTGACACATTGTAGAAAATACCTCCTACTTATATATTGATGAGCTAAAGGGGCTTTATAATGAATGTTTCATATGGCACAACACTTGCTGAATGTTTTGTAAATGGGGTTGCAAGCTAAGTGGGCTTAACCTTGGGGAAAAAACTTTGTGGTTAAGCGCTTGAGCTAGAGTATACTAGAATGGGTGACCTCCTGGGAAGGCCTAGTGCCTCACCTCTATGAGCATCACCTAGATGCAATGAGTGCTAACTAGGCCATTCAATATCATTTCAAATTTGTTGCTTTAAGCAACTTACAAATTTGCAACTTTAGACTCCTCCAACCTAAGGGATCGATCCGATGGAACATAGCTCCGAGTGATTCCACGTGTTTCGGTGCAAAAGAGAACCATGCCTACCATAAACATACCTATTTGGACGTGTTCGAACAGTTTGCTTGGTCACACAAGTTGCAGAACGAAAGTTGCACCACTTTGCACTGCTTGCATTTGATGCTTTTTCCATTAAGTGAAAATCTGCCAGCACTGGAAAACCACTCTGAGATAGCCAAAACTGAGAGAGGTCTTTTTAGAAAGGCTCAACTTTATCCTATAGGATTAGACAAGAAGTTTCTAAGCATCATGGTATCTGAGTAATAGCATGCTGAAGTTTGCAGCCATTTTACACTTTGGACCCTTAAGGAGTCGATCTGGTAGAACATAGCTCAGAGTGATTCCATGTGTTTCGGTGTGAAAGAGGATAATTCCTTGCATAAAAATACCTATTCGGACATATTGGAACAGTCTGCTTGGTCACATGAGTTGCAAAGAGAAAGTTGCACCACTTTGCAACTTTGCACAACTTGAATTTGACACTTTTTCCATCAAGTGAAAATCTGCTGCCACGAGAAAACCACTCCAAGATAGCCAAAACTGAGAGAAATTTTTCTAGAGGGGCCTAATGCCTTTTTTTAGGATTAGATGAGAAGTTTCTAAGTGTCATGGTATCCAAGTAATAGCATGCTAAAGTTTGCAGCCATTTCGCACTTTGGACCCTTAAGGGATCGATCCGGTGGAACATAGCTCAAAGCGATTCCATGTGTTTCGTTGTGAAAGACAGCCATGCCTAGCATAAACATACCTATTCGTACATGTTGGAATAGTCCGCTTAGTCACACAAGTTGCAGAACAGAAGTTGCACCACTTTGCAAGTTTGCACTGCTTGCATTTGATGCTTTTTCCATCAAGTGAAAATCCGCCACCACGGGAAAACCACTCCAAGATAGCCAAAACCGAGAGAGGTTTTTGTAGAGGGGCTCAACATGATCATATAGGATTAGATGAGAAGTTTCTAAGTGTCACAGTATCCAAGTAATAGCATGCTAAAGTTTGCAGTCATTTTGCACTTTGGACTCTTAAGGGATCGATCCGGTGGAACGTAGCTTAGAGTGATTCCAGGTGTTTCGGTGCAAAACAAGACCATTCCTATCATAAAAATACCTATTCGGATGCGTTGGAACATTTAGTTTGGTCATACGAGTTGCAAAGCGAATGTTGCACCACTTTGCAACTTTGCACAACTTGAATTTGACACTTTTTCCATCAAGTGAAAATCCGCTGCCATGAGAAAACCACTCCAAGATAGCCAAAACTGAGAGAGGTTTTTCTAGAGGGGCCCATCGCCTTCCTGCAGGATTAGATGAGAAGTTTCTAACTGTAATGGTATCCAAGTAATAGCATGCTGAAGTTTGCAACCATTTTGCACTTTGGACCCTTCAAGGATTGATCTGGTGGAACATAGCTCAGAGCAATTCCACATGTTTCGGTGTGAAAGAGTACCATTCCTAGTGTAAAAACACATATTCAGACGTGTTGGAATAGTCCACCTAGTCACACAAGTTGCAGAACGATAGTTGCACCACTTTGCAACTTTGCACTACTTGAATTTGATTTTTTTTCCATCAAGTGAAAATCCATCGCCACGAGAAAACCACTCCAAGATAGCCAAAACCGAGAGAGGTTTTTCTAGAGGGGCACAATGCCTTTCTATAGGACCATACGAGAAGTTTCTAAGTGTCACGCTATTGAAGTAATAGCATGCTGAAGTTTGCAGCCATTTTGCACTTTGGACCCTTTAGGGATCGATCCAGTGGAACATAGCTCAGAGCAATTCCACGTGTTTCAGTGTGAAAGAGGATCATGCCTAGCGTAAACATACATATTCGGATGTGTTCGAATAGTCCACTTGGTCACACAAGTTACAAAACAAAAGTTGCACCACTTTGCAACTTTGCATTGCTTAAATTTGATGCTTTTTCCATCAAGTGAAAATCCGCCGCCATGAGAAAACCACTACAAGATAGCCAAACCGAGAGAGGTTTTTCTAGAGGGGCCCAACATCTTTTTGTAGGATTAGACGATAATTTTCTAAGTGTCACGGTATCCAAGTAATAGAATGCTGAATTTTGCAGCCATTTTGCACTTTGGACCCTTAAGGGATCGATTCAATGGAACATAGGTCGGAGCGATTCCACGTGTTTCAGTACGAAAAAAGACAATGCCTAGTGTAAAAATACCTAGTCGGACGTGTTGGAACAGTCCGCTTGGTCACACAAGTTGTAGAACGGAAGTTGCATCACTTTGCAACTTTGCATTGCTTGCATTTGATTTTTTTTTCATCAAGTGAAAATCCACCGCCACGAGAAAACCACTCCAAGATAGCCAAAACCGAGAGAGTTTTTTCTAGAGGGGCCCAACGCCTTTCTATAGGATTAGATGAGAAGTTTCTAAGTGTCACGATATCCAATTAATAGCATGTTGAAGTTTGCAGTCATTTTGCATTTTGGACCCTTAAGGGATCGATCTGGTGGAACATAGCTCGAAGCGATTCTACTTGTTTCGGTGTGAAAGAGGACCATTCCTAGCATAAACATACCTATTCGAACGTGTTGGAATAGTCTGCTTGGTCACACGATTTGTAGAAAATTGTGTACAAATTGTTTACATCACCTTTATATGACCTTTTTCACATTGTTTACATTTCAAAATTCAAAGTTTGCAAATTTTCCTACTCAAGGCATTTACAGAACAAGGTGCTACTACACCAAACATGAACTCCAACCTTACAATATTTGAGTATATCTCATTATGTAACTAAATCTTGTTACAATGCCTCTGGCACTTCGTTCTCTCATATCTTTTACAATGTCACTCATACATTCAAGATTCTCTTTAAATGTCTACATCATAGGTGCTCATTATGAGGTTAAATTCAAATGAGTAACTTGAGATTTCCTCGCTATGCTTCACATGTTCTCTTATAATGGCTTGAAATTAAAATTGAGATTTGTCAAAATCATCAAAATAAGTATGTTGCATTGCTTTTTTGGCTGAGATTCTCTTTGATAGCTCTTAAATCAGCATTTTCTGCAACGAAAGATCAATCAATTTTTAGTAGTTTACTTACAACTATGCAAAATAAAAGAGAAAAATAAAGAGCATCCAAAATGGAAATGAAATCAAAATAGATGGAAGGTACTTACAGATGTTGCATGCAGGCATCAAAATAAGGATGTTGCATTGCTTTTCTGGTTGACATTCTCTTGGATGGCTCATATATCTGCATTTTTTGCAAGGGGACACCAATCACTGTAAAAAAAGATGATAGCATTGGCATCAAACAAATTAATATGCATACAAGTATAAATTAATAAGAACCAATGTTCATATACTTACAAATTAATCCAACGAACCATCCGGCTCTTCTCTACTCTTTATTGTGTCAAGTATTGTCTCATGGTCAGACTCACGGACCTTCCATATTGTCTTGTTCAAAGGTCTACCCCTATATTTGGTCAAATGAACATTGGATGTCATGACAAGGTTCGAGTAATGAAGAATCTTACGATGCATGTCAAAGTCCTGAAATAGCCAATGTTTAACACTTGAATGTGGGTACCTTCTAAGCCATGTTCCAGTAACCACAATTGAGCCTGTAGGGTATTCGATATTTTCTCCATCTATAACTAGGGCCTCCAATTTTTTTGTGGTCTCAACGCAATGACACAAGTAATAGTTTGTTCCCTCTTCATTGTCTTCATTTGCAATAACTATATAAACATGCCCTGCATTGATATGTGCAAAACATCTCTTGAAATTTTTCAACATTATGAATACAGTACAAAGTAAGATAACGATATGGAATTTCAACAACTAAGAAAGTAGATATATCACCTGGTTGAACTAGATCTAATACGTGGTCAAAGTCGACCGATGATTCCATCTATGTCAGTTCTAATGCCGTCAGAGGGCGATATGTGTGAAGTGGGCTAAGATAACTTGTGAACCATTTGTCAACCCACTCCCCTGACTCACAATCATTCCAGGCTTGCATTGTACATGAAGAACAAAAGCATGCCATCTTTCATGTGTCGATACTCCATGAACCTAAATTTGAGCTAAGGAAACAGTGTACCTCACTCGATCCTATTGGTGTACAATAGTCTTCATATGGTGCAATGTTAGTATCATCCATCAACCAAAAAAATCTACGAACTAAAGACGTACCTTCATTACCTAGACCCATCAAAGCATTACACCACTCAACAATTGATTTTGCATCTATCAACTTTAGATTGTCTTTATACTTTAACTCTTCATGTGCTAATGCTCTTTTCATGCATGCTCTTGCACCATCATACTCCCCCTTTCCATGTCTAGCCTCACAAAAGTTCCACATATGTTGAACACCTGTAATGACATGCATCCTACACAACCAGTAGAATATGCGCGAGTTCTTGAACTATGTTGCATAGTTATCAGACCATATTATATGTTGATCGTATTCTATGCCCCTCTGAGCCAAACCACTGTAGAACATTTGGAAGCAACCTTGCACGAACTCTGGAGAATGTGTGTGGTCATCACTAATGTAAAAGTGGTACTCCCTCAATACCTTCCTTTGCTCATCTATACTATCAAATGCATGAATAAATGCTATGTGCACAAATATCAAAACTTGTGTGGATTTGTAATACTATGATTGCACCTCATGTTTTGGCTATAGAGTGTATTTCTCTACAAATTCAACCATGGATACTATGCTTCTAACTGGAAAGGTGTCCTTGCATAGCTTGAACTGTGTGTCCAACCATCGGGCTCTATGGGTATGCATTGCATACTCAGACAATATACTGTCATGAGATGTGGTCATAAATTGGTACACTAGAATCTTGTCAATAACCAAATCACACGTTTTTTCTTGAGACCCATCTTTTGTAGCATATTGGCACTATTTTATACTTCCCAAACTCTACTAGTTTCTGTCTCACCTCATTTGTGCTTTCCATATGTTGACATACTGGCATACGCTAGAAGCCACCACAACGCTTGCATAAACCATCCAAGCATGTTGTCCTATAGAATATTTGGCCATCCTCTATTTCACATAATTTTTTTGATAAGAACTCTCTTGAAGATTTTGGTAGGGATTCTATGCCACAATCCTGCAAAACATCATTAGTATGCAAATCTAAACATATGGAACAATAAACATCATAATGGTTAGAAAACTCAATATGTAATCTACAACAACAAGTAGTGCGTGTGTGATTTATCTTGACATAAAAAGGTTTAAGAATTTCAAAAAATCTTTGAGAAATACTAATTTGAGGATAATCATTTTCAAATTTCTAAAAAAATTGGGTTTGAGTCAAATCCAAAAAATGCTTTGGATGTGGCTCACAATTCCGACTACCGATTCTCCTTCTTACCATATCCCTTTGATTCAGAGACGGCCTTGTGTTATTATTCCAATATTCATCAATTAGTGTTCTCAAGGCTTTGGACAAATTCTTTATATTTTTGTGAGAGTCTCCCCGAGAATGCCCATAATTCATTTGTATCATTGCCCTCAATTCTTTGTCACCTTTGAATGGCTCTTGATAAAGTTTTTCTACTAATTCTCATTTGTTCACTAGTCTTTTTAATTAGACGAGCTCTCTTTGTTTGATAGCTTACCAAAGTCGATGTAATGACACGTCAGGTGACATTACTATCCTTTGAGCGTAAGGTCTTACCCACACTCTCATAAGAATCCATTAGATTCTTCACAATAGTGTCTTCACCCGATGCATTCGATGTTCTCAACCCAAGAGTCTTCATGATGTTCCTATACTTTACACCCCGCATCATTTCAACAAATAGTTGACATCTTGCAATCTCATCATTTCAAAGAATCGTTCCTAAATCTTATCAACATATCTTCTACAAGTGTGTCTTGAAATCTTACCTTCCATGGTCTGCAAAATCTCATCATCAATATTAATCAAATACTTTGGCTTTCTACGCAAAATTCTAGGTGGTGTTCTCCTAGGTACATACATCTCAACATTAGGAATTTCATCAATATTTAATTGAGGTGGGCTAGATTGTGTACCTTCGATCGAGGGTGGAGAAGAAGACATACCTTGAGGTTCACATGGGGATGATGGCATACCTTCTTCATCAATTCTAAGTGATGATGTACTGTCAACTTGAGATGTGTTGGATGGTGTCCAACAATATTCACTTGTGGTACATGGTGTCCCTCCATATTCATTTGTAGTAGATGGTGTCCATCCATATTCACTTGTGCTAGATTGTGTCCCTCCATATTCGCTTGTGCTTAATGGTGTCCCTTCATATTCACTTGTTGTAGAGGGTGTGTCTCCAACTACGGTATTTGAATTTGTCTTACGATGATGCTTTCGCATTCGTGCCTATTGTGCTGCCAATTCCCATTCTCTTTTTGATGGTTGAGGTTCCTCTACAATCAGGTTGTTTTCATCAATCGTTTCCAATTTATTCTTTTCACGATATGTCGCCACTCAAACTCTCTCCTTCTCTTTCAAAGTTTCCTTCTCTTCGTTTGTTAGTTTCCTCTTTGTCTTTTTCTTCGGCATGGCGGATAATTTTATCTGTACCATGGTAATGAGACGAATATTAGTTCCTAAGAAATGTATCCATTGAAGTTAATTGAAAAATATATGTTATTGAAGGCTTCATTTAAATAATACTTACAATCATCGTGTACAAAAGTTAACCTAGCATGTAGATAAATGTGTACAAATTATGGAAGCACTAAGCTGGCCAGAGCACATTCCTAACTAAAAGTGAATAACCATGATGGTGATTCTAAAAAATAATGAGTGTAATGGCATTGTGATTTTTTGATAAGTTTGTGGTGTAGGAGCACCTTGACAATCTATGCTTCCATTTTGAAATTTGATTCAATTTTGGGTATCTTCATGTTGTAAGAGGGTCATTAAAGACATTTTCCATGTACCGGTTATATGAGCTTTCAAAGGTGGTTTTTTGTTAGTTATAGGAATTGGGGGGAGTTGGTTTTCATTGAAAAAGGTTTAAACAACCTCCATTGGCCCGAAGGTTGGATTTTTGTTCATTTTGAAATCCATTTTTTTGATAAAAAAATGCTCTTTTGCAGAAAGTCACTGGTTTTTTTGCACTTCCATGCACTTGTACACATCTATACAGCCTCCCCTTGATAGAAAACTAATATAATATTGTAGTAACATATCTTAACTCTCTAATGTATTAGTTCTGAAGGCTTAACATTATGTTTGAGGGGAGCAATTGAACATTTTTTGAAACTACTCATTTCAAGCCAGTCAAGGGCTTGAGTAGGATTTAATTATGAAATGACCATCCCACCTACTATTATGACTTGTTTCTTGGTGGGATGGCATGTACATTGTTATAGTAGGGTCTTTTATTGTTGAACATGACTTGGAATGAAACTAATGACAATAGGATGGGGTTCTTAGCTCAAACAAGCACTTTTCCATGAGAATTTGAGGAACCAAAGAGTGATTTTGAAAAAGTGTTGAAGGAGTGGTCTATGTAATGAAATTTTGAATTTGTGCAGGGTATTTTGAAGATTTTTGATGCTTTGGAATGGTATGGGAAGGCCTGGGTATAGGAGTTTCTATAAACCCTCCCTCTTTGCATTGAAAAATGGGGGTTTTTATATTGGAAGCCTAGTTGAGCAGGTAAGGTCCTAAGACCTAGAAATTATCTTGTTTTGAGACCTAATTAAAGACTTTTTTTGGGTTTGGAAGTCTGGTGTGAAGATCTAAGGGTAGTTCCTTTGTAAAATTGGCCTACTTGGAGGCATGAAATAGTGAAAAGGTTAGTTTTCTTAAAATTGTCCCAAAGGAGTCATGTGATGGGTTAAGGTATGTCTTGAAAATATGAAATTGGTGCTACAATAATTCTTTTTTTTTTTGGTATTTTGGAAATTTTTGGAGTTAAGGGCCCAAAATTGGTTTTGCACAGTAACTAGATTCCAAGGATGAAATGTGGGAAATAATATTTTTGTTTGTTTTCCAACTTGGAGGAGTGTTGGGATTGGTCCATTATGCCTTTTTAATCTTCTTAGATACCTCTTGAAGGCAAGTTGACATCTTCAATGGTTTTGGGTCCTCTAACTCTACATCAAAAATGAGTATCACATTTTGAAGTGTGTGCATGGTTTGGGACATACATGTGACAGTTTGCAAATGCTTGGATACTAGTGATGTGGATAGTGAACAAAGGAACTAAGTTTGTGTGTAAGTTCAAACTTCTAAAAGGTTTCATTTTTGTTGTACTAACTCAAAGAAAGATTTATTAAGCAAATAATGGTTTGGTTGTGCCTTAAGAATTATAGTTTGTGTTTGTAAACAATGGTGCCATTATGGAAGATTTAAGACAACTTGCGAATGACATAATCATTGGTTGATGTTTTGAGGAACCTAGTTGATTGTAATTAGTTATTTTCAAGATTTTCAAGGTGTTTTGAAGGTCCTTAAGGAATTGGGAACTCTAAATGCTAATTTGAGTATACAAATCAAATGTTTTGTGAAGGGAAATATAGTTGAATAAGTGTGTCAAGAAAGGTATTGATTTCTTCCTTTGTACTGCATCAATTTGTGCAGAGGTATTGGAAGGTGTTTGGACCCTTTGGAGGAATGGGGGAGGCATGGAGTTGTCTTAAACGATGAATTTTCATGAATGGTTATGAGTTTCTAATCAGCTTTATGCTATGTTTCAATTTTATGATGGTAAATCTATTTTTTTGAGTATGAAAAAGAGTTGAAACCAAGTTCTAATGTTTTGATGAAAAGATGATTGAGTTTGTTTGTTGATCTTCTTCAATTTAAGTTAGGGTCAGAAGTACCCTTGATGATTTGTGGATCCTGGTAGATGCTCTGCATCAAGATTAAAATGGTAATTGGCAAGTGTATATAAATGTGTATATAATGGTAATTTAAAATGTGCATTGACAACCTAAGGTTATAATGACAAAAAAAAATGAAAGCAAGCCATAATAGAATGAAATAAAATGTGTAAAGACTTCACATACCTTAAAAACCAAACTTTCAAATGGAGGAGTTAAACCCAATTGTGTAGCCTTAGCTTCTTCTTTCTTCAAACTCCACAACAATTTGACTTGTTCAAAAGCTTGTTCCCTTCCACACTTCAATTGTATATCAGTTTTCAATGGAATTCAAACTTCAATTGATATTATATGTCTTTCAACGTGGAAACTCTCCTATTTCATGCAAAGGTGGTAAAAAGATCATGGAAAAGGTGATGGAATGTGAAAAATATGCTTGCACACTTCACAACATAATCAAAAAGCTACTTTTTGTTGGAGCACGTGCAGAACCAGGGGAATATGCAGACTGTGGGCCTTCAAATCACGGGTATATAGAGTTTTTTACTATTTTAGTGGAGTAAAAAATGTTCTCACGTTATAACGCAAGCGCGTTATGTGAAATTTGGTTTTCTTAGTATATTTTTGAGAGTGGGAGAAAGAGAGAGTGCGAGGGAGAGAGGGGGAGAGTGGGAGATATAGAGGGGGGGAGAAGGGGAGAGTGGGAGAAAGAGATGAGGGAGAGGGGGAGAAAGAGATAGTTGGAGAGAGGGGGAGAGGGGGGGAGAGAGAGAGAGAGAGAGAGAGAGAGAGAGAGAGAGAGAG
>CM021106.1:311426201-311512545 GCA_007115665.2 Sequoiadendron giganteum
GAGAGAGAGAGAGGGAGAGTGGGAGAGTGGGAGAGTGAGAGACTTGGGAGAGATAGAGGTGGAGAGAGAGATGGAAAGAGCTAATATTTAAATATTTTATATATATTGGTAATATATATATATATATTAATATTTATAGATTAACTAAAATATTGAAATAATATTTAAATATTATACATAATTTGGTAAGAGATTATCATAAATTGTATATTATATATTAAATTATAAACTATATTGTATATTATATATATTAAATTATAAACTTTATTTCATTTTTGAAATCATATATTAAAAATTGTATAATTTTTTTAAAACTCATATCTAAAACATATCAGATATTAGATTCAAATCGAATATCTGATTTGAATTGGATATCTGATTTGGTGACACAAAATTTAATGCCTAGGGATTAGGCTTGGGATTGCTTTGGAATTTGGTTCAGACCTACCAATCCTAAGAAGTCAACATGAAAAACGTGTTTAACAACTTACCTTGCTTTTCTAGACTTCGCCCATGTGGCTGACGACTTTTATTTTAGCCAAAATTGATGAAATGAAAAGGGTTTGTAAAGGAGCTTCTCTGCTTTCTACCAATATAAATTATACTTCATCTTGAATCTAATAAATAATTATTATTCATTTTCTATTAGAATTACGACTAAAGTCTTGATTGATAGTCTAATAGAAAAAAATCTATAGCTTTCAAATGATATCAAATTTTTTGAATCCAAAACATGCATCACATTCTATGCTTGGCATACTATAGGATTACAAAAAGAAAATTCATGAAGTTTTGACCAAGTTAAGGTGGTCAAACATACGAGTTTTTATATTTTTTAAAAGTTGTAATAAAAAAATCATAATTAATTATTTACTTGAAAAAAAATTACAAAAAAATATGCATCACATCCAGACATGAGTCTTCTACTTATATCTAAAATCTTGTAAAAATATATTATCATTTTATTATGGTTAGGGTGGTCAGACAGACACCTACTTCTTATTTTTCCCTGAAATTTAAGTACTACTGCATTGAAATTTCAATTTTTCACCAAATAGATCTTTTTTTTACTAAAATTAACCTAGTAGTTTAGAAACTACATTCAATTTGCCACAAATTCTATTTTTACATATTTTTGAAATAATATACATAAATTATTCAAATTTTTATGTCAAGTTGCCTAACTCTGATCTTTTTGAATTTTCATTGCCACTTAAGGGCCTGTTTTTTCCATGATGATCTTGCACATACCCTCATCCTCCTATTCTACTTCATCTAGTACCACATTGGACAGGAGAAAATAACGATCAATGTACGAATACCGAGTCAGTTAAGTTGGATAGACTTGCATGTTATAATGGTTTTTATCTCAAACAAGGACAAGGAGTCAATACAATTATGGATCTTAGGTAGATTGCTTTGTACTAGAATATTCTCCCCTAGGCGATTTAATTAAGTATTTTTCTTGAGGACAAGCAAAAAGATAAGTTGGGGTGAATGATGGGCTTAGTCATTAGCACTTTTTTGTTGCCTTTTATGAGCTTTCAGACACTTTACATATATTTTCTAAGTACCTTCTAGATAATACTTCCATAATATGCTATTGTTTCACAACATACTTTGCAACTTTGAACCTAGTTTGTGATTATGAAATATGGTGATAATATTCGTAGTATTGCTTGATTTAATCATAAGAATGTATGCATATGAATATAATTCTATGATTTAATTATGAAGGTTAGTTTTATATGTATGTTGTGTGGATTAACCTCTCTGCAACTCAACATGTGGTAACAAGAATAGAGCATTTATAGCAAGAACCAAAGTAGCGAAACATGGGATCAGTGGAGTTCAAGCCACTTAAAGTGTAGGAAGCTATGGAGTTGAATGTGACCAATCATGGAAGGAATAAATGTTGAAGAAGGATACTTCTTCTAAAATTCTGAACCTTTGCTTATGTGTCTCACATGCAAAACTATTTCATGGGATTTCGTATTTGAATAGGTCTCTTCTTCCTTTTTAGTTAGAATGAATAAGTTTATCTTAATTTCATATCCCCGTATCTAGGAGTGGGATTAATGATTATAGTTAGTTAGCAGTTTGAATAAGACTCCATTTTTTTGTATAAAGTCAAGGGATGAGTTCATAGCAAAGTTAGTTGGTTGCTATAAGTTGTTAAGAAGTTAGTTGTTTCCCAGTTCCAAGTAATCTAAAAACATGTTGAAATGCAATTATTGAATACAATCTGCAAGAAGGATTTTGTTTGAATATCTGGTGATATGCAATGAATGGAGTTGTATGTTCCATGGATGCGTAAGAATCTAAGTTAAATTTGGTTCTAAGCTAAGTGAGATATACACCTGTGTTGGCCACTTGAGGTACTACCCATCACTTCATTTACTACCCATCACTTCATTTATTTACTTGTTCATTTATGCATGCTCATTAATTATGTTTCTATTGCTTTATAAATGTATTGCAGAGTAAAGTGGTAGACGTTAGTTACAATAGTCGTTGTTCATGAACATATGTGTAATTAGTGAATAATAGCATTCCAAAGATTAGAATTGATTATTCTATTATTTTGAATAGTTTTGGATTGATTTTATACTTTCTTGCTATTAGCAATCACCTACAACTTATGTTGCAGGTACCCGTAGCCATTAGGTTTTGTAACTACTCTTATTGTTTTTGCAATTTTGTAATATTCCAGCAAAGTAGATAGCCTAAATAAGCTTGCATAGGATAATCTCTAGGTGAACATAAGTCCATGAAGGCACATAATGTGTAGTACCATCATAAGTTTACACACCTTGGTTGATGATTTAATGTAGTCTTAGCAATGTGAAATGTCTGTTCAGCTAGTTAACCCTTTGAATTGAGTAGATCCTACCAACTTTACAATTTGGCTTAGACTCCACAACAATAAGGGTACAACTAGAGAATACACATACTTAAACACAACAACTACAAGAGCTACAAGAACACAGGGAGAACATAAATATGCAAATAAAATAACTTTGAGAAATAGTCAACATCAAAATAGCCCACTTATGTGGAGTATTAGGGGAGGCCAGAACTGTAGCTTAACAATTTAGGATTCCCAAGAATCTTGTGAAGGAATAAGCTACCCTAATAAGCATACAAGGCAACATAAAAGTACTACAAAAATCTAAATATCAGTGGGATTTCACACTTGTGCAGCTAAAGGTTATTTACAAGCACATCTCTTGGATAACTGAGTAGCATGTCTTGGGAACAAGACATAATTTTGAAAGCGGGGATGATGTTAATAGGGTATAGGGCACATAGTAGAAGCTACCACAACTCACCGCAAAGCACTTGCAGAACACTAAGCTAAGAAGGAAGATAGATTAAGGGGTGCCCTACAAGGGTCACATCTCTATAAGAAACTAAGCATTGATATATATATATATATAGGAAGTATCAAAGGAGATAGGAATAGAGAAAAGGACTATAATACAAAGCAAAGACTAATACTTGCTAATGTAATGATCATATATATATATATGGAGTTATAAGGATTCAATATCAATATATGTGTTATGGATGATTTCTATTTATGTTTGAGTTATAGATGAGTTACTATTGGATATAGTTTCCAACAACACTTATCCTTTTATATCACTGTACCCTCTGGGGTATAAATTGACTACATAAAAGATACCAAGGTACAAATTTTTGGACTCTAATTCCCCATTTCCTCTTGCTAACAAGGATATTTACTTAATCAACCCCTCATGGGTATTCCAATATAATCCATATTTCGATACTGTGACAAAATATTGTATTCAAACTCTGGTAAATCAATGCAACAATGGTGTCTAAAAGATAAAACCGTGGGAGGTACAAAGGCAACAAAAAGAAAAAAATTATACAAGAAGATGGAAAATGGAGATCACAAACACTGAAGGGGATTCTACAGACTTGGATGGGATGAGAGATGTTAAGAAAAAATATATATAGACTTGAAAAGAGAAAAAGAGGGCTAGAAAAGAATAATAAAAAAGGGGAAAAGAGGCCAACAAGGGTGCACAAGAATGTATTGAAAACTCCTAGGTGGCCTATGCTTGAGATACAAGAGTTGGCTTTGTCACTCTAGTTCTATAGAAATAAGTTCCCATAGCATAATAATCTATGAAGTACTTACAAAAAAACTTGAAGAAAGTAAGGGCAAGACAAAAGCCAAAGAGCATTTGGGCAAGAATACACACAAACCCTTCATGATGAAATAAAAATAAGGCGTTCTATTTAGCGATTTTTAGGTCATTAGGCAATTGAACATAAGAATATAATATGTGATCATTAATGAGTTGTGTATAAATTTTAGTAGCTAAATAAGTAATGGACAAACTTGCCTCCTAATCCATCCTTAGGAGTATACACTTGGTGGCAACGCCATCAATTGATCCTAGAATACAAACATCTCTAGGGAAGGTGAAGATGATCATCTAAATGTAGTTAGAAGTTGTTGTATGTCTTTGTAATCAACAAGGTGTAAGAATTAGGGAAAACAAATTTTAAAAGGGGTAAACGAAATATGAGGAAAGACACCAAAATTAAACATTAGGTAAATGGGATAAGCATCATAAAGAAAGGATAAACAAGGTTTGTAAAAGGATCTAAACACATGGAAAGAGTGACACGAGTACATTGATATAAATTAAAATCAACAAGACAAGGTTATGTGTGAACAACATAAATAGGAATGCATTAAACTAGCTAAGATATGTATAAGGCTAAAACAATGTTAGATAAATTTAAATTAAAAATCCTAGAATGAATGTAAAACATAATTAAAAAAATAATGTGTACAATTTCTATTATATAGATCTCATCTATAAAGAAATAATGCAAATTTGAAATATTATCATAGAAAAAATATATATGAATATCAATTAAAATTTGTGAAATGACAATATAATGCATATTATGACTAATATTTTCCATCTAACTTTTTATATAAATCAATATTAGTCACCCAACAAAGGTTGTGCTCACCTCAACATGACTTCAAAAAATCTCAAATCTTCCCTAATCAAAATAAAACAACTGGTACGATGTTTCCACAAACTCTATTATTATGAGTATGAGTGCTTCTAACTTAAACTATGTGAATTTTTTTCTCATCAATGTTTCAAATACATTGTAATCAACATTTTGAATCTATAAAACCATTTTTTTAAACTACGTGAACCTTTTTGTTATCAACATCTTCGAACTATATCTTTATGATTTAACTATGCGAATTTTTCTTTGGATTTAAGTTTTTCTACTTAAACTGTGAATGTTTCCTTGGATCTTGAGGCTCTGATTCAGCATATTTGGTAGAAAAAAAGTTGGGTTTCGGAATCATTTTGCACAATACATATTAATGATAGTATACATGCAGGAAGCTTCCTTGCTGGATATCATTGGGCATCCTTGTAGCCAAGGAAAATGTAAACATGAAGTACAGCATACAGAACTGGGATAAAAAAGCATTAAACACAAGCAACGGCACACGGGGCCACCTACCCTTCCTACACGGTGAAACGCCTGGCAGGATCTGGATGACGAAGGTATGAGTCACGATCATGAAGAGGGACTGAATCTCGATCTCTAACTCATCTGAGATTTAAAAACATAAACTTACAGAACTCTGGACATTATAGAAAACGAAGTGTCTTGTAAAATAAAGACTAGATTCGTAACACAGTGAATAACCTGATTGACGCCATTAAAATTTAGGGGGAAATCAATTATAGGAATGATTTCGAGGCCATCAAAATTTAGTATTTGATCGATTGAATTGAAGTAGAAATCTTCAGAATCCTGCAGACAAAATAGATGAAATTTCTCATCTACAATAATGTTATTCACCCTTCCAACTGTAAAGTGTGTTCAGAATATGTGATTAGCACTATCAAAAATTTGATTGTAGAATGCCATGCGTTGATGTGAAGACAGAGACAAATAGAAGATTTCTAAAACAGTAATAATAATGTTTCTGAAAATACAAAGCTACAGAGCCATAAGTTTCTGCACAATTCAGTGGACTTTTATACCAAAGATAGAAGGTTTCTGTCAAGGCTAATGCCCTTTGCTCTCCAGCTCCTATCTCAAAGTTGGCATCCAATTTTCCATGCTCTACTGCTCTATCATATAACATTCCAAGTACAAGTAGAAGTCATTTAGACTAGATAGGTTTGTGAATGTCACTCTGGGAATGGAATCATATGCCCTTACATTTCTAAGCAACGAGATCTCCTCACCCCCTCCCATGGGGGCAATAGAGTGGAAGTTCTGTATGTACATAAGAACATTTTCTATTGTCACAGAACAAAGTGACAACTAGGAAGAAAGGAAAGGAGATTTAAGCATAAGCAATATTGAGTACAAGTAGCATAAGATGTTTATGGTAGAAACATCCAGGGTAGATAACTACAGATAGTTGCACAGTTTTCTTTAACAGGTAGGACGATTTTAGCCTATGCTAATGCCCATTGCTCTCCAACTTCTACCTCAATGGTGGCATCCAACTTCCCATCTTTACTGCTTTGATTATATAGAAAAGTTTAAACAAGTACAAGTAGACATCGTTATCTTGGACCAGATAGCTGTGTAGAAGACACTGCGGGAATGGAATCATATGCCCTCTCATTTGCAACCAACGATTCCTCCTCTCCCCCCTCCATAGGCTCATACCCATATTCTTCCAAGAACTCGGGACCTCTCTGCACCAGCCACAAAGGTGCATCAGGGACATTCCACTCCCCTTCCAACATCTTCAATGCAACACTCATCCATGGCCTCTTGTTGGGATTGTCCTGAATGCACCAGAATGCAACCTTAGTCATCCTGATAACAGCCTCCCTATCAACATTGTTCTCAAGCCTTTGGTCTGCCAGATCTAGGTACTTACCTTCCAGGGCCCTGAGCATTGCCCATGCAGGGAAATAACAGAGGCGAGGATCAGAAGCAGAAGGGTCGAAATTCCTTCTCCCAGACACCAATTCTAGCAGCACCATCCCAAAGCTGTAGACATCACATTTCTTAGTGGCTATGGAGCACCTTAGCCATTCAGGGGCAAGGTAACCAGGAGTCCCTCTTACTGCTGTCATAATTTGGGTCATGTCCTCGTCGAGAAGCTTAGACATGCCAAAATCAGAGACTTTGGGTATGAAGTTCTTGTCCAGGAGAATGTTTTGAGGCTTTACGTCTAAGTGCATGATGGGCTCCCTGCATTGCTCATGCAGATAGGTCAAGCCTCGGGCAGTCCCTATGGCAACATTGTACCGTTGTTCCCAAGTTAAAAAGACATTGCAGTTTTCTTCAGAATTTGGATTTCCTGTTCTGGGTGGGAACAACCACTTATCCAGAGACCCATTTTCTAAAAGTTCATAAACCAATAGCCTCTGCTTACAGTCTGCACAAAATCCTCTTAGTCTTACGAGGTTCAAATGGCTTATGCTGCCGATTGTTGCAACTTCAGCTCTGAATTCCTTATATCCTTGCCTTGGCCCATCTAATTTTTTCACTGCCACTTTGCTATTATCTTTAAGAATGCCTTCGTAGACTGATCCAAATCCTCCTGTTCCAAGAATTTTGCTGAAGTTATCAGTGGCTTCCTTGAGTTCATGATATGTGAATCTGGGGGGAAGACCTGGAAGGGTTTTCAAGAATGCTTCCTCTTCCATTTCTGCGAGGTCAATCTCCTCCTCACACACGTCATCTTCATTGATTTTTCTCTTTCGCATATGCTGAATGGTTACAATGATGATCAGGCAAAGGAAGAGAGCTACTGCAGCTGAGCTTACTGTTATCCCTGCTATGATGCCAGTACTCAAGGAAGTCGAGGCTTTTTGTGGGATATTATTCTCGACCTTGATATAAGCCTTGTACGTCTGATTTGACACAGATTTCATGGAGTTCAAGGGGCCAGTTGCGAGGTAACATGAAGCAGAGCTATTGTGGAAGAAGGCCGCGGTGCAAGAGCAGTTGGATGAGCACATTGCTTTACAGTTATCAACGGTAGACACATTCCTCAGAGGCTGAAAGAACTCATTTAGGTAGTAATCTGCTTCATCAATCGGCAAAAAGTGATGATCCACAGAAGTTTGGTTGCAATCAGGTTCACCTGTTCCAAGAGAAATTTTAGTAACATGGATTTTCATAAGCTCCTTGGATGATTTAGGTGCTCTAAATTTATGATATGCTTATAATGATTAGAAAATGTGCGATGGATATTAACTATGGAGCACAGTTTAAATATGTTAGCTCTTTCTCCTCTGGGTAGATTGTCATTTAGTTTGAGCTGTTGTGGCTCAGGGTTCAAATGTCAGCCCACTATGCCCTAGTTCAACTCAGCTCACAGCTGTAGAACAACTCTGATAGTAAGGAAATGCATCGGTCCCTGCTATTCTCAATTCACATGACCTAAGGATAATACCTAGTTGCTGGAGGATTGATCATTGCCCTAAAAATTATTATATTCCACAAGATTTTCCAGTGCATCCCGTAAGAGGGTCGGAAAGTTACCCTTTACCCAATTGAGATCAGAAGAGGGTGTCTAATAATAAGCGTTTGAACCCTGAGCTTCGCCAAGTAAAATTAAAAAAAACATCTCATGATGCACAATCCTGGATGTTCCTTCTACTCCTAATGGAAACAAAAAATAAAAGAGAAAGAATCTGGCTCACCTGTTCGGCTGTAACACCCTTGCGTGACATCCAAATTCTGAATTTGATCAAAGTCATCAGGTGTTCCAGAGCCCGGGCAGGTGCACTGGCCATTCGTACAGATACCATAAGGTCCACAAACTTTTGGAAGAACACACTTGTCAGATTGATCTATCCCAAAGTCTGAAATCCATGCTGTTGAAATGTTGTTTGTGCCTGGCACTTCAGCTATCATGTATGCTCTGAGGTTACCATCAGTGTCCAGCCTCAAGAATCTGTATTGGGTATCATTAAGGGTAGGTGCCAGATTCAAAGTAGTGGTTTCATTTGAACAAGATGTAGACGAATTGACAATAGTCTCATTGAATGAAATTTGTAGTTCTGTCCCTGTATACACGGCCTCGGCATTCTGAGACGACGAATTATAGAAACATGGCCTTAGAATGCCCTCATAGTCCAATCCAAGCAGACCCAGAGACCAATAAGGCTCATCAAACCTGCTTATGTAGGAAAGGACCATCCCTCCAGGTTCCATAACCAGCTTGTAGGACCCTTGGCTGGCACTTGTTGCAGAGTAATTGGATACCAATGTATAGCCTGTCTTTAGACCCTGCCCAGGCAAGAGGGTGTGTGTGGGATGGTCCCAACTCTGCCATACAAGACTAGAACTTGACACAAGTGAAGAATTTGTAGTATTATAGATCTGCAAATTACCTGACATCTGCATAGCAATAGCCTTGTTTTGGGTCTTAACAGTGCTGATGTTCCAGGCCACTGTTCCATCTGTATCTTCCAATACCATATCCCCACTACTCCCCAGGCTCAGCACTGCACCTTCTGCAACACTCCTCTGCCTATTTGCAGTCCAAATCTCAGTTCCAAAAGCTGAGGATGTGGTATTCACGACCAAAACAATTGAGAGAATAAATTCACCAGAAGAATTAACATTGATGAATCCAAACCGAAATCTGTTATCCTCACTCATAATAGGGTTCCCCTTGCCATCTGTTACTGCACTGAATGTCCCTTGCTCTGTACTAAGACTTGAAAGGCTAGAGTTATTGACAACAGTCCAATTTGAAGGCAACCCAAAAAATCTTGCTTCACACAGATTGATCAAACAAACAAAAACCAAACTGCACAGAATTCTCAGGTACCCCATTTCCCAAAACTGAAACTTTACAAGCAATCATGAATTCGTCGACCGTATCTTTTTCTCCTTTTGATTTTCAATTGCTTGACTGCAGGCCATGCAATTTATACATAACATCCACAGTACTTCTGTGAATTTAACCATGCGTGAAAGTGCGACTAAAGTAGCTCTGATTTCCAGATGAGACGAGCACATCGCTATCCTGGACAGTAATTGCTTTTGACTGAAAAAAAAATCGCCTTAAGTTTCCCAATTTCATGTCGGAAACATCATACGGGACGGTGTACAGGAATCCGAGCTCAATGGAATGAATCTCTACTCCTTTCACGCTATTTTGCTGATGAAATTAGGAATAGAAATCCAGGGACCCAGAAGTAAGATTTGTGATCTTAAATCTGAACACGGATCAACTTTGACGAGCAAATTCAATTGCATGGACCAATGTTTCAAAAGTTTTAACTGTTTTTAATATGAAAGGGATATAAATAATTGTTTCTACACGTAACGAAGTTTCCCGTGCTAATTTGGTGCTTTTCCTGACCGACTCAATGATGCGTACTGTTCCCAAACTTTTGAAAGTGAAGTTTTGTCAATTATTGTTTCTCTTGTATCTAGTTATTAAACGTTTGAAAGCAAGTTTTGACTATCATCTCAATTGTATCTAGATGTTTTAATTGAAATAAATGTTGTATGGTGCTTAATTTATTTTTCTTTATTGTGATATAATGGATATTAATTAATTGATGGATTAGTAACTATTGATTGATCTTATTATATGATTTGTAGCAAAAAAAATCATCAAACATTTCAATTAATAGATACAATTATATTAATCAATATCAATTTTATTTTTACTTAATTAACTTAACAAATTAAGAAAGTTTTTTTTTTTTTACAAATTGATATTTGACATGATAAATGAGAGTTCTATTAATCAATGCCATCTCTATTTACTTAACTAACTTAAGACGTTAAGAAGCCAATATTGACATAGAATGATGGTTAAATTATGGTGTTGTGGTTCAAACTCCACTAGGATGTTTTTGCTAAGCATTTATGTTGAGAATGAGGTTCCTCAACTATAACTTCATCGAGTCATAGCTTTGAGTCAAAAGCATTTATCCCTCTACCAAAAAAAAGGAAAAAACTTAAGACATTAAGAAAGTTTATTTTTCATTTTTAAATTGATATTAGACATGATAAATGATAGCTCTGTAGTGAGGCACAAATGATATTTATTATGTCATGCAAATTATATTTTAACAAAAAAAAAAAAAACTATTTGAAATATTAAATCTACTAGGGGGAGTTACCCAAGAATATTTACCAAAGTTGTGAGTAGAATGTCACTCAAGAGAGTTGTTGTGGATGTTAAATTCTTGTGTGTATGAACTTTGCGCAAAATTTTGGGTGCATTCATAACTAAAATTCTCATAAAAGATCATAGATCAAAGCATCACATTTGCACTAAACATTGTGACAAATTTTAGAGCATCAACAATCCCACCTAAATAAACACATTAGAAAAATCCTTTTGCAACCTCCTTAGTAAGATATTTCTTACATTGTGAATTGTAAATTGTTAATAACATCCATTGACATTGCTCCTTCCTTTTATCTCATGTTTTTTTCTCGTCCACTTTTACTAGCTAAAGATAATTAGTATGCTAAGTATATGTACATTTACATTTCATTTCTTTGTCCTTCTTAATTTTGTATAAAGTTCACCTAACATAGTAAAGTTGTATGTTGATATTATAAGTTGTGAGATATAATAGATACACGTTTAGACTCATTTAACCATGCTTGAAGTTAATTAATAAATAATAGTTCATTGTTCTTCCCCCAACTTACAAATGCTTAGAGAAGGTTGTATTCTTAGTGTATACCCTTATATTGCAAATATTACATGTCATTAATGTAATATTTTCATCAATTTATATTAGATAATGTAAATTGCATAAAAATCAAAATTCTAATAGAGAAGTTAAAATTAATAACATCAATTAAAATGATTCTACAATATAAGATTTTTTCAAAGTTATCCTAAAACAATATAAGCAATCATCCAAGAAAAAAATAGCATTCAATAAACATGTCTCTAGCAGCATAATCATATATAGTGTTTAACACATGATATTATTAAATATATGTAATTACTCCTTCATAGTTGAATACTATGTAAATTGAAAATTGCCTCCAAAAATTTAAAAAAGATAGGAACATATATTTTCAAGTGAATTAATAGTCATATAGTGAAGAATGGAGAAGAATATGAATCTCCTAGTTAAAATATCATATATATTAGATTTTCATAATGATGGAACTTGCATCCAACTCACATATCTCACAAGCATGTAAATACAAATGAATCATTTAATGACTACTAAAATATTTGTAGGATATGCATTCTTCAAATCACAAACTTGACCATATTTGTAAGGTTCACAAGTGAACACATAAAACTAGGTCCTGCAATTGTTAACACAAAATAATCAAAGAAAAAGAAAGTTGTTAGATAAAAGTTTTCTTACATGTAGTGTACCTAGCATCTACTAAATGTAAAGGTATGATTTCTTATATCCTAAAAGTTTCCAAATTAGGATGGAAAAACATTTTGATGTCCAATAGTGATTCAATGACCCAACACATAACCCTACATGGACTAAAGAAATAAAAAAATTATCTCTTGAAATTGATCATGAAATGATGGAAGTGTCTAGTAGCATCAAGGAACTTCCCCTTTATTTCTTTTCTCTTATTCAATCATTTTCTAGTGTAAGATTTGGTATAAAATTCTTTACTACTATGAAAGATTTGGCTATGAAGATAACTATGAAAGATCAATGAGCTTCAATGAAAGTACTAAGAGACACAAAATGAGAAAATAATTATATTATATAAAATGATGATTATACAATTAGAAACACTTGTATAAATAGGCAAGGGCGAGACATAGGACAACATAAGATTATGACATATTAACTTTATAAATTGAGACACAAAAATTAAATGCCCTAAGTAAACTTAAGTGAAAAGGTGTGAAAATGACCTAAGATAGAAATAGTTAGGCAATATACCCTATTCAGACCAATGGTGAGAAAACTAATTATGTAGAAATAAATAATGCAAAATAATAACCATGAAACACAGAGTTAGCTAAACCCTTTTTGTTTCATCAAATTTGGATAAAGAAAAATTTGCCAACCACTTTTTATGATATTGCCACTTTTTGGACCCCCATGATCTTGAACTCACCCTAAACAAGAAATGGGGTACTAAGTAGTTGTGCTTTTTGAATATTGAAGCATTTCAAAACCTTCTCCACATAAGTTTTCTTTGCCAACCAATTTTTTTTGTTCTCTTTATCTATATGTATCCTTATTTAGAGAATATGATTTACACTACCTAAGTCCTTCATCTCGAACTCTCTAGCAAGCTTAGCTTTCAAATTGACAATTTAATGCATGTTGGGACTTGCTACCAACATATTATCGACATACAAAAGAAAAATAATAAATTCAAGCCATCTCCATACCTTTGAAATAGGCAAGATGATCATCCTCATGTTTGCTAAAACCCAAGCTCATCATGAAGGAATCAAATTGCTTGTGCCAACACCATGACCCATGTTTCAAACCATACAACAATTTTCTCAACCTACAAACAAGATTATCCTTGTCTTTGTCCTCAAAACCTTATGATTGTTGCATATAAATACCCTCAAAGAGATCACAATGTAGGAAGCTTTTTCTAACATCTAGTTTCTCTAACTCAAAATCAAGACTAGCAACAAGAGTTAAAACAACTTTGATTATACTCAATCGTACACGTGAATTTTTTCATCAAAACCATTACCATATTTGTGTGCATAACGCTTTGCCAACAACCGAGCTTTATAACACTCCAAATTATTAATTATGTCTCTTTTCAATTTGAAGACCCACTTGGTCCCAATATTTTTTCACTCCTTTGGTAATGGCACAAGCTCCCACATCTTATTTTCATGTAGAGCTTCCATCTCCTCCTCCATGGTAGCTCTCCACTTCTTGCAAATTCAATTTCAAAAGCCTTGAGATATGAGCTAGACTCACCAACATCAATAAATAATGCATAAACTGAATTACATGTAAAAAAGCACCAATCTGCTTATTTGGAGACCCTAATCAATATATTTTTTAATTTGATTGTTTAGTCCTCCACCTTAAACATTTTCATATCTAAAGCAAAATCTTATCATATATTTAAAAAAAATACTATGAAATCATGCTACATTTATCCAAATATTATCACCATAAATAAAAGAAATACAAAAATAAATTAACCAATCGTGAACTGTTTACATCTAGAATTATTTTCCAAATATGCTCCAAACCCAAAAGTAGGGCTAAAATTATACTTAGTTCTATTAAAATATATTTTCTAGTCTGTCCTTAGCTTTCTAAGGAATTCTCAAGCCTAAGTACACGGAAGTAATGATAGAACTAAAAGTTGTTTGATTTTTCAGTTAAGAAAAAAAGGTTAAATTTAGCAGTGGGCTCCGTGAGGTCAGAAGCTTGTCTAATGTCAGACGGTCTAGAATTAAAACAGGTTAAGTATATTTGGCATAAGAATGATTTTAGGTGTTTTGCTACCAAGACCTCCCACGGACCAGAGCTATTTAAGGAATTTTACATCTCATATTTATTAAAAAGGTAGTTAAAATTCGCTTTGATGATTGAATTGAGTGTGGTTTAAGAATAGTTGGCCTCTTGATAATTAAGAGAAAAAATTGTGAGGTTTTTTATTATTTATGAAGATTAATAAGCAATGGTCTTATAAAATTGTTTAAATATTATAGGATTAATAAGATTATAAATCAAAAAAATTAGATTTTATTATTGAATTGTTTTGAATATGGATAACCGGATTTTTCTTTTGTATGCATAGGAGTCTTGCAATGACTCAAGGAAGGCCTAGACTTATGGTCAAAGCTTCAACTCAAGCATTTGAAGGAGGGATATTGATACTAAATGAACAAGAAACTCCCAAAGAGGAAGCATTGTCTCAAAGCCTGGTAGGGGTAGAGACATTGTTTGTGCTAAGAGAACTTCAATATTATATGCCCTTAAGATAAGATAGGCAATAGGAGTCTCAAAATATACACAAAGAAAGGACACCAAGTCCTAACCGAAAAAGTGTAATGAAATACAAGAGAAAATTATAATTAAAAATATGTTGTAAATATTTGATAATACTTGAGAATAATAAATCACTTTGAGGGGAAAACCTCCAAAAGTCTCCAATAAGAATACAATTTACAATTTGCTGATCATAAACTAACCACTAGCTCCTACACATACTATACATATGTTGATTTCATCCTAGCCAATCTAATTATCTATATAAGATTATATAAATGAAAATATAACTTAATTAAGAGTTATGCTAGCCACAAGTCGACTACACATATCCCAATAGAATTAGTGGGTTGAGGACATGGAATTCACCTCTCTTTAGAGATGGTTTGTCCTTAACATTGGTCAACTATGGATTCTTCTACAAAAAAAAATATTTTTCCCATGTAGCATCTTCATTGTTCAACTAGATAATTCTTCCATTTGATCAAATACTTTGTTATTGTTCTTGTTCATAGCCACTTAATGCATCTTTGAAGGATTCTCTCTTGTTCCAAAATCATTTCACCCTCAATATCATGCTCTGGTAACTCAACTTGAGCTATATCAATTTATCCTATAAACTTCTTCTAGTGTGAAACATGGAAGACCAAGTGTATTTCTATTGACATAGGTAACTCCAATTTGTATGTTGTGTTGCCAATCCTTTCCAAAACCTTATAAGGACAATAATACTTGGGTGAAAGCTTGTTATCCTTATATTGTTTTAGTGACATTTGTGTATATGGTTGTCATTGTACAAAGACTCAATCTCCTAGTTCAAAATTTATTTCATCACAATGTTGATATGCTTATTTCTTCATTCTATTTTTTGTTATTGTCAAGTTCTCCCTAGGACTAGCAAGTACCTCTTGTTGATGTTGTATGTTTTATTCAATTGTCTAGGCCTTAGGGTGTGCTCGCAATGAAGATGTGATTAGTGGTGGATGGTATCCATATAGTGCTAAAAATAAAGATACTTTGGATGAAGTATGGAAATAAGTGTTGTACTTGTGACCAATGACATAGTGAAGGCTAACTACACCCGATCCATATGAATTCGAGGCATATTTAACCCACTATATATCAGTCTCAATATGATCATTCACTGTAAACAAAGAAAAAGAAGCCATTAAAACTAACATTCTAAATCATGAAAGCTTGAAAAACCTCTAATCTAATACATTGAAACTTATCCTATTGGGGGAGTGGTGTTGCATTGATGTGGAATGGCGACCCTTTCTCAATCCCTTGGATAATGAGCTTGTTTCAATCAGTGTTATTGAAGAAAACTAATGAAACCATTGGTAGATGTGTATGAAAACATGATTTAAAGCTAAATGAATATGATGCAAGCTATTTTAACATGATTTATGCCAAGATAATTGATATGGGTGTATGCAAATCTACTTTAAATGTATGCAAGCTTAAAAAATTTAAAATCCTAATTAACAAATAAGCTAAATGTATGCATCTAAGTTATCACGGAAGCCATTAATGGAAGCTAAGCTAATCTGCAAGTAAATAAAACTCAAATGATGTTAAATGCGAGTGCAAGTGCAAATGATTTTAACAGCATAAGTTTGATGTTAAAAATGGATCCATTTGTCTCCAAATAGTGCTTTATTTATAAGAAAGCAAATGAAAAATGAAGGGCTAAGATTGAAAAATCTAATCAATGGTCAAAAAGGAAAGAAGATGGACGCATGGATCATGGATTCTCATCAAGGGTTGAAAATTCAAGTTGATATTTAATCAAGGGCTTACATTTAATCCAAACAAACACACTTTTAAATTGCACAAGAGGTCACAAGTTAACTTGCACAAGAGATCACAAGTTAACTTGCACATGAAGTTAAGTAAGTTTGTTAGTAAAAAAATTTGCTTAGAATATCCTCATGGGTGAGGAAAAACAAATATTTTACAAATTAAAACAAAGTTTAATTGTGCAAAAGGGGAAGGAATATTACATGGGAATATTCCCCTTTTGGAGGAATGTGGAAAGAAGGGAATATTCCTTTGCAAGTGGGGGAACTAGTAATTTGATAATTAAAACAAAGTTTCAATTATGCAAATTAGGGGAATTATATGATATTCATTACATAAAATATTTAATGGAGATCAAATGAAAAAGAAATGGATGAGATTGATTTGATCTATCAATGGTCACAAATGAAAGGAGGATGAAACATGGATCAAGGATTCTCATCAATGGATGAGAATCAAAGATCAAATGGATCAAGAATAGATTAACGGCTCACAATCATGCAAACAAACTCACTTTGCAACAAATTTAAGAAGTTGTTTCAAAGTTTGTTTGGAGTACTCATTACCTTTTTTTGAGGAAAATAGGAGAATATTCCTTTCCCTGTGCAAGTGGATGAGAGGGAAATTAGAAATTTAGTTAATTAAAACTAAATTTGAATGTGCAAGATGAGGAATGTGAGGATATTCATTAAACTATTGATTTATTTAATGAAAAGGAGATGCAAATATGATATTTAATTAAATAGCTTAGGTTATTTAATTAAATAAGAGGACTTAGGGTTAAAACTAGCAATGACACCTTGGTGTGCAATAGGTACGCCGAAGAGTTGTGGAAGGTCAATTAGGGAGTGTTTTTGGTGTGATTTATTGCAAATCATATCCTTCTATTTAGAATGTGGGCAAAAAAATTAAAAATGTTTCAGTTGTATCTGTATCTGAGTAGTAAGTACTCACATTCTTAACTGTAAATGCAGATACAACTGAAACACGATGTTGGTTATAGACCATATGTATTTGTATAACCCAAGGAAAACTTCAAGGTGTACAATTTTCATGATTACATTCTTTTATGGTAGTTGGACGAATCATTGTCATAGGATCTAGATCATCTGATTAACCCTATACATCCACACAATCCAAAATATCCCACAAGAAAGTCCTAAACATCCTTATCCTTATCCTTATTAATATGACCTAATTAAGATGTCATGATTCATCTATATTTTTACATGTCCATCAAATTCCTTTGTTTTGACCTCAATTTTGTACCATTAAAGCTTGATTTTAATTAGTTTACTTTTGCACATTAAGAATTGATTTTGGTTCATAAATCATAGCTTAGAATAACTCCATATTAGCATATCTAATGAATATCTTGAGCAAACTGCGTGCAAATATCAAGCGTATATATATCAATAATTGGCTCTACATAAAATCAAATTTAAAGGGCCCAACTCTCTAGAGTTAATACAATGTATCATGCAATTTCCCATACACAATATCTAGCACTAAATTTATTATTCAAACCTTTATTCTCATGCTACCTAATAGCTCACTTCTTCCAAGAGTATCTCATATAATTCAAGCAAATTGACTCAAGAACTCATTGACAGTGAGGTATTTTACATCTACATACAACTCACTACCTTCCACACCATTAGATCCAATTTCAAAATTAGTTTGATCCCCTTTCACATATATGTTGTGAAAGATACTCAAAAAGATATTCCCTAGAAAAAGTGTCTTTGCAATGCCAACAAGTACATGAGTTGTTAATTTTATTTTTCATGGTGAATCTCAATATTAAAAAATAAAAAAATCTCTACCATTCAAAACATATCTGCTTTTGCTTTAGTTTACAAGGTACACTAATACCATCAGAAAGTAATAAGAAAATGTTGTTTCCTTGCTGGAAACAATAATTCAATGGGAAAATATTTAATAAACTTGAGATTGTCAATCACCATGAAAACTGACATTTTTAAGTGGTAAAAAGAGTGTGACTTGAAATTGGGGTCTCTTGTTCTTAACAGGGAAGTACTAATCCCTCTATAAACCCATGTAAGTAGTAAATATTTATCTTTTTGTTTATATAATAGATAAAATTGCATTTGAGCATTGAACAGTTAAAGATTTTAACCCCATTCCTGAAAACTTGGATTTTGCCCTATAAGCCTATTTTTTAGTTTAAGATTAAAAAAAACTAGTGATATCTAACATGCTTGTTTGAAATATAGAATTTTGTTTGCAAATCCTAAACTTCAATCAGTTAAAGAACTTGCTCCTTAGATAGATAGGTCTTCTCCAGAGTCTTCCCAATCTTTGTCTCACATAGTGGTACAAGCTCGTTAGTGGAGTAAATATTGGTTGGAAGCCTCAAATAGAGGGTCTTGTTCGAGGTCCTTGGATCATCCACTGCCTTGATTGTGAATGCCCCAATATCTTCCTCTTGCACATACACAACTGCATTCACTCAAAGGATTCTTCAGAGACATAATATAAAGCTACAAGAATAGAGATCCATCCTTGACCTGCTCACTAGGATGACTAATAATAAAGATCATGGGTCAATAACAAAAACTTATTACAAAACATAGCAGAAAAGGTTATTGAATCAAAAAATTCATCTGGGTCAATTCAAATTCAAAGCAATGGTTAAAATCATAAGATAGATGTTGAAACTCGGGCATGGTTTGAGTGGATACTCCAGAGTTCATCAATTTCATGAGAAGAAATCACATATACCTTCGTTATTTCCATTTCCATAAATAACAACTTATTAGAGGATAAGTATTGACACAAACATCTATCGATTGATTCATTATGCAGACTTGACTCCAAACTAAAGACAAAACTCATAAACAGGGCATAGTTAAACTTTACAAGTTTGTACTTTATGCACTCATATTAAAGGGCTTTTACAATGTAACTATTTGAACAATTTTCTTTTAACCTCAATATTTCATTGCCTCTCTGTAGAGGCTAAGCTACAACCACCCTGCTTCCCTCACTGCAAATACATTTTCATAATGCCCTTTGCAAAAATGGGGAAAGAGGTGTTGAAGGTTGGAAGAAATGAGATATTTTCTATTTCGGAAGGAAAATAGTCAAAGCAAAATCAAAATGACAGAGATATAGAGGATGTTCTTATTCCATGTAAGCAAACAAAAACATTTTTAGTTATTTTCTTTAAGCACAACCTAGCCAAATGCCCTGTATAAATACTGGACGCCTTACTGTGGCTAAGGAGATTTAAACTTTTGTGTAATGTCAGTAATGAAGAAAAATCATGGCAAGTGACGTACCTAAAGATGTTGCGCAAATTGTGTCAAGTTGTCAATGATGCCAATGAGAGAAAATGGGCAGAGATTGCAGGAAAATGAACCAACTGGTTTTTTTCAAATGAAACCAATCAAACCCTAATTTCGTACTGTTGGTCTTTCAATCTCTAGACCCAAATTGCGTATTGTTGCTGCTTCAATCTATACCAACAAGGAAGTTTTTAGAGGGTTAGAAACCATTAACGGTGAGGGAAGAAGTAAAATACATGAAGGATCTACGCAAATCTCTTTTAATATCAATGTTGACCAAGAAATTGATAGTGAAAAAATGGTAATGAAAGCGGGGTGTTCACAAACCCTAACTATCGGCGGTGTCAAAGGCGTACAAAAGGCAAGGAAGATATTTTGGACACGAACTCCCATCTATGGGTAAATGAATGCAGAAGTAGCAAGGTGGTGAAGGAGAGTTAATGCATAGTAGATGCTGCATAGCTCCCACATTAAACGTGACCTACCTCCCTCTCGAAATGATCAACGGTTGCTGATGGATGGACAACCTTGTCAGGCGCCTCCATGCTTTCCAACCGTTGAGGGTAAAAAAGAGCTTCAAAAGCTTAAAGAGACATGCCTTCAACATAATTAAAAAATTTGCATTATTTAAATAAATCAGATGAAATGTCAATGTGAGAGGGGGTGAATTAACCCAATTAGGTCAATTAGATTAATAGGTGAAAATGAAGCATTTAATTAAATAATTAGGCTTATTTAATTAAACAAGCAAAAAAAGGATGGGTTTTAGGATGAAATGATGTTAGTTAGCCAATGTGATCCATCAAGACATTTTTAGGTGTCTACATTTTTCCCCTCTTTGAAGCAATATACTCATTGCATTGGTTCAAAGATTGATGTTGATTTTGATGCAGAAACGAATATCGATGATCTCTTTGAGATGTTGATAGCCAAGCTAAAGTTGATTGATCTGATTGATTGATTGATAATATTGTTGAGGATTCACAACAATGCAAGGATTATGTTGAATAACATGAGGATTGATAGGGAATGTTATATCCCAATGATGGTTGATTTGATAGATTTGATCAAGATTTGCTAGCAAGGCTAGGAACAAAGTCCATTAGATGATTTGATATCAATATAAAGATGGTTGGTTGCCCCCTCGAGAGATCGATTGGAGATTAAAGTGTTCTGATCAGGCTCACGATAGGTGAAAATTAGACTTATGCTTGAGATGCCAAGTGTAGACACATAAAAATGTCCTAGACTTGCTAATACCATTTTTCTATTGGCATAAGTCTTCTATTGATTAGATAATTTTAATTATTTAATTAATTCAATGTCATCCTTTATTTTTCTCTTTGATTAATTAAATAAATTTTATTTAATTACGTCACTAATATCCTTGTCTTCTATAATTAAATAAATTATATTTATTTAATTATTTATCATTTTGCCACTATAATTAAATAGTTATTTCAATTATTTAATTAATTATTTATCCTCTTCTTCCACAATTAAATAAATTTTAATTGCTTATTAATTTGTCGTCTTCTTTCCATTTTGAATTAAATTATTATTTAAATCAAAAATCAGCTTGTCACATGTCCCACTTTCGAATTAAATTGATTTTTAACTCAAAAGGCTAACTCAGCCTATAAATCAAATAATTTTAATTTATTATTTGATTTTCCAAGTCTTTCTATTACCAACTTTCCTTCTAATTTTAAATAAAACCATTTATTTAAAATTACCCACTTTCTAATTTCCCACCAAGTAAATAATTTAAAATCATTATTTACAACTTTCATTCTAATTTTAAATAAAATCATTTATTTAAAATTGTCCACTTTCTATTTTCTCACCAAGTAAATAATTTAAACTAATTATTTATTGTCACATGACT
Organism: Sequoiadendron giganteum; assembly: GCA_007115665.2. Classification (NCBI taxonomy): domain Eukaryota; kingdom Viridiplantae; phylum Streptophyta; class Pinopsida; order Cupressales; family Cupressaceae; genus Sequoiadendron; species Sequoiadendron giganteum. The sequence goes on from CM021106.1 coordinate 311,448,158, forward strand.
CCGCCACTTTTGAATTAAATTAATTTTTAATTCAAAAAGACAACTCAGTCTCTAAAATCAAATAATTTTAAATCATTATTTGATTCTCTAGATTTGATTTTTCTAAAAGCAAATCTCAGTCCTTCATTTCAAATTTTACCCTAATGCTACCCTAACCCTAATTGTTAATTGTCACATTTAATTTTAGCCTTTGATCTTAGGGCATTTCTCAATCTTCAATCTTGACCATGCATCCAAAATTGCATTTTCTATAAAAAGGAAAATTTGCCCTCATTTTGTCACCTCATGCAATCTTGTTTTAGGCACTCTTGACATTTTAGCATTTTGGAATCTTGGCATTTTGGCATACTTTAGTCTTTGCTTAGTATTTGCATAGTTGCATAATGTAGCATTTTGATTCAAATCCTTCAACATTTGCTTTGGTCTTGGCATAGTCATTGTTGCTCACACAAAATATGAGGGCAAACTACATATTGCAGCAAATAGAGAAGGTGTAATGGAGGTTGATCATGGAGGTTGAAGACTTTTGGTAAACTCTTTCCTTTTGTTTTCATGTTCTCCTATGTGCTTCATTATTTACTTTGGGTTTGGTTTATTATGCTCTAATTTGCTAACCTAAAAATTTACCCTTAGCTACATTGGTGAACCCGATGTTTGTAGATTATCGTACGAATTTTTCATCACTTTTTTGCAGGTATAGGTATGAAAAAGAATGACACATTTGACATAAAAAATGACGCATTTTCGTGCATGTGGAAAAGCTGGAAGGAGTAGCTAATGTTTGATTATTGATTATTTTATAACTCATTTGCAACCCTAAAAGCAAACAACCAATCACAAACAACAACTTACATTCGCATTTCATTGGTTAAAATGAATATGCATACACACTCATGGGCTTAAAATGAACACAATCTTGCATTAAAACTCATAAGGCTTAAAATGAACATGCATTCTCATGACATTGGCTTAAAATGAACATTGTTTGTCTCACATTGAAATGGATTTTAAAATGAACAAGTGTCTTGTGTGTCTTGTGGTGTAGTAATACCCTCTTAAGTGTGTATGCAATTCTCTTGTGCTTTGTGTGATGTTGAGAAACAAAAACACTAAGAGATTGTTACTTTACCCCCCTCACATTTCAATTTGGTTTTAAAAATGAACAAACTTGTGAGTGTGGGTTGAAAGCTTTGTGTATGTGATTTCCTTGCGCCTTAGTGCGATCTTGGATGAACAAAAACACAACTTTTAATCTACTTTTTTTTAATCCTTAGAGGGCCTACCTAATGGGAAAAATTAATCACCCCAAGGAACAACCCAACTGACAACATGCTAAAGCTAAGCAACTTCCAACAGGTATATAAGTGTGGGTACTTGAGGAAAGTTCAAGTATCATGAGGATTGTTCTGACAAGAAAGGAAGCAATGGTCTCCTGTCGTATGGATGATTCCCCACAAATGAAATGCCTATACTAAAACCTTTATTATCGTAAGCCAAAAACCTTTATTTATTCTTTGGTGCAACAAAGGTCGTTGCCAAGGCATCCACATTCTCCTAGTTCTTACTAGAGGTGAAAATCTTGTCATGGGAGAGTCATGAGAGCTTGAAGCTTGGCTAACCCAAGAAGTGAGTTTTGTATTGGGGGAGCTAGCATGGCCAAGCTTCTAAGTCACCCCCTAATAATACGTGTGCTTGGAGTAAAATCCATGTGGAATCAAAATAATATAGCCCTTGTAAACCATAGGGTTGTGCTTGTCTTCTATGTGCTTGTTTTCACAACTTTCAAAGACAATGTGCTTGCCAAGTATTTTTCAGACCAAATAAACAAATAAACACCTTTTTAGATTTGGAAAAACATTGTCAAATTGAAACAATCTTTAAAATTTGCTAAAATTGCCAAGAAACCAGACTCTGCAATGCATTTGCTTTCCTAAGAACCGTAATTGCTTTATTAAGCCGCATTTTCTATCTGAAAAGCCACTTTTTCTCTAGAGTCTTTGTTCAAAACCAGAAGTAAAATTACTCAAATCCTCCATCCTCGCATTTTTCATTTGCATTTAGTTTGTCATAGGTCTCTACCATTGCACTTCTTTAGTTGCATCCTTAGGTTCCACTATCATACATAAATCCTCATTTTGCAGACTTTAGAATAGGAACCCTTGCCATACTTTGCCACATCTTTATCTTCAAAAGTAGGTTGTCATTGGACTTAATCAAAATCATTTCCTTTAGTCTTTGTCCTTTGGTGAGCTATTTCAAACTCATTAGTCTAGTGTGGAAGCCTCACTTTGTCACCTTGTCATTTAGTCCTTCAAATAGTCCTTTGATAATCAAAATTGAGACATTGACCAAACTTTGAATGGTTAGTAAACCTTTCCTAAGTCTACCAAAATTGATCACACCTTAGAGTCTCCTTAGACCTTGCGTTTGGATTGTCATACCTTAAAACACTTTAGTCAAGTCCACCATTCATTTTAAGTCTTCATTGTCACTTTGCATTTGACATTCCCTTTAGACAACATTGCATTCCTTATTCCAAGAAAAGACCAAAAACATAGTCTCAGTATCATTCCATCCACCATCATGTTTTCAATTCACCTTGATATGCTTGCTAGTCAAGTTGAATACCAGTTAATCTGTAAGGGTCAATACCAACAAGCCATGGACTTCAAAAGACAATTCATCCAGTCCAAATACCAATGTCCTTCCTAACAAAAATCCATAATTCATAGTCATTCAACCATTTATCCTGACTATCAAGAGTCCTTTAACACAAATCCTGCCATTAGTCCACAAAAAACATCCACCTATTGTCTTTATTCTAACCTTGAAAAGGGAAATCAACCATCCACTAGTCCTTTCCAAGTCTCCACATCCTATCCTAGTCCTTCATCCACCAACACTTTCCAAGCCCCCACATCCTACTCTAGTCCATTATTTATCAATCTGATCGAAGTCTCCATGTCCAATCCAAGTCAACCATCCATTAACACCTTACAAGAATCCATGTCTTATCCTATTCCTTCATACACTAACCATTTCCAAGTATCCACATCATATCCTAGTCCATCATACACCAATCCATTCCAAGACACTCCATCTCAACATAAATTTAGTCATGAAAAAACATCTAGTTGTGGTCTCTGAAGTCACATCCCATTTAATAAACTTGAAGATACATGTCAAAAGGAAAGTCCAAAGCATGACACCATAACTCCCCCTTCATGTCAAGATCAAATTTGTCCATCCGATGACCCCATCCTTAAGTCCATTCAAGAAGTCCTCCTAGACAATCATGACATACAAAATACACCCATCCTTGGTCAAAATTTCATTCACAACCATGTTATCCACGATGAACCTATCCATGGTCAAGATCCTATTTCCAATCATGTCATCCAAGACACCCCATATTTGACCAAGACACTATCCTTGATCAAGAAGTCCAAAACGATCCAATCCTCAACCTGTATGTCATTCAAGACCAAACACTTGAAGATGACTCTATCCAACCTTCAAATATTGACACTTCCAAAAATGAGACACTTGCCTTCATGGGACACATAGATGATCTTCCTATAGAACAAGAGGTTAATATTCTAGACATATTTTCAAATGATCAAGCTATAGCTGAATTTATTGGACTCTATGACAATGACCATGAAGAGGATTTCGACATCGACTTGGAAGCATAGGCAGAATCATCTAAATCTGATATGTCACAAAATCAGACCATAGATATTAATCAAGACTCTAGCCAACATGTCAATGAAGTTACAAAAGTGAACACCCTAATCGTCAAAGTCTCGAAAGTCTAAATTAGTAAGCAAGCAAGTTGGTCAACTTGGAGTATCAATAACTTATCATCCAATCAGTCCCATCAAAACCCTGATCACAACATGTCCTAGGATGAATTCTTCCCACGATGGACATAAGCATTAGGTATCTCATAGTAGTTTAGCCTTGGCTAGCGGTATGAAGAACGTTAGCTTGTTTGTTTCTTGTATTTGGGTCTTTTATTGGTTTATCTTATTTTGTGCTCATTCCAAGGACCTCTCGATGATGCCTAAACAAAACAAGTCTAGAGAGAAAGGAATGGGGCAAATATTGTCGTCTCTTTTATCTACTATGCTTGTGGGATACACTTGTAAAATAACTTAGTCATGTGTACCTTGTTTGGTTTGTGGAGAGGATATTTTAGATGTCTTGTTGACCACATAAGAAAGCTTGATTTCCTATGTTTTGGCCCGAGATGTTTAGAATGTTTGAGCTACATCTCGAATGAAGTATGCATACTAAGTGTGAACAAGAATACTCCTATCTGATTGTCAAGTCAAATTCCATCACACTGGGTACAACACCATCCTAGCTCTTTATACCTTGATGCATCGTACCCATGTGTGTTATCAAACATAACGTAATTGACCCTTTGAAAATCCCAACTCCTGGAAAAGAAAGTCATCATCATCCTAACTAACTCATCGTTTCTAATTTCTTCTATCTTCTTTCCATACTAACATGGTATCATGACAGTAATCGGAACATCGCCAATGCATACACTTTGCATCCACCAGATCATTAGCATAAAAAGCATATCACATCATATCATTATCTTAAGTTATGAGGAATAATATAAATTTGTTATTCTAAGAATATTAAGAAAACATTACATAATACATAATCATTAGCATCCATTACCATTTGCACATCAATACATCACTATGAGCATACATTACATCCATAAGATCATCATTAAAAATGCATGAAAAAGATACAAAAAGAAATACATCCATTAGAAACATCATCATATCGCATAGGAAATAAAAACATCTCATAACATATAGGAAAGTAAGAAATGCATATCATACATTGCAAAACGTCTCATAAAAGAGTGAACCATCTCATATATATCATCAAATAATAAATGGTTATGATACATTGTAATCAGATCAAGTGTACATCAAAATACATGGTACAATAGGGGCAATAACGCAGCCTGTAAATCAAAAACAAAAAATTGTCTATGATCAAGGGCTAGCCCTACTGGTTGTGCCCCTCACCCTCTCCCACCTGCCTGTCACCATGATCCTCTGGTGGCTACATCCTTGTCTGCTGGGAGAAGTCTGGAACTCTACCTACTGGTGGCACTATCTGCCTGTAGTGCTACCAATAATACTCAGTCTCCGTGACCACCTCTCTGTGTGCCCGTAGATTGACTGACAAGCCCCGAGATGAGGAAGTTGTACTCTCCAGCTATCGCCGCTGGCCAATATCCTAATCCCTCTCAGATCGTGCCTGGTCCCTCTTGGCAATAACTATCGCAACCTGTTTCCTGGCCTCATCTCTCTGCTGTCAGCACCTGAATCTAACCCTGCAACTACCCGATCGATGCATCTCGATGATCGGGTTGTGTTGTTGGCTACGCTATTGACTGCTACTAAGGGACTACTCTCGGCTAACCATCCTGCTCCCCTACTCAGGGAGGCGACTGTTGTGTTGAATCCCTAGGAGGTGTCTAATGAGGAGGTGGTCCACCTCCTCCTCTTCTCTATCCTCTTCCCCTGCCAGCTGATCTACCTCCGGGTCTCCATCGTGGAATCGCTATACCAGGAATTGTCAATCTCAGGGGAGGCCTGAACCAAGCTCTGTATGTTGGAGTAACCCTTGCATCTGTTGGCTCCTGATCAGACGACCATGGTTGAACCACCAATTTTCTAAAAGAGGACACTACCTCAGCTGACGAAATGGGTTGGCCCCATGTTGTCTCTCTATTCATACGGGCGAAGATCGCCACATACTGATCATCTGGCCTGTCCCATACCTCTCCAAATTGTCTGGCCACCCTATTTGGGAGATACCGCTCTATCATGGTATGCTTCCGACCTTGCATCCACCTATCTTGTTTGGAATAAAAAAATTGTTGAACATCATCATACCATGGGCCAATGCCCATCCAGGGTCTCCAGATGAACTCTCTCATCTCATCGAGAACTCGTCGCCAGTGTGGAAGACCACCTGTGCAGTATAAGTAAAGTGGATCTATGCCCCACTGTACCACCAAACAACATGATCATTTGTCTCAAGAATAACTAGTGTGACATCTGGGTGAATTATTGGGATCCGCTCCCATGCCCAAATGTGTAATAAGGTAACTCCGGCCCCGAGGGACTTGTTGTCTAGGTATGGAAACTCATGAAGATCCTTGTATAGGGACACTAGTAATACGAGTCCCCAAACAAAGCACTCCCTATGGTGAACCATTTGCTCCCATGCTAGTCCCCAGCCTGGACTAAAATATCAACCTCATCGATCGAGTGCCACAAGGCCTAAAATGATAGCCGCAATGGTCAATCTATAAATATGTACGCGACCACGTTATCTCTCTAAATTGATCTGCCCATTAGAGAACTGAATCTCGTCAAGCTCCATAACCCCATAGCAGGCATCCCTGCCAGCATTTGGATCATAGACGACTCTAGCCCCATGGATAGGTAATTGGAGGATGCGCCATACATCCTCAAGGGTAATAGTAGCCTCGCCAGTAGGAAGGTGGAAAGAAGAAGTCTCGTTGTGCCACTGCTCGGCCAAAGCGATCATCATGCCTAAGTGCGCCCGAACAGGACGGACGTACACAATATACCAAAGTCCAAGAGCACTAAGCTGCTCCTGGACCAACTCATGCATATCCTGCAATCTACGGAGCATCGGCCATCTGTGCTCCTACGAGTGAAATACATCAAACTCCTCCTATACAAGGGAACCCATCGCGTCAAGAAAAAGAAAAAATTGCATCTTGCACTAATTTTCGCATCCAAAATAGCAAATGCAACGTTATTTGCAAATGTGGCACAGTTTGGAAAGTTGCAAACTGCACCACCACGACTGAGTTTGTAATTTTATTAGTTCCAAAATGGACCGTGCGACGCTATTCGTGTATGCGATCGAATTTGTCACAAACCCTAATTCCCTAATTGTGTTGCATGGTTAAATGTTCACATGCGACAGAGTTTGACTGACAAACCCTAATTCCCAAACTGAGACGTGCGACGTTGTTTGCATATGTGGTCCAATATAGGACCGTGCGACATCAATAAAGCATTTTCAACGGCGCTATATAGCACTGCTCAACTTAAAAGACACTCCTACCCTATTTAATGCATGTAAAATGAGAAAATTGAAAGTCGGATAGGGGTACATACCACAGGTCCTACGTCGATTGGCCGTTGGTGCACTCGAACTCTCTCCGACATGTGCTTGGGAAGCTGTCATTGCACCATTTTGACCAAGACTCAGAGCTCAAAGCGTGAAATTTTCAAAGGGCTAAGATTGAAAATGTATTGAAAGTGACCTCTCAAGGTCTATTTAAGCCTAAAAATAAGGGTTTTGTTTTACCTAATTTGACCTTCCAGCTAGGGTTGTGATCCCCTGATCCCGTTTTTGTCCAACCGAGGGCCATTTTACATCTTTTTTGGTGTTGAAACGTGTTTTTTTGGCAATCTGGGGCATTTTGAACCTGTCAAGCACCTTCTCATCCTTTTTTCACGAGATCATCCAAAAATCAAAATTTTCATCCGATCTCTCGAAGGGGCATTATACCAGCAATATCCTTTTGCTGGGGTAGCAGTGGGTCATCTGAAAAAATCAAGAAATTTTGAACTTTGATCACAATAGTTTATTCTTTCAATCAATGCAACAAGTACATTACTTCAAAGAGGGGCAAAATGTAGACATGGAAAATGTACAAATTTAGTTTGGTATACTTGATCCTGATTACTAACGACATTTCCTTCTGAATCATACTCTCAGCTTTTCATCACCTTTTGTGTCTTAATTAAATAAATCATTATTTATTTGATTAAGTCTTTTTCCTCCTTTGATTAAATTAATCAATTTAATTTAATTAACCTTATATTTACGTTTAATTAAATAGAAGATTTTATTTAATTAAGGTCTCTAAAGTCCTCTTATTTAATTAAATAAAACTTTATTTAATTTAATCTAACATTTTCCCACTTAGTTAAATAAATCAAAATTATTTATTTAATTAATCATTTCCTCTCAATTCTGATTTAAATCAATTCATCAATTTAAGTCAAAATTGTCAAATCATCTAATCTCTCATTAAATTAATTAAAATCTTGTTTAAGTTAATCCCTATCACTAAAATCCTCTAGAGAATGCAACTTGCACATGAAAATAGATTTAATGCATTTATTAAATCTCTATTTTCCCTCACATGGCATCAAAAGGGAATATTCCCTCAATTTTGAACTCAAAAAGTGGAGGGGTACTTCCAACAAATCATTCACTCCTCTTACATGTCCTTGTGCATTGAGCCAAGTGGCATTTATTTCATTCATTTTTCCATCTCACATGTCATTTCTTCAATTTCAAATTCCACCTAATTGCATTTATTGACACTTTGGCCAAAATGTGCAGAACCATCAACCATTCACATGGTGACAAGTGGCATTTGGCTATTGTGTGAAAGTTAGTCCCACATTGCCCAAATCTTTCCCTTTCTTCCAAATTCAAATCTATAAAATGGAGGCTTCTCTCCTCATTCATCATCCACAATCTCATGCAAAGTTACTCTCTTAACATTGAGGGCCAATTTTGTGCACTCCATTCCATACATTCATATTTTTCACAATTTCATAGCTAGGTTATGCTCAAATCAAATGGAGGATATTTGATCAATCTACACATCAACATTGCAATTTAGGAGTTGGGAAAGAGCCAATTTCAACATTTCAATTGGCACCAATTCCCCCATGGGATCACTAGTTTGCTCACTTAATTAGGATTTACTTTCATTTATTTAGTTTGTTCTTCATTTTCCTAGTTTAAGTTTTAGCAAATGGATTTCATGGGGAATCCTTCATTCTTGTTTGCATTTGATCTAACATCTTGATTTGTTTTTTGTTCTTGTGCAATTGTAGGTTTAGGGGTTCACATCATCAATCATATCCAATTTCTTCTTTTGATGATATTCCCTCATCCATTCTCTATTTTCTTCTTTATTAATTTCATACTCTTTGTTTGTTTGTTTATTCCTTCTTCATTTCATTGGCATGGTGGATAATTTTACCTATAGCATGGTAATGAGACAAATATTAGTTCCTAAAAAATGAATCCATACAAATAAATGCAATATATGCCATTCAAGGCTTCATACAAAATACTTACAATCATCCCGTAGAAGAGTATTTATAGCATAGACAAAGGTCACATGAATTTTTTGGATGGATTTCCTTAAATAAATGTGGTCATGTGGCATTCCATGATTGCAAGATAGACTCAAAATGGAAGCATGGACAAGGCATGTGAATTATTTGACAATAATGTTTTCATAGACATGTATGGAAAATGTGGTAGCATTGACAAGCTAGTGAGCTCACTAGCTTGCCAATGTAGTAGGGTTGACAATGTAGGGGTAGAATGAAAAAATGCCTCATAGAAAATCATCATGAAACCCCATTTCTATGAGGCACTTTTTCATGCCTCCCCTACCTTTTCAACCCGATCGCATTGGCAAGATAGTGAGCTCACTAGCTTTTCAATGCATCACCATGACACCCCATTTCTATGAGGTATTTTTTCATGCTTCCCCTACCTTGTCAACCCTACCGCATTGGCAAGTGAGTGAGCTCACTAGCTTCTCAATGCTACCACATTTTGCATACATGTCTATGAAAACATTATTGTCAAACAATTCGCATGCCTTGTCCATGCTTCCATTTTGAGCCTATCTTTCAATCATGGCATGCCACATGACCACATTTACTTAAGGCATTGGATCCAAAAAATCATGAGACCATTGGCAAGCTAGTGAGCCAATTCTCTCATGATTTTTTGGATCCAATTCCCTAAAGAAATGTGGTCATGTGGCATGCCATGATTGCAAGATAGGCTCAAAATGGAAGCATGGACAAGTCATGTGAATTGTCTAACAATAATTTTTTCATAAGTGTGTATGAATTTTTGGATCCAATGCCTTAAAGAAATGTGGTCTTGTGGCATGCCATGATTGCAAGATAGGCTACACCTTTCCCCATGTTGCTAACTTAGCCTTGTATAAAGAATCTTGAAACAATGAAGAGAAAGGTTAGAATCCCTTATAGGTAGACTAATCAAGGAAACATAAACAACATTAGTAATGAGGTAAATTAGAAAAAGAGACTAAAACCAAAATAGATTCAAAGATCTATCAATGTGGGAGGAGTATATTCCAATTTTGTAGAGACATGTATGAAAAATTTGGTAGCATAGACAATGCAATCAGCTATTTGAAAAAATGCACATCACCATGAGACCCCATTTCTTTGAGGCATTTCTTCAAACAACTAATTGCATTGTCTATGATGTTTGATAAAATGCTTTGGTAGACATGTATGGAAAATTTGGTAGCATAGACAAGGAAATTGACTGCTTGGTATAACTATTTGACAAAATACCTCAATAAGATATGTCCTCATGGACTAGAATGATTGCAAGATATGCACAAAATAGATTTATTGAAAAGGATTTAGAAAATTTCAAGGATATGAAATTTCTAGGTGTAAAACCAAATTCCACTACATTTTCCAACATCCCACATGCCTATATTAAAATGAAAGCTTTGGAGAGGGGTATGCACATCCATATTAAAGGATTGAGAAATGATGTATTATTATACTTACTTATAACTTCTATCATATATATTTGTATACAAAATGTGGAAGCATACACAAGGTAAGCCAATTGTTTAACGAAATTCCTCAAAGAGATGTGGTTTAAAAATATAATTGGCAAGTGTAAAGAATTGTGTATTTTAAAATGTGCATTAAGCAACATAACAAAATCAAATAAAGCCAAAATAGAATGAAAGAAAATATGCAAAGACTTCACATACCTAAAAAATCAAAGTTTCGAATGGAAGAGTTCTACCCAATTATGTAGCCTTTGCTTCTTCTTTCTTCAAACTCCTCAACAATTTGACTTTTTCAAAAGCTTGTTCCCCTCCAAACTTCAACTGTATATCACTCTTGAATGGAATTCAAACTTGAGTTGATATTATATTCCTTTCAATGTGAAATCTCTATTATTTCATGCAAAGGTGGTGAAATCTAAAAAAATTGTATGCAAACTTCACAAAATCATAAAAAAACTTTTATTTTTGTCACAACATGTGCATAACCAGGAGAATATATGTAGAATGTGGGCCTTGATATCATGGGTATAATGAGCTTTTTACCATTTTTAGATCAGGACAAAACACACTCACATTATAGCACGCTCACGTTATAATGCAAGCACATTATGTCTTGCTAAATAAACGACCATATATCTACTACTTCAAAGCGTGCTCTCATTATGAGAAATTTGATTTTGTATAGGTTTCCTTTCTCTCTCTTTCTCTCTATCCTTTACCCTCTACCCTTAAACCCTATTCCCTCTACCTTTTATCTCTCTCCCACTCCCTCCCCCTCTCTCTCTCAAGTCTCTGACCCCTATCCCCTCTTCCTGTCTCAAGTCTCTCTCTCTCACTCACTCACTCCTATCTCTATACCCTCTATCCTTAACCCTTAACACTCTACCCTATATCTCTCCACTCTCTCTCTCTCACTCACTCACTCCTATCTCTATCCCCTCTACCCTTAACCATTAACCCTCTACCCTCTATCTTTCTCTCTCAAATCTCTCTCCCCTACCCCCTCTCCCTCTCTCAAGTCTCTTTCACTCACTCACTCACTCCTTATATCTTTATCCCCTCTACCCTGAACCCTCTACCCTCTACCCTTAACCATTAATCCCTCAATTTTCAACCCTTAAACCATAAACCTTCAACCCCTATTCCCTCTACCCTATACATTGGAACCTCAACCCTAATCCTTCAACCATATAACCTCAAACCTATACCCTACACCCTCTACCCTCAACCCTCAACCCTTAAACCCTAATCCCTCAACCCCTATACCCTCAAACCTAATCCCTCAACCCTCTACCCTCAACCTTAAACCCTCAACCCTCAACCCTCAACCCTCAACCATCAACCCTTAAACCCTAAACCCTTAAATTATCTACCCTCTACCCTCTACCCTATACATTAAACCCTCAATTCTCAATCCTCAAGGTCCTTAATCCCTCAACCCTCAACCCTTAAACCCTCAACCCTCAACCCCTATACTTTGGACCCTCAACCGTAATCCTTCAACCATATACCCTCAAACCTATACCCTAAACCCTCTACTCTCAACCCTTAACCCTCAACCCTAAACCCTTAAACCTTCTACCCTCTACCCTCAACCCTAATCCCTCAACCCTATACCCTCAACCCAATACCCTAAACCATCAATCCTAAACCATCAACCCTATAGATCCTCAACCCTATACCCTCAATTCTCAACCCTATACCCTATACATTGGATCATCAACCCTCATATTTCTTTATCCCTCCCTCTTCTCTCCTTCTCTCTATGTCACTTCTCCCTCCATCTATCCCTCCCTCCATCCATCCCTCTCTACCCTAATCACTTAACCTTATACTCTCAACCCTTAAACAATCAACCCTATACCGTATACCCTCAACCCTTAAACCCTCTACCCTCTACCCTCTACCCTCAACCCTAATCACTCAACCCTTAAACCCTTAAACCTAATTAAACTCTCTACCATAATCCCTCAACCCTCAACCCTTAATCCCTCAACCCTTAAACCCTCATCCCTCTACCCTCTACCCTCAACTCTCAACCCTTAAACCCTAATCCCTCAACCCCTATGCCCTCTACCCTATACATTGGACCCTCAACCCTAATCCATCAACCCTATACCCTATACCATCTACCCTCAACCTTAAACACTCAACCTTAAACCCTCAACCCTCAACCCTTAAACCCTAAACCCTTAAACCCTCTACCCTCTACCCTATACATTAAACCCTCAACCCTTAATTTTCAACCCTCCACCCTTAATCCCTCAACCCTCAACCCTTAAGCCCTAAACCCTCAACCCCTATACCCTCTACCCTATACATTGGACCCTCAACCCTAATCCTTAAACCATATGCCCTCAAACCTATACCCTAAACCCTCTACCCTCAACCCTAAACCCTTAAACCATAAACCCTTAAACCTTCTACCCTCTACCCTCAACCCTAATCCCTCAACCCAATACCCTAAACCATCAACCCTATAGGTCATCAACCCTATACCCTCAATTCCCAACCCTCTACCCTGTACATTGGATCCTCAACCCTCATATATCTCTGTCCATCCCTCCTCTTCTCTTCTTCTCTCTATCTCACTTCTCCCTCCAACTCTCCCACCCTACATCCCTCCCTCTCTACCCTAATCCCAATCCTATACCCTCAACCCTTAAACCCTTAAACACTCAACCCTAAACCCTAAACCCTAAACCCTAAACCCTTAAACCCTATACCCTCTACCATCAACCCAATACCCTCTACCCTCAACCCTAATCCATCAACCCTTAAACCCAAGTAAAATCTCTACCCTAATCCCTCAACCCTTAATCACTCAAACCTTAAACCATCAACCCTCTACCCTCAACCCTCAACCCTTAAACCTGAATCCCTCAATCCTTGTACTCTCTACCCTATACATTGGACCCTCAACCCTATACCCTCAGTCTTCTACCCTCAAATTTAAACCTTCAACCCTCAACCATTAAACCGTAAACCCTTAAACCCTCTGCCCTCTACCCTCTACCCTCTACCCTATACATTAAACCCTCAACCTTCAATCTCAACCCTCAACCCTTAATCCCTCAACCCTCAACCCTTAAACCCTAAACCCTCAACCTCTATACCCTCTACCCTATACATTAGACCCTCAACATAATCCATCAACTATATACCCTCAAACCTAAACCATAAACCCTCTACCCTCAACCCTTAACCCTCAACCCTAAACCCTAAACCCTAAACCTTTTAACCTTAAACCCTTAAACCTTATACCCTCTACCCTCTACCCAATACCCTCTACCCTCAACCCTACTCCCTCAACCCTGTACCCTCAACCCTATAGGTCCTCCACCCTAATCCCTCAACTCTATACCCTCTACCCAATACCCTCTACCCTCAACCCTACTCCCTCAACCCTGTACCCTCAACCCTATAGGTCCTCCACCCTAATCCCTCAACTCTATACCCTCACCCCCCCTATCCCTTTCTCTCTATCTATACATCTCACCTCTCTCTCCCTCCCTCTCTCCTACCCTCTCTCCTACCCTCTCTAATTGTCTTTATGTAGCCTCTCCCTCTTTCTACATACCTCTCGCTCAATCATTCCCTACCACTCTCTCTCACTCCCTCTATCTATCTCTCTCTATCTCCCTCCCATTGCCTCTCCATCACTCCATCTCTCTCCCACTCCATCTCTCTCCCCATCTCTCAGGTCCCTCCCTCCCACCCCCTCTCTCTCTCAAGTCTCTCCCTCTGGCACCATACCTAGGCAACTCTCTCTCTCTCTCTCTCCCCCCTTTCTCTATCTATCCCTCGCACCCTCCCTGGATAAGTCCCCCTCACTCCACCCCCTCTCTCTCTCCCTCTCTCTTAGGTCACTCCCTCCCACACCTTCTCCCTCTCTCAAGTCTCTCACTCTCTCACTCCCTCTCTCTCACTCTCCCTCTATCTCCCACTCCGTCTCTCACACTCCATATCACTACCTATCTCTCAAGTCTCTCCCTCTAGCATCCTACCTACATAACTCTCTCTCCCCTTCTCTCTCTCCCTCCCTCCCTCTCTCTCCCTCTATCCCTCCCACCCTACCTAGCTAAGTCCCTCTCACTCCAACCCCTTCTCTCCCACTCCCTCTCTCTTAGTCTCTCCCTTCTACCACCTCTCCCTCTCTCTCTCTCTCTCTCTCTCTCTCTCTCTCTCTCTCTCTCTCTCTCTCTCTCTCTCTCTCTCTTAGGTCTCTCTTAGGTCTCTCCCTCCCTCTCTTCGTCCCACCCTACCTAGACAACTCTCTTGCTCTCTTAAAATTCTCCCTCCCTCTAAAGACATACAAAAATACATACATACAAGATTAATACATATGTACATACAATCCTACATACATAAAAGCATACATGTACATATGTACATGCAATCTTACATACATACATACATATAGGAATAAATACATACATGCATTGATACATACATACATACATACATGCATATATACATACATACAAGCATACATACATACATACATACATACATACATACAAGCATGCATACATAAAATCATACACATGTACATACAAACATACAAATATATAAACACACATTCAATAGAGTAACATTTAACATAAATCAAGACATATAGCGTGCTCGTGTCATGTCTTGCTAGACATGTCCCGCACAAACACAAAAACCATGTTAAAACTAAGATATAACATGAGCACATTATAATGCGTTTGTGTTATATCCTTCTTTGGGAATCCCCAAGCCTTGGGCTTGGTATTTTCCTTGGAATACCAACCCAAAGTCTTGGAGGGCCTTCCCAATGACTAGAGATGTGTTTTTACAAATTATACAATATTTCGCATAATCAGGTTCGTGCTCACCGTCAAGATTGCACGTGTTTCAATGTTGAACAAATCGAACACTTAGGTAATGTTAGGCTCTTTATTAGCTATCTAATGATGTAATTTTTTTATTTTTGACAATGTTAAGCCTTTGATCTATAATTTATTTTGTTTGTGTGTCTCTTTTTTTGGCAAAAAGCAGTGTTTGGTGTTTTTTTCATTATAAATTAATCGTTAATCAAAATTTAAAATAAATTACATTTTTAGAAACTAGACTCCATTCTACAAATATTTAAAAAAAAAAATCAATTAGTTTCCAAAATTTGTAGGGGTAGCATGGCCAAAATTCTATTTTTCAAGAAGTGTCCACTTTGAAAATTAGTAAAAAATCAAATATTCATTAAAAAATTATCAGAAAAATCATGCATCAACTACATATTGTTAGCTAATTTCTCACCAAAGAGATTTTAAAAATACTAAAGAAAATTTCACCGTGCTACGTTCCCACAAAAGTTACTATGTTATCTTTTTTTCACAAAAACAACACCAATTTTTGTGGGTCCCTCTTTTGAACCCCTTAATCTCAACCATTTTCAAAATAAATTAGTAGTTTATAAAGTAGACTTAGAGCACTACGATCCTTGTTTTTGTTTCATCTCAAAATTTTGAGTGTAACTATCCTCAATTTCACGTCCAAGGTCAGTATTTCCTGATTTAAAAAAAAAGCAGCCACTTAAGCCCCCTTTTTGGCCCCCCATATTTTTACACTTACCCATGTCCTTCTCCCACTCTCTTCTTGTATGAGTTTATGGTGAACTCTTCAACACCCCTGGATTACCTACAAGACAACAATAACTTGCAAAAGAGAGAAATGACAAAAATAGCATGTTATGATTATAGATGCCATATTGCTAAATTAAATATGATAATGTACATACGATGCCTTACTTATAAAGGAAATTTGCGAGATAGGATTAGACAAGATCATGACATGTGTCTTAATCATATACAATAAGACAACTACCTCAACAAATATTAAATGACTTAGGACACAAACATTAAATTCCAAAAGATAAGATAAGATCTAGTGACAACTAACACTAACTAGAAAAATTCTCTCTTAAGACCTAAATGGATTTAACATGTAAATAGGAACTAGATAGTTAAAACACCTATTTACACCAACACTCCCTCTTGAGTGCGACTTAGGGAGTATTATTATGCAAATGACACAAAGATGGGTCTTGTCTACAGGTCATGTTAGGTACCCATGTACAAATTATGCAAAGACAATCTCTCACAAATGGAGAAAAGGAGAAAACCCAATGGGACAAAACTCCTCCCTAAAAGAGAGAAAAGATACAATAATCATCTCCATAAAAAATGAGCAGACAAAAATCTATTTGTGGAAAAAGACCCCCCATAAGAGCTTGAAGAAGAGAGACCATTCAACCCCCCCTAAATGAGATAACCTACTGCAAAGAAACACTGGAAGCACACTGGTGGAGTAACACTGGAATCCTCAATCAAGGCAACCAAAAGAAAGATAATTCTGATGCTAGAAATTGTATTAGAGTCACTCATGGACTTGCACTTGGAATCATGATAAAGCAACAATAGTCTCGATGCCAATGAATACTAGAAAACTCTTGATATGAGAAACTCTAAAATCTAAATGAAGCAATAAGAGATAGAAAATCATATTCTAGAATTGAAATGAAGTGCAAAGATCAAAATTGCACCCTCCCAACTGTCAAAGTATCCAAGTCATCTCCAAGATGCCCATCAAGGCAAGAACTGAAATCATGATATACTTGGGTCAAAAATAGGAAAAAAGTGCATGGATGGCATGATAGAGATCTTCAATACCTTTCTAACACTACAAGAATCACATAAATCAAAGATCATAACAAAAATTTATGAGATCAGGATGAAATCAGGATCCAAAAATGAATATTTGACTTCAAATAGCAATAAATACCTTAAAAATATATATATCATAAAATAACCTACACTAAAAATTTGACGAAGCTAGATTTTCGACGATATCTCATTGGTGAAAAAAAGCCTCATAGATTGCAAGTTATGAAAGTTTGAAAAAATGCCCAATTTGGGCCTCCAAGGAACAAAATTGGGGCCCTAGGCTTTAGCCCCTAGGCACCCCATGTGACCACTACAAAATTTTATGTTAAAAAAATATTAAACCACCGCACTGCAACTTGGGTGATGGACCTGGGTGGAGCCACCCAATTTTATGGTCTGGTGGTCATCGTATCACCCACTATAAGTCCCGACGACTATAACAAAGCCTACCACTTGGCTAAGACGAGACTTAGGGCAGGCGCTTAACCAACATTTAAAAAACAATTGAAGTTAAAATCAATGTTTTATATTGAAAAACTTGTGACTTGACCAAAGTCATACCTAACAACTAAAAATATAGTGACCTAGTGTGACAAGCGTAGGTATGACTACCAGTTGGTGTAGGCAATTACACAAACCCCATACAATGTGGAGAACGTTTTGCAAGAATTTTTTGATGTACCAACAACCCAACTACAAATTCTAATGACTTCTAATGATTATGATCGTAGGTATGACATTGTATAGTACAACCAAATACATATATGTATGGATCTGTATGATTGTACGTACAACTAAAACAATTTGCTTGATGCTCCCGGTACAAGATGTCAAAATTTGACAAATTGACAATCATTCCTTAGGTTCTCAGGCCTTCTAGATGCAACGATGGGGTCAAATTCGACCCAAAGTGCTTTGAACAATCAATTACCCCTTGAATCTAGCAACTGAAACCCTCCTTCAAACCCTGGTAGATCAATCAAAAACATTATGAAAATTGATGAAATGAAAGAAAAAATTGACTTTCTTTGATGCTCGAGATTCAATAGTGAGGCTCTTGAAACCCCAACCCATACCTAACAAAATTTTCACACCAAGATTGGTCCCTCAAATATGGGAAGAAGTCTACAAAAATGAAGCTCTAATACTATGTAGGAGTTTATGGTGAACTCCTCCACACCCCAAGATCACCTACAAGACAACAATAACTTCCACAAGAGATAAATGGAAAAAAAATATCATTCTATGATTATGGATGCAAGATTACCAAATTGAATATGACAATGTACATATGATGCCTTGCTTATAAAGGCAAGTTTTGAGATAGAACTATACAAGATTATGACATGTGTCTTAATCTTGTACAATGAGATAATTACCTCAAAAAATATTAAATGACTTAGGACACAAACATTAAATTCCAAAAGATAAGATAAGATCTAGTGAAAACTAACACTAACTAGAAAGATTCCCTCCTAGGACCTAAGTGGACTTTAACATGTAAATAGTGTTGCAAGTATGAGTAGTTGGTGTTGTCATTGATGTCAACAGGCTTATGTTTGTGTTTTCATTGTTATTGATGTCAATTGGTTCTTATTGGTGATTGTTGGAAGTCTATTGGTGTTTGAGAAGTGATGATGCTTTGATTAGTTTTATTATGTTGTCAATAGCAAGCATTACTAGTGTCAACCTCTAGTGTTGCTTTGATAAGCATGCGTATGGTTTAACTGCTATGTTGTAGTTGGTTTTGTTGTAATAAGGAGGTGTTATAGATGATGGGAATTTGTTTTTGGTGCTTGAATTCCAAGTTCTTTTGAAAAAAATTGAATAGAAGAGGAAACAATTTGTTGCAGAGGTGTTATGGAATACAAAGTGGTGTTTTGGTTTTTCTCTGCATTTCTTCTATGTTGAAGATTTTCTTGTGTTATTCAGATATGTTGATCAGAGGTGTTCATAGGTGTTATTCCAAAGTTTCTTGGTCTATATTATTGTGTAGAAAAAATTGTGTTCGCTAGTGTGTGAATTATGTATGACAATGTTGTCTAGGAGAAATGGTTTTGCTCCGTATTTCTCCACAATTTGGTTTCTGGTCTTGCGGTTTTGGAAGTGTGCTAATAAGGTTCATATATCTACCTTCAACTAAATTTGTTCATGGTTTAGTGCTCCACAAGTTTATTTCTTGAGTTACAGTGTGCGGAAGATTATCTGCGTGTACTAGGTGTGTACACTCTTTAGGTGAAGGTTGTTGTGAAGGAATTTATTGGATTTTAGGGTATTTGTGGAATATTGTAGATTGTGTTTGTGTTGTGTGAGGTTCACAAGTCATCTTTGAATCAAAGGAAGCATGTACTTAATTGCTTAATGGTGTTTACACAAGTTTGACTAACCTTGGGTGTTTACACTAATTGTGAATTTGCTTCGTTGATTATGGAAGCATGACATGACATGTATAAGTGGATTTAGGTCTGAGTTAAGGTGTGATGTGGTTTTCCTTCATTCCTTTCTACCACGAGAATGTTTTGGTGCTGACCTAATTTTAATTTGCATGGTTGAACTGCATAGCTGACCTTGGAGAATGCTTTCAAGGTTGAAGAAGGTATAAATAAGTGTTGTGTTAATGGAGGATTTATGTGTAGTGTGTGTGATGTGACTTGCAGAGTGGTGAAGTGTGAATTAGTGAAGTGTAGTTCAAGCTTTAATGAGATAGAATATTGGAGGCAATGAGCAGAAGGTGTCTACAATCTTCAGAAAGGTTGTGAATGTGTTGGTGATGTTGTGGTGGACTTTTCTATTGCATTGAGATGGACTTCTCAAATTGTAACAATCTTGTTTTCTTCTTTTTTGTAATCTAGCAGTGAGCCCTTCTTTCTTTTGGGTAGTGAGGGCTTCGGTAGTGAGCCTATTGTATTCGGTGTTGCAATTATTTTATATTGTGAGCTAATCCTCACCATGGTTTTTTCCTTCTTGGGTTTTCCACTTAAATCTGGTGTTCTATTATGCATGGTCTAGATGTGTTTCAGTTTTTGTTATTTGCTTTCATGCTAAATTATCATTCTAACATATTGAAGGTTATTGAAGTTGATGTGGATTTGAATGTTAATGAGGGTTATGATGTTTTAATGTAAACTAATTCACCCACCCTCTCAGTTGTCTTATGCATTCAACAAATAGGACCTAGATAGGTAAAACACATATTTACACCAACACTTCTTGCCCCATTTACTTGATTTTCTTGTAATATGAAAATGACATTCAATAGTGACTTTGTGGGTCCATCCCTCCTAGATAGAGCATCAACCAAGACTTTCTCCTTTCTGTTCTTATACGATCTCAAAGTCATACTCAACATCTTGTGACCTATTTTTTTATTCTTCATATGACAACCTTTGTTCCGAGAGTCATTTGAGACTATCATTATCTATATCCCTATCTCCATCTCTCCATATTATCCTTCTACCTATCCCTCTCTTTATCTCCATATCCTTATCTCTCTATATCTCTTTACCCTTATATCTCTCCCTATCTCTACCTTTATCTTTCTATCTCTCTATATAACTATCTCTTCCATCTCTCTATCCCTCTCTCTCTCTTTAAATTTCTCCCGCTCCCCCTCCCTCTCCATATCATCTCTATTTCTATTTCCCTCTGTATCCATCTCCTTGTTGGTAATGGATCTTGATTTGGAGGTTTTTGTTTTCAACTATTTTTGAATTCTAGTTCTTGATGGGGGTGTGGGGGGTCTTTCCCCTCCCACATCTATCACCTTTGCACATATCATATTTATATGTTCTTGTTTTTAAAGAAGCAATAGTTTTATTAGTAAATAGATAACTACTATTGCCAAAGATAAATAACATTCACTTAGGTTTTCTTGGAATAGAGTAGATTATATGTTTTATTTGTTTAATTAGAATTAGATTTAGATTAGAATTATTTAATAGAAAAATATTTTAAGAATTACAAACAAATTTTAAGAGATCTCAACATTCTCATCACAATTCAAAAAACAAATTGAGAGAGTTTTTCACTCTCATGGAAAAAAAAGAACATCAAAATGCATTAAAAATTCATATAATTGCATTTATCCCAAAAAATCACAAAAAAATACAAAAAGATAGATTTATTACACTCTCATCGTAATTAAATATTTAAAAAAAATTGTACTCAAGAAAAGAAAAAAAGAAGAAGCTTTCATTTATGTTTGGTAGTTTAGCACTAATATTAGATTTTCATCTATTGAGACTTAGAACAATTAAATGGTATTCAAACTCATTCAATCAAGACATCAAAACATTAAATCAAGAAAGTGAATCACATTCCTCATGGTTAACTCATTTGCAAAGCCTCGCTAGGCATATTATGCTAATGCGTTTTGGAGTTTGAAAAGATTGGGTGAAGACTATTTTGAGTGAAATCAAGGCTAATCAACTAGCCCACAAGGCTATAGGCTAGGCAAAGGTTCAAGAGAACCCTTAGACCTTGAGAGATATAGAATAAAACAACCAAAAAAAAACTTTGAATGAAAGTTTTATTAAATTTTACACCTTCCAACAAAGGTTATTTCACCTCCATCCAAATTGAAAAATCTCATGTCTCAAGTTTAAGACTCACTACTTGTGGGTTTACTTAGTATATATACATAATTTAAACATTTAAATTATATTTTTACATTACTTTTACTTTTTATAATAAAATGTAATATAGAATATATCATTTAAATATTTAAATACTTTATTTATAATTAGTAGCAATATCATATCATATTGATCTCTCTCCACGAAACTACAATGGCAAGAGATGTAATAGCTTTTGTGTTTAGAAAAAATCTTCACAATGAACAATAAAAACATAAATAAAATCTAAAAAAAGAATTAGCATGATTTTATTGATTTGACTATAATAAGCTAGTATATTAAATTCATTTGTTTAAAAAGTGTTGATTATTGTTAAGATAAATGTATTTAAGATAGATGTATTTATTTACAATTTTAATAAGTTATCTTAATTACATAATTATATCAAAATTTATGAAAAAAAATATTTTATTTTTAGTGGAAGAGTTAAAAGTTAAATAAAGACAAAACAAAGTATTTCCTTCATATGGTTAACCTTTTTAAATAAGCTATTTATTAATTTAAACTAATACAAATACACAAGTAACTAACTAAATAGATGAAAAAAAGATACAAAGCTATTTTATTTTACTTTACTTGGAATTAACTTATTGTTAAAGACCCATTTTTGAATTAACTTATTATTAAAGAACTATTTTTGTATAATACTTTTTAAAATTATTGTAAAAAAAATATATTTCAATTTAAATTTTTAAACAAACAAAAATCTAATTTAACTTTACCATTATGACAATCCTAAACCATTTCCCTTTTTTCACCTCACTCTATAATCTTTTTAGTTGTTTATAAATATTTTTGTTCTTATTTTTAAATGAGAAAGATAATGGCCTAAAGACAAAAACAACAAATATTTTATTTGTATTTATATATTTATTATTAAATATTAATATTATGTTTATTATAAAATATTAATACTTTGACATGTTAATGAATCAAATTTAAGATAAAAAGTAAGAGTTTTTGTTAGCATATCATTACATTTCATCCTTCTCTAGAAGTAATGAGACCATTACACTTCACTCCTTGTTAAAAATGCAAAACAAATAAAATTCTCATAACAATTATGTAATAGCAAATAAAATTCTAAAAAGATAATTATTTAAATAAAAATAACATAAATAATGTCTACAATAATTCTTAAATAAAAATAATTTTTTTGTTATGTCTATAATGCATATATATAATAAATAAAATAACTCTTAATTACAATAAAATAGTTGTATATCTAATTTATTTACATGGATTTATGTTTTAAATAAATAAAATAATTTTGTAATATTTATTTAATAATTTAAATACTTGAAAAAAAATACATATTTTTTAATGATTTCTTATATCATTCAGAATAAAATAATAAAAATCAAAATAATATTTAAATAAAAAACATAATAGATTATTTCTATCAATATATTTTTATTCATTTATTTACTTATTTATACTTATTTATATATTGATAAATATATTAAAATATAGATCTAGATTCTTCTCTATACATATATAATTTGACAAAATATGTTTAATACATCTATTTAAAAGATGCCAACAGCTATCTTTTATGATGTGTTCGGGAAAATGTAAAACAAAGAAATATGATTGGAATTTCCTTCTGCAAAACATGACAAAATATGCTTACTTTGATTGATATTTGTGATGCTCAAAATAATACACGTGTATGTTAAATGTTAACAGACCAGAAGATCTAATTAATAAAACAAGAAAGAATCTTTAGCGGCTTCGGCGACAAATACCAAGTACCTGTGAACCTCCATTCATTCACACCGCAGTTTAACTCAAGCTTCAGGATCTTAAAATTTATCTAACAATAAATAAGATTAAAAGAACCTTGAAATATTAAGGTTTATTTATAATAATAAAGTTATTTTAGTGATTTGTTTTTAAGTATAAAATAAATGATAGTTTATATCATCAGTCATGATTGATAAAGAATATAGACAATTGAAGTCAGAGAAGGGGGTTGCAAGTTAAGTGGGCTTAATCTTGGGGAAATTTTGTAGTTGAGCGCGTTCGAGCTGGAGTAATAATGCGATGGGTGACCTCCCAGGAAGACCCAACTTCACCTCTGTGAGCATTACCTAGATGCAATAAGTGTTAAGTGGAACATTCATTATCATGAGAGATGGGTTCTTGTGAACCACTACTCATGAAACATGGGTCAATGAGTTTGACTTGTAAAACTACACGGTTGAATCTTGATAGCAATATCACAATTTGACATGCTGTGGAAAATACCTCCTGCTTGTTAGAAAAGGGTTTATTTAATGAATTAATAGTATTTTATATAATTAGCGATCTTATTGTTCATAAACTAGTCCACTTACACCACAACAGCCCTTTATTAGATCAAGGCCTAAACTAGTCCACTGCTGACAATGCCCAAACATATAGGAACAAGTTACAATACTAGAGAGAATAATGGCAATACAATAAAATCTCAGTATAAGAGCATTTCATATTCTCACAAAGAGCAAAGTAACAACTACAAATACAACCATAAGCAATATTTAGCACAAGCAGCATAAGACTACCATGGCAGAGCCTGTCCAGGGTACCTAACTGCAGATGGGCAAATCTTGAACTTCAGTGCAGTTTTGTCCCAGAGAAAGATGGTTTCTGTGTATGCTAATGCACTTTGCTCTTCTCCAGCTGATACCTCAAAGGTGGCATTGAGCTTCCATCTTCTGCTGCTCTATTACATAACGTTACCAAGTACAACTAGACATCATTATCTTGGACCAGATAGCTCTGTGAAGGACATTATAGGAATGTAATCATATGCCCTTACATTTTTAAGGAACAAGTTCTCACCTCCTTCCATGGGGGGAATGGAGTGGAAGTTCTGTATAAACATAAGAGAATTTTCTATTGTCATCTCTTCCCATGGGGGCAATAGAGGGGAAGTTCTGTATACAACATAAGACCATTTTCTATTGTCACAGAACAAAGTGACAGCTAGCAAAAAAGAAAAGGAGATTTAAGCAGAAACAATAATTTAATACAAGCAGCATCAGATGTTCAGGGCAGAAACTATCCAGGGTACAAAACTATAGATGGTTGCACAGATTTGTCCAATAGGAAGGGTGATTTCTGCCTATGCTAATGCCCATTGCTCTGCAGCTTCTACCCCAAAGGTGGCATCCAACTCCCATCTTCAACTGCTTTAATTATATAGAAAAGTTTACCAGTACAAGTAGACATCATTATCTTGGACCAGATAGCTCTGTGGTGGACACTGTGGGAATGGAATCATATTCCCTCGCATTTCCAAGCAATGAATCAGCCTCACTTCTCTCCGTAGGCTCATATCCATATTCTTCCAAGAACTCAGGACCCCTCTGCACCAGCCATAAAGGTGCATCAGGGATAGCCCACTCCCCTTCCAACATCTTCAATGCGACACTCATCCATGGCCTCTTGTCAGGATTGTCCTGGATGCACCAGAATGCCACCTTAGTCATCCTCATAACAGCCTCCCTATCAGCATTGTTCTCAAGCCTCTTGTCCACCAGTTCCAGGTACTTACCCTCCAGGGCCCTGAGCATTGCCCATGCAGGGAAATAACAGAGGCGAGGATCAGAAGCAAAAGGGTCAAAATTCCTTCTCCCAGACACCAATTCTAGCAGCACCATCCCAAAGCTGTAGACATCACATTTCTTAGTGGCAATGGAGCACCTTAGCCATTCAGGGGCAAGGTAACCAGGCGTCCCTCTTACTGCTGTCATAATTTGGGTCATGTCCTCTTCGAGGAATTTAGACATGCCAAAGTCAGAGACTTTGGGCATGAAGTTCTTGTCTAGGAGAATATTTTGAGGTTTTATGTCTAAGTGCATGATGGGCTCCCTGCATTGCTCATGCAGATAAGTCAGGCCTCGAGCAGTCCCTATGGCAACATTGTACCGTTGTTCCCATGTTAAGAATATATTTCTGTTTTCTTCTGAATTTGGACTCCCTGTTCTGGGTGGGAACAGCCACTTATCCAGAGACCCATTTTCTAAAAGCTCATAAACCAATAGCCTCTGCTTACAGTCTGCACAAAACCCTCTGAGTCTTACCAGGTTCAGATGGCTTATGCTGCCTATAGTTGCAACTTCAGCTCTGAATTCCTTAAATCCTTGCCTTGGCCCATCCAATTTTTTGACAGCTACTTTGCTATTATCTTTAAGAATGCCTTCATAGACTGATCCAAATCCTCCCGTTCCAAGAATTTTGCTAAAGTTATCAGTGGCTTCCTTGAGTTCATGATATGTGAATCTTGGGGGAAGGCCTGGAAGGGTTTTCAAGAATGCTTCCTCTTCCATTTCTGCGGGGTCAATCTCCTCCTCACACATGTCATCTTCACTTACTTTGCTCTTTCGCATGAACTGAATGGTTACAATGATGATCAGGCACAAAAGGAGAGCTACTGCTGCTGAGCCTATTGTTATACCTGCTATCATGCCAGTACTCCAGGAAGTCGAGGCTGAAGGCTGGTATTGTGGCATATTATTCCGGACCTTGATATAAGCCTTGTACGTCTGGTTTGACATAGATTTCAAGGAGTTCAAGGCACCAGTTGTAAGGTAACATGAAGCAGAGCTATTGTGGAAGAAGGCCGCGGTGCAAGAACAGTTGGATGAGCACAT
Source organism: Sequoiadendron giganteum (assembly GCA_007115665.2). Classification (NCBI taxonomy): domain Eukaryota; kingdom Viridiplantae; phylum Streptophyta; class Pinopsida; order Cupressales; family Cupressaceae; genus Sequoiadendron; species Sequoiadendron giganteum. The sequence continues at coordinate 311,474,811 of CM021106.1, forward strand.
TGCTTGACAGTCATCAATGGTAGACACATTCTTCAGAGGCTGGAAGAATTCATTTAGGTAGTAAGCTGCCTCGTCGATAGGCAAAAAATGATGATCCACAGAAGTTTGGTTGCAATCTGGTTCACCTGTGCACAAGAGAAATTTTAGTAACATTGATTTCCATACGCTCCTTGGATGATTTAGGTGCTCTAAGTTCATGATAAGCTTGTAGTGGTTAGAAAATATGCGATGGATATTTGTTTTGCGGTACAGTTAAATATGTTAGCTCTTATCCTCTGGGTAGATGCTTCTTCAGTTTGAGCTGCTGAGGCTCAGGGTTCAAATGCCACCCCTTTTTGCTCTAGTTCAAGCTCAGCTGTGGAACAACTCTGAGGTAGAGAATATGCATCCGTCCCTGCTGTTCTCAGTTCACATGACCGAAGGTTTATACCTAGTTGCTGGAGGATTTAACATGGCCCTAAAAATTACTACATCCCACTAGATTTGCCTGTGTATCAAGCAAGAGGGTTGGGAGTTTGCCGTCTACCGCATTGAGATGAGAAGAGGGAGTCCTATAATTAGCGTTTGAACTCTGAGCCTCACTATCTAATTTTATTTTAATAAACATCTTATGGTGCACAATTCTGGATGTTCTTTACTTCTTCTCTTAACGGAAACAAAAATAAAAAGAGAAAAAATCTGACTCACCTGATCGGCTGTGGCATCCTTGGGTAATATCCAAATTCTGAATTTGATCAAAGTTATCAGGAGTTCCAGAGCCCGGACAGCTGCACTGGCCATTCGTACAGATGCCATAAGGTCCACAAACTTTTGGAAGAACACACTTGTCGGATTGATCTAACCCATAGTCTCGAACCCACTCTGAAAAATTGTTTCTTGTGCCTGGCAATGTCATTAGAGGTACCCTGTATACTCTGAGGTTACCATCAATGTCCAGCCTCATGAACCTGTATCGGGTGTCATTAAAGGCAGGTGCCAGAAACAAAGAATTGGTTCCATTTGAGCAAGATGTAGAAGAATTAGCAATAGTCTCATTGAATGAAATTTGTAGTTGTGTCCCTGTATATACGGCCTCAGCATTCTGAGAGGAGGAAGTATAGAAACATGGCCTTAGAATGCCTTCATAGTCCAATCCAGGCAGCCCCAGAGACCAATAAGGCTCATAAAACCTGCTTTTGTAGTATAGGACCATCCCTCCAGGCTCCATAAGCAGCTTATAGGATCCTTGGCTGGCACTTGTTGCAGAGTAATTGGATACCAATGTATAGCCTGTCTTTAGCCCCTGCCCAGGTAAGAGGGTGTGTGTGGGATGGTCCCAACTCTGCCATACAAGACTCGAACTCGAAAAAAGTGAAGAATTTGTAGTATTATAGATCTGCAAATTACCTGACTTCTGCATTGCAATGGCCTTGTTTTGGGTCTTACCAGTGCTGATATTCCAGGCCACTGTTCCATCTGTATCTTCCAATACCATATCCCCACTACTCCCCAGACTCAGCACTGCACCTTCTGCAACACTCCTCTGCCTATTTGCAGTCCAAATCTCAGTTCCAAAATCTGAGGATGTGGTATTCACGACCAAAACAATGGAGAGAATAAATTCACCAGAAGAATTAACATTGATGAATCCAAACCGAAATCTCTTATCCTCACTCATAATGGGATTCCCCTCGCCATCTGTGACTGCACTGAATGTCCCTTGCTCTGTACTAAGACTTGAAAGGCTAGACTTATTGACAACAGTCCAATTCGAAGGCAACGCAAAAAAACTTGCTTCCAACACATTGATCAAACACAAAAAAACCAAACTACACAAATTTCTCAGAAACCCCATGACCCACAACTTTACAAGCAATCATCTACTATCATTTCTTCTCGTTTTAGTTTCCACATGCTTGTCTGCTTGCCATGCAATAAATACGTGCAGTCCATACTGATTCCATGAATGTAATCATATGTGAAACTACGAGGAAAGTGATTTTGAATTGCAGACAGGACGAACCCATCACCATCCTCTACAGTACTTCCCTCCGCCTATTAATAATTCCAAATTAAAGTGGAAAAAAAATGAGAAAACGGTGGCATTTATGTATACGTGGATTCTTGTCCAACTGTTCACTCGATCAAATTTGGTATTCCAGGGACCCAGAGGGCAGAGTTTTGCGTATGTAAAAAGCAAGTTGAAATCTGAACAAGGTTCACCTTTGACGAGCAAATTCAAATGTTACAGAAAGCAACTGTACCATTACTTCAAAAGTATTGTTTTTATTGTGAAAGGGATATAAAAAATTATATTAGATGTAAAGAAGTCTTCAGAAGTATCTGGTTGTCCACCATACCAACTCTATGACAGGTATGGCTGCCGACTCCGCCTTGATATTGAATTTAAAGTAACTTTGTAGAGATCTCTTGCATTGCAATCTAATACAAGTGGAACACACGTGCATCCTTTTCAAATCAGAATCTGAAAATTGGGCGATGATTCAACTGGCGTGGAAAATTAAGGGTGCCTCGTGGATTGATTTGAATGTTTCACCACACTGCCCACTTACAATGGTTAGACAAAAAAATATATTAGTGTAGATATTTTATGTATATGATTTACTGTAATGCACTTCTCATCTACTTTGAATTTTTATAGTTTATATCAGCCAACTAAATCTTCTCCTGCCAAACAAATTTTAAGTAAGTCTATTTTTAAAAGCACGGGTTTGGTGGGAAGAAATAGGTTTATTGGATATATTGCAAAGCTTAAAGTGGTGGATAAGAGTGTCATAGAATAAATCACATATATAAATATCTAAGTTAATTAATAAAAAAATAGTTTATATTTAATGGAGTGGAATAATATACATAAATTAAATGTGTAGTTGAAGTTTAGATGATGGAATATGTTGGTAAAGATGTTAAGAATAAATTTGTCAATGGGTTAAAAATTGTAAGTTAATTATTCTTCTTCTAATTTAGGTTTGTGTTTGTCAAAATGAATTAACATGTAGAATTAAATTCGGACCTGAAAAAGTGAAGTGGTTGGAATTTGGTAATTGGTATTTGATCACCTTGTCTTATTGTACCTATTTCTTAAGTGGGGCGGTGTCTATAGATTGTTTTGGAACGTGTTAAGTGAGAGTCATCATATCCTTAATCAAATCCCTAGGCAAATCAATTCAACGATAATAGACCAAGATCAAAGATATTATATAAGCTCATGTAGTATGTCTAGGATGATGGTGCAATTATAATGCTCTCATCATAAACCTAGATGATTTAAATGATTTAAGGTTACTCCTTAAATACTCTATCCTAGCATGTAATTTGAAATAAGTTGTCTTAGTCAAATCATAATGGCTAGTAAGGGACTGAATGATGAGCTTAAATTAAGAAATTCAAAATTAGAATCTTGAAATTCATTTTTACATACACAAAATTGATCTAAGTCAATTTCACACCCATGAATCTAAACCAAGGTAGAGAAAAACTAATTGTAGAGTTTGATCAATATCATAAGGGTGAGTGAGGATAGAGATAAGTTAGGATAAGGTTATTTTCTAAAAATTCATACAAAATATGCTAATTTACACAATTTAGTCAATGCTTAAGGATATCCTAATTGCTGAAGGCCCAAAAACATGAAGGAAAAGGGCATGGCTTATAATTTTCCGTATTATATTCTATCCCCATTTGCAATGCATGCAACTACTATGAACGTGCATACCAGCGCGAAATCAGACAATTAAAATAGAAAATAATTTTCTTATGCTCAAAGGATATAGATATGGATGATGATTCTTGTGCAGTTTCACTCCTTGAAATAAGTGCTCCATCAATTTTATTTTTTTAAAGTGCAATGAGTAGCATCTATCATACATTTAAGGTAGGCACTAACTATAATTTTCTTGAAAAGTATCTTTAAAAATGGTAAAAGTAAAAAAGAGGAGGTTAGGAGATTGCATCTAACCATAAAATGACAAGGATATGCCTAAGAAAAATTGTCAAAGGACTTTGAAAAAGAAAAAAAAGGCTCTTGCTAGGTGAAACAAGGTGCCAAAAGACTTCAATCATGTAGAAAATATTTTGACACTACAAATAGCTTGGTAACCCCTAGATAAGGGTTTAAAATAAGTGGAAAAAAGAAATACACTTTGTTTGAAATACTGATTAATCTATTTTTAGTACCATTTCAAAATTATCATAAATGTCATCATTGTAATCATAACCATGAAGGAATGTTGTTATGATAATACATGCCCCTTCTAATTAGTTTCATTCAAAGGATGCAAGGAATTGGAGGTAAAGAAAAAGATAACATTGTCTAAAGCACAACAAGCATGTAATAGTTGCCAATGACATTATGGTTGAAGCATAATAAGTATGTAATAAATGTTAATGATAGCATCTTCTGATAATTAAATAAGAGATATCAAGTGATAACCATGAGATTACATAAAATAAAAGGATATAAGATGGCCCTTAGAGTTGCCCCTAATAACAAGGCAACACAAGTAGTAACATGTATTAGATAAATCATTTTACAAGTACAATAAAACATGTCATGTAAGATGTAAATAATGTCAATATGAACCTGTTAAATAATCATATATATATTCATTAAAATGTAAGAATGAATGAACATTAGATATACAAGGGATGAAGCCACCTAGTGTAAAAAAAAAGCAATGAATATCACATATAGATGAAAAAAGAATAGGTAAAAGATAATGAACTAAGTGTAAAACATTATATAACAGTTAAATTATAATAAAAAATAATGATATAAATTCATAACATTAATTGGATCTTCTACTAACTTTCTTTAATGTAGATATAAAAAAACACATTACATAATAGAAAGTAATATTACATGTTATATAATAAGAAATAATATTTAAGAGTCCCAACCAATAAAGATGTCATGTTCCTTACAACAATTTTTTTGTTTTTTTGTTTTTGAATTCTTAGGATTACCCTGAAGAACCAAGTTAGTAAGTTGAACATCTCTTTGAATAGTGCCCTTATTAGAAAAACTTTTTTATTTGAGTGTGATATTCCCAAAGATTGCCCAATACATTAACTCTTTTCTCATCAAGTGTATCTAATATGCTTTTATCTATATGTAATATGGTGAATAATGACATGAAGAAAAACACCAACAAAGGAATCTCTAGACCAAGAAGCTCACGAGTGTGTGCATGCTTTACATTGCTATGTGGGTGGAATTATGGAGTTGTGTCCCACTAGAAAAAAACATGAAGTGAAATTTGTTGAAAACATGCAAAGTTCAATCAAAGGGGGCTTTTACAAAACATTGTCAACAAAAGCATGGAGCTATGCGGCATCACATGGTAAAATCCCCCTAAAATTTGTACGTGTAAAAGGGGCCATGACATAATTTTTCACTTTTGGAGAAAGTTTATTAGAAAGGACCTCAATTAAACCTTCTCTCATTCACATATTAAATTCTTTCAACCAACTTCCAAGTCCCCTCGTTTAAGGTACTTTATTTTTCATTTTTTATTTTCTAAATTGATATTTTTATAATTTAGATGTTATAATTAGTTTATCAACTATATGTTTTAAAAATATATTTTAGAATAATTCTTAGTTTATTAAATTTAAAATAAATTTATATTTTATTTTCTATTTTTTATTTTTCTCTATTTTGAATTTTTATTTTAAAATTTAAAACAAATTTATAACATTGAAATATATATTTTTAAAAATTTCATTTTGTTTTTTATACAATTAAATTATAAATATGTAAAAGTTATTCATCAAAATTGTAATTGAGATCAACAAATTCAAAGAAATTTTGTAGAATCTTAAAACCACTCGTCATTATAAAACATTTTCTAAATTTTTTAGAACTAAAATAAAAAATGAAAAGTTTATGATTAATTAATTTACAATTAGAATTCCATAGATGTAATTATGGAGCCACTATAATCTGATTTATATCAAATTTTATTAACTTTATTTTTATCAGTTTTTATCAATTTTTATTAATTTATTGATTTACAAATTTTATAATTATTTTTATGTATATTGATTTATAAATTTATATAAATTTTTATAAGTTTATTGGATGGAAAAACAAGTGATGGTAAGTTAACATCTTATCCTCTTCTAACCTTAATTAAAACCCTAATTTAACCACTACTACAAAAATATGCAAACATCCTTTGTTAATCTTGGAATATGTATTAAGCTCAATGAAGATCAAGTGGACTTAAGGGGATGGATTAAAATAAATGAAGAATTACTAAGCTTAATTAATTTAATTAATATATTAATCTAAAACAATCAAGTAATTTACTAATTGCTAGCATGACTAATTAAGGCGATGGATTTGAAGTTGAATTAAGGGAATAGATTACTAATTGTGTAATTAGTAACTTATGGAATAGTTCTTGAATAATTGTATAACTTAGGGATTAGTAATGAGACCTTTAGATCATATAAAACCTATTTGTAAACCTAAATACTAATGTAAAGAAATACACCATAATTTATTTAAAAAGAAAAAGGTTCAATAAAATTGGAATCCAATAGAGAAAGTAACATCCAAGATTTGAGAAGAATAAGAACTATAGACCCTAAACCCTTAACCTTAATCTTAAATCCCCAACCCTTCACCATGATACATAAAGCTATACTTAATACATTAAAATCAAGTGGAATTAAAGGGAAACATTAAGGGGTTGAAGTAAGGGGAGATAGTAAGGGAAAACATACTTAAATCCTTAACCCTTCACCTTGATACTCAAATATATAATTATTCTATAAAGATCAAGTGGATTTAATGGAGTAGATTGAGAGGGTAAAGTAAAGGAATGAGCTTAGTGAATATAGTAATGGTACACAAACTTAAATTTTAAACCCTAAAACTAGAAGCTATCTAAGGGACCTAAACTCAAAACTCTTCACCTTGATACTTAAAAGTATATAGTTTATTCTATCAAGATCAAGTGGACTAAAGGGGACAAATTAAAGATATGATGGAGAAATGTTTGTTGGGAAAATGTGTCTCAAACTTGCAATTACATAAGGTTTACTGTTGATAGGTAAGCGTGATGGGGTGTAGGGGGTTACCCCCTATGAGGGGTCTGGGGTTTGCACACCCCATTAGGGGTTAAGGGGCAACGCCCCTAAAAGCCAAATTTTATTTATATTTCATTATTGTAAATATAGACCGTTAATCATTAGGTATCAAATCTAATGGTAGATATTTTGTTAGCTTGACTTGCCTTAGAAGGAAACCCTATTTTGTGAGGGAATTGTATTATGATTATGTATTATGATGTATTATGAGAGTCTGATAGTAGTTGTGTTGCCTTTAGATCTCTAGTTGGTGATAATCTTGTGAGAAGCTTGCTCTACATGTATATTGTAATCTTCACGATTTTTGAGTAATATTAGGTGGCTTTTGGAGTGTGGGATTTTATCCTAAAAGGGGTTTCCCCACATAAATCACTATGTTGTGCTATGCATGATATTTATTTTTATTTCTATTTATGTTTATGTACCTATTGAAAAGATCTATAAATTTTTGCATTTTTCTCCTCTCAAGATTAGTGTAGGAAGTTGTTCTACTACCTTAGCTTCTTTATAATATCATTCACAATACCTGTCCCACATCCATAATGTGTATGTGTGTCATGTAAAAGGGTAGAGGGTAATGAGAGAAATATATTATCAATTATGGACACAATATAACCATGTTTTAGCTCTACTAACCAAGGTATCACAAAATACATGTAGCAAAGTAATATCACCATGTACAGAAGAATAATGTGAAGATATGAATGGTATCACATGTAATTTTTCATATTCATTACCAATAAATAAGTTTTTATATTTAAATTAAGAGAACATGCCCATCATAAACAAAATCATTATGAAAGAAAGAATCACTAACCAAATCATGAGTAGATAAAGAACTAGGATTAATAAAAAATATCTATATCCATCACACTAGGTTTATCAATAATACAAGATAACAAATGTATTAGATGCAGGTATATGCACAAAGATGAGTGGCCAAAAAATGGCCAAAATTTCGTATGTTAGATGCACATAAAAATTGAGAGGGGGAAGTGAATCGGTTATACATTAGAATAATAAATCCCTCATTAACTTTCAAACCCTTATCAAACTGCAAACCTCATTAAGCAATAGTAGAATGTAAATATGTGAAACAACAATGCAAAAAAAATAATACACATGAGAACACCAGATTTACATGCAAAACCCTAAGTAGGGAAAAACCACAGTGAGGATTAGCTCACATATATATGAATAGAAACACTGAATACAATTAGGCTCATTGATCAAAAAAGAAGAAATGCTCACTATTGGGTGGCTTACTACCTATAAGAAACTATTGCAAAGAGATTCACTATCCCAGAGCACTAGGAAAATCCACCACTATAACTTTATACCAGTTACAACCTTTGGCTCACTACCTCCATCAACTTCAAGCAAACTAAAAATGTAGATACCATCTGATCACTCCATCCAAATTCACAAGAATAAATAATCTCACTCTTAGACACTTGCTCACATTTGCATCATTACACACATCCTACAACATCTCCAATATCTCACCTTGCATTTATACCTTCTGCAACCTAAAAAATCTCTTAAGGTAAACCTTAGTGAAATGTATGCACCTCAAATGTGTAACACTAAATAGGTCAGCACCAAAAACTTCTATGGTGGAAAGAAGTGAAGCTAAACCACATCAAGGGTTAACTAGGACCCAAATTTACATCACCATGCTACTCAACACATCCACAATCCATAAGGTACCTTCATAAATAACACTATCACACCAGGTTGGACAAACTTGCACAACACTACAAGTGACCACATACACACTTCTTGAGGTCTACAAAAACATGTGGACTACAAAGAGACACTTCATGCAATCCACACATCTCATAATGCTCCAACATCATCAAACTATTATGCAATACTGCCACAACCACTTGCAACTAAGAATACTTTCATCTTGTGCATCAAGATGCATTGCCACTAAAGTTCAACATAAGAACTGGACTTGCGAAGTAACTCAACGCTATAAATGTAATGTTCCCCTTTTGGCAGTAATCCTGTCAGTGGCTCATTAGCCTATTCCGGAATCCTGTAGGCTCGTTGAGGTGTTTCAAAGGGTTTCAGTTTGGAGGTTTTGTGATCCTTCCTCATTATTTACTATTTATAGAAAATACTATTTTTGGCAATTAGTAGTTGTCAGCCTTCAGTTCATCACGTCATTGGTAGCAGTATTCATAACTCAACCTTGGCCTTTTGGAAATATCATTTTTAATGGATTTCTTCATTAATTGAGCAAATGGTTTTAATTCGCAGTTGCCCCTAGGCCTAAGGAATTAACTTCAAGTTGTTTTAAAAGGGGGGCTTTAAGGGTGGCACCACATGAAGAATTCAAAAGGTTTTTTATTTATTTAATTCTTCATTGTCTCAAGTGGGGCGTATTTTTGTGAAGGATTATATTTCTTTTTTGGAAATTGAAAAGGTGGTGTCTTTTGGCGTACCTTCTTGGAGGATTTGAATAGTCTCCTCTCTTCCTTTAAAATTGAGGCTTGGCTCCAACATTTGGTATCCATTATTTTGCTAAACTTATGCTGTCGAAATGATTTATCATTTTATGCTTCGAGGAATGCTGACCTCCTAGTTCCTTCTTCAATTTTGTGTTTGCAAGATAACACCTAATTGAATTATTGTTGCTTCTCATCTAGACTAGAAGATTGAGTTTCAAGGTGAAATTTTAATGTATTTTCCAGTTTTATAGTTGTTGTTTGCATATAGCTAATTGTTGTTTTTGTTCATGATTGAATGTACGAATTTTATATTGTTCTGGGCATTTGATATTATTAATCCTAAGGTCTAGGCGACCAAGTCCTTCAAGTGGAAGATTTTAATTTGTAGTGGTTATTTTTATAATAAGAAATCACCCCTCTCAAGGGTCGTGCCTTTCAACATGCATTGGGAAGTGTGCCATTAAATATTGCAGGCATTTCAGAGCTGTTTCTGTGTCTCAACAGGGGCGCCTATCTCCTAATTAACCTTTTCCTTCAATTTCACGCCATTCAGAGGTATTTTGATCAAGTTGTGAGCATTTTACATATTTCTGTAGTTGTTGATTACCATTTCTAGAATTGCAGTTTCTGAGATTTAAGCAATTCATTTGTTGTTTCCATATTCTATCTTCTTTCTTATTATTCTCTAACTCAGAAACGTTGTATTAAGTGGTGCTTAGAAAAATGGTGATGAACAATGTAATTTGTAGCTTTTTACCTTGTACAAATTGTTAACAGTAGTATTGTTTTAGTTTTAGCTTTGCTGCAATTAATTAGTTAACTTCACATTAAGCACCCCTAGATGGTATACCGCCAGTGTGGATAACTTTGTTTTGTAATATCTTTCATGCCCACTTTCAAGTGGTGAATCCCCACTCTTCAATGGATGCCTGCCGCAGCAGAAGAAGTAATCAATTGTAATCTTTTTCCCCCCACTATTTGGTGGTAGCATGGAAAGATCTTTGTCTGGTTATCCGCCTTGTTCTTTTGAAATTCATCAGTAGTACTCCACCATATGTTAGCACCTCGTTTGCAAAAGGATCTTGAGTGCACATCCTTGGTGTCGAGTTTAATATTTATCTTTCAGTATAATCTCATACTTGTTGATTAAGTAGATCCTAGGGATCCTTTGACCATATGCTCGCCCCTCCTCCTTAAGTGGTTTTAGGGTGCATTCTTGGTTAGATTTCTTTCATGTACGTTTTGGTTATGCTAACCTTAATAGGTGATTTATTCTTTTGTAAATGTTTGGTTTTTAAATCAAAAAAATTGAGAGAGAATATTTCAGTGGTATCAGAGCAAAAGTTCCTACCATCCTGTGTCTACTAGTCTTTCAGTTGACAGATGAGTGACAGAGCAACCATATACTTCATCAGAAATCAGGCCAGATCTTAGTTACAGTTTCTTCCAGTGCTAGAAGCAAATACCTTGTCAGAAGCCTTAAGGGAAATAGGTAAAACAGTTGAGAGAATGTCAGATGAGTCCTAACTTTTGAGGGAAGAAAAAGATGCACGGGTAGAAAATAAGTTTGATAACATGTTAGAGATGATGGCACATTTGTTGGATAAATTGGATCAGAAAACTACTCAAAATAATATTCAGCCCCAACCAAATCAAGCTAGTGAAAACAACAGTAATAGTGGTGTTAATGGAACTTATGTTCCCGGTGGTCATAATGTTTTAGCAGTTAATGGAAGGGATAGAACTATTGGACATCATGTTACAAACACAAGAGGATCTTCATCTAGACCTCTCCTCCCTACATTCACTCTGAGAGAAGAACAACAACTTGAAATTGGAGTACCTTTTGTGGATGATGCTAGGCAAGCATATATGGAGTACATCTCTTTACCCCCTGATATGAGAGATGCATGAATCTTTGATCAATTCATGAATCAAAGAAGTAGAAGGCATGGTGGAAGGAATGAAAAACGTCCTCCCATGAACCATAGGAATTATTTTCAACAAGCATTGGGTAAGATTACTTTGGACCACTTTGATGGAAGTAATAAGTGTATAGCTAGAGCATGGGTGCATAAATTGGATAACTATCTCTCACTTAGACCAATGTCGGAGGAGAATGCAATTAAGTTTTCCAAATTACACTTGGATGGAGTGGCTCACGAATGGTGGACTCACAGTTTGGTTACTCTTGGCCATAACCTCATTCATACCTATGAAGAGTTTACCAATAAATTAATTGAAAGATTTGATACCAAAGATCTCGAGTTGAGTTTCTGAGAATTGGCACAATTGAAACAACATGGATCTTTAGATACTTATGTTGCTAATTTTCAAAGGCTGTCAGTAATGGTGCCTAACATTACTGAAAGAAGACTTGTGGTTTTATTTGCAGAAGGTTTGATGGAGCCTTTGAAAGGATGGGTCAAAGATTTTGATCCACCATCATTGGATGAAGCAATCAAGAAAGCAAGGAGCATGGAGCTGGTTGCTCCAAGGCCAAAATTTTAGTCTAAGCCATTCAAAAGGGATAAGAATAAGTTCACTCCTAATCAGCCCAACAAGTATCCACAAAGAATATCTGATGAGCTCTGTGATGAACTTAGAAAGGAAGGAGTTTGTTATACTTGTCGTGAACCTTGGACAAGAGGTCGTCGTTGTTATGGGAAAGGTAAAGTACAAAAAATGGAGGGCTATTCTGATTATGGATCAGAATCTAATCCACATGATCAATAGTATGAAACAACTAGTGATGAAGGAGAGGAAGCTCCAGAAGAGGAACCAGAAGTTGGAGATGGTAGTTCTTTTTCCCAACTATCTAGTTTCCAAAAGAATGAATCCTTTCGAGTACATGGAGTGGTTAGTTCTCAAAGGATTGTTGCTCTAATTGATACAAGAGCAACTCATAATTTCATTGATGAAGGCCTAGTTACCAAAAGAGGATTGAAAACTGAAGATTTTGAAGGATTCAAGGTAATGGTAGCAGATGGATTTACCCTATCTTGCACCAAGAAAATTCCTAATCTTTCTATGCAATTGGGGAATTATGAGGTGAAGGATGAACTCTATGTGGTAGGCATTGGTGATATCGATGCTATTTTAGGAATACAATGGCTGCAATCTATTGGAGAGATCACTTTGAATCTGCAAACCATGGAATTGAAATTCCAAGCTGATGGGAAGAAGGTGGTTTTGAGAGGCATGTCCAATGGGGGTCCATAGATTGTATCCTTGAAATGAATGGAGAGGCTGATTCGTCATGATCAAGTTGAGTGGGTAGTAGAGTGTATAATCTTACCAGCTGATCTGGTTGTAGAGAAAAGACAATACCCACCTGATATACAAGATCTTCTTTCTAAAAAGAGCAAGGTTTTTGGTGACTTACCTTTAGGAAGACCACCTGAAAGAGGCTGTGAGCATGTAATTGAATTAGAAGAAGGTGAAAAACCTGTCATCACTACTCCTTACCACTACCAAAAGAAGCAGAAGGATGAGATAGAAAAGACTATCAAAGAACTCCTTGAGGTAGGGTTCATCAAACCAAGAAAAAGCCCATTTGCTTCAGCAGTGGTATTGGTCAAAAAGAAAGATGGTACAATGCGGATGTGTGTTGATTATCATGCATTGAATCAGAAAACCATCAAGAATAGATATCCTATTCCTAGGATAGATGAGCTTATTGATGAGTTCCATGGGGCCATGTTCTTTTCAAAGATTGATCTTCGATCTGGTTACCATCAAATCTGAATGAGAGAAGGAGATATTGAGAAAATGACTTTCAGATGTCACTATGGGCACTTTGAGTTCCTTGTCATGCCCTTTGGTTTGACTAACGCTTCAACAACATTTCAATCATGTATGAATAAGAATTTCAGGTAGCAATTGAGGAAGTTTGTGCTTATCTTCTTTGACAACATTCTTGTTTTTCAGTAAGTCTTGGGAGGAGCACCTTCAACACTTGGAGGAAGTGCTTAGCATTCTGGAGGCTAAATGCATATTTTCTAAAGAATCTAAATGTGAGTTTGGGATGAATGAGCTTCTCTATCTCAACCACATTATCAGTTCTAAAGGGGTCAAAGTTGATCTTGAAAAGATTAGAGCCATTGTTGATTGGCCACCTCCGAAAAATATGACTCACTTGAAGGGATTTTTGGGCTTATGTGGGTTTTATAGAAGATTTGTCAAGGGGTATTCTCATATGGCAACACCTCTTATAGATCTCACCAAAAAGGGAGCTTTCCTATGGACAGATAAAGCACAAGGAGTGTTTGATAAGTTCAAAAAAATTATGAGTTCATGTCCAGTATTGGCTTTGCTTGATTTTAAAAAGCCTTTTGAATTACAATGTGATGCTTTAGGAGAAGGAGTTGGAGCTGTTCTTATGCAAGACAAACATCCTATTGTCTTTGAGAGTAGAAAATTGAGAGGAGCAGAAAAATTATACTTGATTTATGACAAAGAGATGCTTTCCATCATGCATGCTTTGTCCAAATTCCACCAATACTTGGTGGGAAGTAAATTTGTGGTTAAGACTAATCATAATAGTCTTAAACATTTCATGCGGCAAAAGGATTTGAATGAAAGACAACATAAATGGGTAAGCAAGATTCAGGCTTATGACTTCGATATTGAGTATGTTAAGGGGGAAAAAAAATGTAGTTGTGGATGCTTTGTCCATAAGGCCTCATTTGTAGTCACTTTGTGAGCTTTCAGCATATTGGAAAGAATTGATTGCTGCTGATTATGCAAAAAATCAGTTTACTACCAACATTATAGAAGGCCATTTGGTTGATGAAAGGTATAACTTGGTTGATGATTTGATTATGTATAATGGTAGAATCTTTTTGGTACCCGAATCCAAGCTTAAGAGGAAGATTTTTCAGTCATTTCATGATGTTCTTCTTGCTGGTCATCAAGGTATGTTCAAGACTTACAAGCAGATAAGAGAAAGGTTTGCTTGGAAGGGAGTGAAGGAAGAAGTCATGAACTACATAAGGGAATGTCCTACATGTCAAAGGAATAAAAATGAACATTCCTTTCTAGCTAGTTTATTGCAGCCCTTGCCAGTTCCAAATTAGAAATGGGTAAGTATTGCTATGGACTTCATCACCGAGTTACCCAAGGTGCAAGGCCACGATTGTATTTATGTTGTGGTGGATAGATTAACTAAATATGCTCATTTTTATGCTATCACTACTACATATACAATAGCTCAAGTAGCTGAGTTGTTCTTTAGAGAAGTTTTCCATTTCCATGGTCTGCCTAAGACCATTGTCAGTGATAGGGATAGTAAGTTCCTAAGTGTGTTTTGGCGAGATATTTTCAGATTGAGTGGTACAGTGCTCACTCCAAGCACTAGTTATCACCTGCAAACAGACGGGCAATCTGAGATTGTCAAGAAGTGGTTAGAAGGCTACCTTAGAAATTGTGTTTCAGGGCAACAAAGGGCTTGGGTTAAGTGGCTCCACTTGGGAGAGTTCTACTACAACTCTTCTTATCACATGTCAACTAAGATGTCTCCTTTTATGGCTCTCTATGGGTATGATTATCCTAACTTTGTAGACTTGGTGTTTGGTTATAGTAGAGCTCCCCAAGCAAGAGATATGCTTCAACACAATCAAGACATCTTAAAGTCACTAAAAGAAAACCTATAGCAAGCCCAAAATCAGCAGAAGTTGTATGCTGATCAGCAGTGTGTTGAATGTTATTTTGAGGTAGGAGACATGGTTTATTTGAGACTTCATCCCTACAGACAGTCTTCTCTCAAAAAGAGTGGTGCAAAAAAATTGAAGCCACGTTTCTATGGTCCATTTAGAGTCACCAAAAGATTGGTGAAGTGGCATATGAGTTGGAACTTCCAGTAGACAACACAATTCACAATGTCTTTCATGTTTCCCACCTCAAGAAGGCACTTGGGCATAATGTGGTAGCTACTTCAGAATTACCTCCTTTAGATGAAGAAGGGCAGTTGGTGTTGCTTCCGGAAGAGATCCTTGATAGTAGGGAGTGATCCTTGAGGAGGCAAAAAATCAAGGAGTATTTGGTGAGATGAAAAAATTTACCTATTGAAGATGCTACTTGGGAAGGTGAAATTTTTTTGCAGCATCCAACTTTGCAATTACTTGAGGACAAGCAATTTCGACGGGGGCGAACTGTAATGTTCCCCTTTTGGCAGTAATCTTGTCAGTGGCTCATTAGCCTATTCTGGAATCCTGTAGGCTCGTTGAGGTGTTTCAAAGGGTTCCATTTTGGAGGTTTTGTGATCTTTCCTCATTATTTACTATTTATAGTAAATACTATTTTTGGCAGTTAGCAATTGTCAGCCTTCAATTCATCACGTCATTGGTAGCAGTATTTAGAACTCAGCCTTGGCCTTTTGGAAATATCATTCTTAATGGATTTCTTCATTAGTTGAACAAATGGTTTTAATTCGTAGCTACCCCTTGGCCTAAGGAATTAACTTCAAGTTGTTTTAAAAGGGGGGCTTTAAGGGTGGTGCCATATGAAGAATTCAAAAGGTTTTTTATTTATTTAATTCTTCATTGTCTCAAGTGGGGTGTATTTTTGTGAAGGATTATATTTCTTTTTGGAAATTGAAAAGGTGGTGGCTTTTGGCGTACCTTCTTGGAGGATTTGAACAATCTCCTCTCTTCCTTTAAAATTGAGGCTTAGCTCTAGCATTTGGTATCCATTATTTTGCTAAAATTATGCTGTCGAAATGATTTATCATTTTATGCTTCAAGGAATGTTGAACTCCTAGCTCCTTCTTCAATTTCGTGTTTGCAAGATAACACCTAATTGAATTATTATTGCTTCTCATCCAGACTAGCAGATTGAGTTTCAAGGTGAAATTTTGGTGTATTTTCTAATTTTACAGTTGTTGTTTGCATACAACTGATTGTTGTTTTTGTTCATGGCTGAATGTACGAATTTTATATTGTTCTGGGAATTTGATATTATTAATCCTAAGGTCTAGGCGACCGGCTACTTCAAGTGGCAGATTTTAATTTGTAGTGGTTATTTTTATAATAAGAATTTTCCCATCTCAAGGGTCATACCTTTCAGCATGCATTGGGAAGTATGCCATTAAATATTACAGGTGTTTCAGAGCTGTTTCTGTGTCTCAACAGGGGTGCCTATCTCCCAATTAACCTTTTCCTCCAATTTCACGCCATTCAGAGGTATTTTGATCAAGTTGTGAGCATTTTAAATATTTATGTAGTTGCTGATTACCATTTCCAGAATTGCAGTGTCTGAGATTTAAGCAATTCATTTGTTGTTTCCATATTCTATCTGCTTTCTTATTATTCTTTAACTTGGAAACATTGTATTAAGTGGTGCTTAGAAAAATGGTGATGAATAATGTAATTTGTAGCTTTTTACCTTGTACAAACTGTTAACACTAGTACTGTTTTAGTTTTAGCTTTTCTGCAATTAATTAGTTAACTTCACATTAAGCACCCCTGGATGGTATACCACCAGTGTGGATAATTCTATTTTGTAATATCTTTCATGCCCACTTTCAAGTGGTGAATCCCCACTCTTCAGTGGATGCCTGCCACAACATAAGAAGTAATCAATTATAATATTTTTCCCCCCACTGTTTGGTGGTAGCGTGGAAAGTTCGTTGGCTGGTTATCCGCCTTGTTCTTTTGAAATTCATTAGTAGTACTCCACCATATGTTAGCACCTCGCTTGCAAAAGGATCTTGAAATATAAAGGTAGATATAGACAATATAAGCATGTTTCCAAATCTGCAAGACAAGAAACAATAATACAGAGAAATGTAGAGCAATACCATTTCTCCTAGACAACCTTCTTCATAGACAAACACATTGTCAAACACATCTTCTACTGCTGCATGATCTAGAATCATAAAATTTGGATATAACACCTCTGAACACCTTTGATCATCACATACAAACCGTACAATCATATCTTCAACCATGAACAAATGCATAGCACAACACAAAACACACCTCTATCACATTGTACATTCTTTTATTCAATTTTTGTCAAAATAATTTGGAAACCAAGTGAACCAACTACAACAACAACACCATAAAAATTTCCTTATCACAACCACACAATATCTACAATACCTTCTCACAAACGTGACCTCAACATGACTACACTAGAGCTTGAAATCAAACCACAACATAGATGATAACATAGTGAAACACTTCTTAAAAAAATCCAACAATCTCCATACTATTGACATCAATGACCAGCTATTTACATCAATGACAACACTTGTAACATACTTGCAACAATCTCCTCCTTTGTCATTGATGACAACACCAGCTCTGAAAAACCATCAACGCAAAAGCAACTTCTACATCAAGAAGCACTCCCCCTTACTAGGTTACACTTCACTCCCTCCCTTTGGGTATGTGCAGGATCATGATGGGCCAAAAAGTGGTGATATGTAAGTGATATGATGGCCCATATGGCTGACGACTTATTTTTACCCAAAATTGATGAAATGAAAAGGGTTTTTAAAGGAGATTCTCAAATTTCCACCAATATAAACTATTCTTTACTTTGAATTTAATAAATTATTATTATTTATTTTCTATTTGAATTATGACTAAAGTCCTGATTGATAGGCTAATTGAAAAAAATCTATAGCTTTCAGACGAAATCACAATTTTTGAATCTGAAACATGTCTCACATTCTATGCTTCACATACTATAGGATTAAAAAAAAAAAATGAATTTCATGAAGTTTTGACCAAGTTAAGGTGGTTAGACATACGATTTTTTATATATTTTTTAAGTTGTAATAAAAAAATTCATAATTAATTATTTACTTGGAAAAAAAATAGAAAACAATATGCATCACATCGAGACATGAGTCCATCTAAAATCTTATAATTTTTTTTTATCATTTTATTATGGTTAGGGTGGTCAGACATACACCTACTTCTTATTTTTTCCCTGAAATTTAAGTACTACTGCATTGAAATTTGATATTTGAAATTTTCACCAAATAGATTTTTTTAAAAATAAAATAAACCTAGTAGTTTAGAAAATAAATTCAATTTTCTATAGATTCTATTCTTACATATTTTAAAATAATATAGATAACTTATTCAAATTTTTAAATCAAGTTGCCTAACTCTGATTTTATGAATTTTTATTTCCACTTAAGGGCCTATTTTTTTCATGATGATCCTACACATACCCCTTTACCTCTATTCATCAAACAAAATTCTCTCCCCCTTTCTATTCTTTCCCCCTTTTTTGAGGATTTCTTCGAATATGACTCTCCCCCTATGTTTTTCAAATCACACTCTCCATGTTTTTTAAACAACACTCTCTATCCCTTTGACATCAATGGAAAAGGGAAAAAAAATATCCCTTTGACATCACCCACACACTTTTACTCTAGGAAATAGTAAAAAATAAACTAGTCTCTCTCCACTACTCTTCTCCATAAAATTCTCACTACTGTGCACACACTACACTGCTCATCCTTCACTACTTTCTCTCTTTTACTTACTCTTTTCTACACTTTCTTTACACTATTCTTACTTTTTAGCTCTCTCCCCCTTGGGGGCACAAGATATGCTCCCCTTGACTGTACCAACCAAAAAAATACTACCTACTCCCCTAAGAGGTAGCCTTCAACATCAGTCTAGGACCAAAAATGTATCTTGAAATACTTTTTGGATAGATGCACCAACTTATGCATCTAGTTTAAAGGAGGGGAAATAACCCCTAACTTCTATCAGAGATACTCAAAAGTATTTTTTGGAAGAGCCTTTGTGAAAATATCTACAACTTGATCCTTTGTAGGAACATACTCCAACTTCACCTCATTCTTTATAACTTTCTCTTTTAGAAAGTGATATCAGATAGAGATATGTTATTTTCTTGAATGTATTATTGAGTTATTTGAAATATTGATAATGCTTATATTATCACACAATATAGAAACAGGTTCATTATATGATACTATGATATCCTTTAATGCTTGCTTCATCCATAACACCTATATACAACATGATGCTATTGTAATATATTCTACCTTTATAGTAGATAATGACACTGAATCTCGCTTCTTGCTCAACCAAGAAACCAATATGCTTCTAAGAAAGAAAGCACCTCCACTTGTACTTCTTTTTTCATCTATACAACCTTCCCAATCTACATTTGTATATGCACTCAAGGAGAAATTAGTAACCCTAGGATACCATAAACCAAAGTTTGGAGTGCCCTTCAAGTATCTAAATATCCTCTTTACTACTATCACATGTGATTCTTTGGGATCTTCTTGAAATATTGTCATAAGACATATTACATGCATGATATTTGGTCTAGTAAAAATTAGATATAGCAGTCCACCAACCATTGATATGTACTTTCTTTGATCAGCCTTAAAGAGATTCGTCATTTTTACTCAACTTACAACTAGTAACCATAGGAGTACATATCAGTTTGGAATCCTCCATTCCAAACTTCTTCAACATTTCTTTGACATACTTTTACTGTGAAATAAAAATTCCTTTTTCTAATTGACTGATTTGTAGCCCAAGGAAGAGATTCATCTCCCCACACATTGACATCTCAAACTCATTTTTCATCTCATCTATAAACCTCTTGCACATATTTTCATTTCCTCCAAAGATAATGTCATCAACATACACTACCAGAATCAAGATTTTTTCTCCCTCAACCTTGAAGTAAAGGTTGTTATCTACAATACCTTATATGAATCCTTGTTGTAATAAGTACTTATCCAACCTTGCATACCAAGCTCTAGGATCCTATTTGAGTCCATACAATACCTTCTTCAACCTATAGACCATATCAACATCATTTGATAACTGAAAACCTTTTGGTTGTTGAATGTACACCTCTTTTTCTAACTCACCATTCAAGACATCCATTTGATATACCTTGAAGTCTTTAAGTGCTACAAAAGCTAAAAATATTATAATGGCTTCCATCCTTGCCACTAGAGAAAAAGTATCTTCAAAATCTATTCCTTCCACTTGTGAGTAGCCCTTATACACAAGTCTACCATTGTTTCTAACAAATTTTCCATCCTCATTTAGTATGTTCCTAAAAACCCATTTAGTTCCTATCACATTCTTGTTTGCAAGTCTTGGGACCAATTCCCAAGTTTGATTCTTCTCAGTTTGTTCCAACTCTTATTTGATAGCCTTGATCCAATTCTCATCTTTGCATGCCTCAGTTATAGTTTTAGGTTCTACCTTTGGAAGTAAACAAAAGTTTACAAGATCCTCTATCATACTAGCTCTTCTTCTTATTAACACATCTTTTCTCTTGTCTCCGATGATTCGATCTTTTGTACATACTTAGGAATCTTAGGGATCTTTTCCATAGCTTCTTCATCTTCAAATGTTATCTCTTTTTTTCTCTTCTTCCTTTTGTTATTCATTAAAAATGGATTCATATCCTTCTATCAATACAAAACTTTGATTTGGTTCTTCATCCACTTTCACACTTTCACTTTCAGTAATCTTCTTCAACCTTTTATTATAGCATCGACATTCTTCGCTTCTTGTAGAGTATCCAAGGAATATTCCTTCATCAAATCTTGCATCAAACTTTCCTAAGTTTATTTCATCTCTTCTGATATAGCATTTACTTCCAAAAACTCTAAAATATTTCATAGTTGGAGGTTTATCATATCATAACTCATAGGGAGTCTTGAAACTATTTCTCTCCAATAGAAATCCGGTAGATTTTATTATTTCATCATATTCCTTTCCGCTTCTTGAACTATTTCATTCTTTCTCTCCACAACTCCATTTTGTTGAGGAGTCTTAGGAGTTGAAAAATATCTCTTTATACCATGATCTTCACAAAAACTGCTAAACTCATTGGAGGTAAACCCACCACCTCTATCAGACCTTAAGAACTTGATTTTTTAAGTCCATTTGATTCTCAACCATATATTTAAATGCTTTAAGCTTATATAGAGCTTCTAATTTTTCTTTAAAAAATATCACCCAATTCATTCTAGAATAATCATCAATCAACAACATAAAATACCTGTCACCTTGAGAGGTTCTTATGCTATGTAGTAGAAAATTCTTTAGTCTTGAAACTCTTCTTTGTTTTCTTTCCAAACTGACAGTCCTTGCAAATTGCATTGATAGGCTTTGTAATCTTTGGTAGATCTCTCATAACATCAATATAACTAATCATTGGTAGGCTATCAAAATTGATGTGACCCATTCTTCTATACCATAGCCAACTTTCATTGATTTGATACATAAAGCACTTAGCACCACTACCTTTAAGCTGATAAACATTACCTTTTGTCCTCATCCTTGTAGAAACCAATGTTCCAGATCTTCCTTTTCTAATTTCACAACCATCATCCTAAAACATCAAATTGTATCCTTTGTTTCACATTTCTCCTACTCTAAGAAGATTATGCCAAAGACCCTTGACATAAAGAACACCATTTTTTTTATGCTTTCAATCAAAACTAATTGGAATTTATCCATAGATCTTAGCAGATGTATCATCAAAAAACTTAACAAGACCACCATCATACTTTTTAAGTTTAAAAAACTTAATCTTATCACGTATAATATGATTTGAGCATCCATTGTCAATTATCCAGTAGTTCCTCTCCTCTCTTGCATGAAAAGCAGTCACCATAGTTCCTTCAATGTTGTGACCTATTTCTGGAGCACTTTCCTTCATACATATTTCAAAATTAGTAGAATTAGTTCCAACATTTAGAGCCATTTACAAGAATTCATCACTATCTTCATTAGGAGATTTTGATTCCTCATCATTAGATACACCATTTTATTTTTCAACATAATAACTCTTCTTGACATATTTACCTTTATGATCCTTATGTTTTCTATTTGTAACTTTCATTGGGCATTTAGAAGTATAATGACCTATCTTTTCATAATTGTAACACTTAAATGGTAACTTGCTTCTATATTTTTTAGTGCCCTTTTTTAGTCTCACAAAATTTTCTTCCACCTCATCAAGATCATCCAGATATGATTCATCATCCTTCTTTGTCTTGTTGACTTTAAAAGTAGTTTGTTTCTTTGCAACATCTTGACCAAAATCTCTCAATTCATAAGAAATTAAAGCACCAAATATTTGATCTCTAGAATATTGATTTAAATTATGAGCTTCCTTAATAGAAAAAACTTTAGAACTATAAGTTTTAGGAAGAGTTCTCAATACCTTTCTCACAACTTCAATTTCTTCTATCTTACCACTGAGACCATTGATGAAATTGACCACTTCATATACTTTAATCATGTAGGTTGTAATATCTTCATCTTCAAACATCCCTAGGGTTTCAAAATTGGCTTTGTAATTCCACATCTTCGCTTGCTTGACCTTGTCACCTCCTTAATAAATAATCTCCAACTTTGTCCAAATCTCTTTCATAGTTTTGAGGCTTATCACTTTCCCAAGTTGCAAATAAAAAATTCCACTCAATATAACATTTCTTTATTTTCCATTGTTCTCATATTTCTTGATCTCATCATCACTTTTCAAACCATTAACAAGCATCATATATCATTTTTCAACTGATTTCCAGACTCCAAACCCTATGGAAATAAGAAAGGACTCCATCTTGGATTCCTATAAGTATAATTCATTCCATTGAACATAGGAGATTTGGCACCATTCTTGTGTGCCATCTAGATCTACCTCAATCAATTAAGCTTTCTCCAAGGAACAAAAAATAAGATACCAATTATTAGATACACATAAAAAATAAGAGGGGGGGTGAATCAGTTGCACATTAAAACATTAAATCCCTCATTAAATTTCAAACCCTTATCAAAATTTCAACCCTCATTAAGAATTAACATAATGTAAACATGTGAAACAATAATGCAAACACAACCATACACAAGAGAACAATAGATTTACGTGGAAAACCTTAAGCAAAGAAAAACCACGGTGAGGATTAACTCACATCTATATTAATAGAAACTCTAAATACAATTAGGATAACTACTAAGGGCTCACCACCCAGAAAAGAAGAAAGGTTCACTGCTTATAAGAAATAAGAATAGAATAAACTATTATAAAAAGATTCACTATCTCAGAGCAATAGGAAAATCCACCACTGCAACTTTGCACCATCCACAACCTTTGGCCCACTGCCTCAAACAACTTCAAGTACACTAAAAATGTAGGAACCTTCTGCTCACTACATCCAAATTCATAAGAATTTAAGTTTGCACTCAAATCACCACACTTGATCACATTCACATCATTACACACATCCTACAACATATCCAACAAATCACCTTGCATTTATACCATCTACAACCTAAACAATCTCTTAAGGTTGACCTTAATGAAATGTATGCACTTCAAACATGCAACACTAAATAGGTTGGCACCAAAAACTTCCTCAGTGAAAAGAAGTGAAGGTAGACCGCATCAAGGGTTGACAAGGACCCAAATCTACATCCCCATGCTACTAAACACATCCACAATCCATGAGGTACCTCTACAAATAGTTCTAGCATGCCAGGTCAACCAAACTTACACTAATACTACAAGTGACCACATACATGTTTCTCCAGGACTAAAACCAACATGTGGACCATAAAGAAACACTTAAAATTATCCAAAAAACTACCTAGAATACTCTGACATCACCAAAATATTCTACAATAATACCACAACCACGTGCAATTGAGAACACTTTCATCCTACATATCAAGATGCATTACCACCAGACTTCAACATAAGAATTGGACTTTCAAAGTAGCTCAACACATAAAAATCAAAGGAAAGGTAGAAAAAGACAATATAATAATGTTCCTAAATCCACAAGACAAGAAACAAAAATGTAGAGAAATGCAGAGCAATTCTATTTATCTCAAACAACCTTCTTCATAGGAAAACACACTATCAAACACATCTTCCACTACTACATGATCCATAATATAAATATCTAGATATAAAACCTCTGAACACCTTTGATCATCACATCCAAACCAAACAAGAATATATGCAACCATGAATAAATGTGGAGCACAACATGGAACACACCTCTATCGTACTACACACTCTTTATTTCAGATTTTCTCAAAATCACTTGGAAACCAAGTGAACCAACTACATCAACATTACCATTAACATGTAGACAATAAAGGATGGAGTGAAGAGGGAGCAGGAAGAGGAGAGGGGGGAGAAATTTGAATTCAAGGACTGATATTGGAGAGGAAGGAGAAGATTCAGAAGAGGCAGATGGTTTTTTGCTGTTGGGTTGGGTGCCATTGTCGACCTATTGTGTTGCAGAAGGATTTTTATGGCTGAGCTGAGTGCTGCTACTAACCTGTTGGGTTGTGATAGAATGGAATTGGCTATTGTCACTAGCTTTATTGGAATTGTTGTTGTGGGATTTCTCATTGTTATCACCCTACTGGGCTATTGGGGTGTTCTTGCTTTCTTCTAGCATTGGTTTCTAGCCTGTTGTGTTGTAGTTTTCTACTTCTGCTGGGAGTTTGGGCACCTTTGAAAGTTGAATTTTCCTCTTGGGTTTTGGTGCTCATTTTTTGGGTCATTTTTGGCTGTTGGTTCTCCCTTGGAGCTTGTTTAATGAGTTATTTTTTTTTAATCTTTTGAGGGTTTCTTTTTAGAATGGGGGGTGGGTTGCTACCTTCCTCTTCTAGTGTTGACTCTTTGTAGCTCCCATGGCCATTTGAGGTGGTCATGGGTCTATTGGGTCTTAAGAGGGTTGTGCTTAATGACTATTCTATTATTGAGACTGTGATGGATTAGTGGTTTTCCCTCCATGTTGTTGTTGTGGGTGTTTTCTTGGTTGTGGACCTACTGGCCTCTATTCTGCTGATGTGTTGGTGCTACCAGTTGACCATGAGTTCTTGAACCCCCTATCTGTGATGTTTTTATTTTCTATTGGAAGATGCTTTGTATGGGCTACTACCAGATTTTGGCTTAATGGGTGGGCTTTATTTATTGAAGCCTCTATTTTTCTTAGAGTGAAAGGGTGCCTATGTATCCCCTATTTCTGATCTTTTGTTGTTGTTTGGGATGTGTATAAAGTTTTATCTTTTATCTCACTTAAAGTTTTGGCTTAAGGGGATATCTCTCCTTTCTCCTATGCTGCCTTTGGTTGTTGAGTTGTCCTTTTCTTTTAGAGCATTAGCTTTTTGTTGGGATCTCTAGCAAGTGTCTCCTATGGAGGTGAAGGTGGCTTCTATTGAGGTGGAGTCTCTTTTTGAGGTGAAGCTGGTTGTTGTGTCTTTGATGGGAAGCCCTTTGTTTTGGTACCTTCTTCTCAAGCTCCATGGAAGTTGCTAGATTGGTGTGGCTTTGGTGGAAGGAGCTTTCTTGTCTTCCTTGGTAGCTACTCTTATAGAGATGGAGTGGGGATTTTACGGTGCTCTGATCTCTTGGATTTGCTGGACTATGTTGGCCAGTGGGTTGATGATTTGGGTGATGGTGCCTCTCCTTCTTCTGGAAGGTGGTATTTTATTGACTCTTCTAGTGAGTTTAAGGTCCAAGTTAAAACCTAGTGTATTGTGAGGGACTTTGGTCCCTGTAATCTAGTTGTAAGTGGGTTTCAAGTTTCCTTTCTAAACCTAGTTCAGGTTCAAGATCCCTTGTAAAAATTAGCTTTGTTAGGTTTAAGGTCCTTGTCAAAACCTTCTTTTATGTGCAGATCTAGGTAGTCTTCCTATTATCTAGGTGATCTACTATTGGTTCGCTGCTAGTTTTCTATGTTGTATCTGTGAGCAACTTGTTCTTCTTTGTGTGGGTTTTGGGTCCTTATCAAAACCTGTCTGCTAATGGTTTCAGGTCCATTGAAAACCTGTTGTAAATGGTTTTGGGTCCATTCAAAACCCATTTTTCCCATATAATTAAAACATTACCATAAACATTTCCTTATCACAACCACACAAAATCTTCAATACCTACTCACAAACATGACCAGAACATGACGACACTAGAGGTTGGCATCAAACTAAAATATATATGACAACATAGTGCAACACTTCTTTAACAATTCCAACAACCTCCTTACTATTGACATCAACGAAAACACCTGCAATATACTTGCAACATTATATTTCTCCAAAATTCACTCATGTTCTAGGAAATTTAATGCATGGGTGATCCCACAAAACTGGTTTACAATTCCCTTCACAAAGAAAAATTTCCAAAATTCTCTCATGATTTATTTTAGGTTTTTAGGGGTTTGCTCGAAGGTGGGTTTCAAGTGAACCCAAAATTGGGGTTCACTCGAACCCCCCCTTTGAGTGAACCCCTTTTGGTGATGTCATCCCTTTTGGTACCTTTTTTTAATGAAAACTAAGAGAAATTCAAAAAAAAGGGGGTTCAAGTGAACTCCCCTTTGCGCAAAGGGGTCAAGGGGGCTTTGCTTGAAGGGAGTTCGCTTGAACCCCCCTTTTTTTCCCTTCTCCCCCTCTTCTACCAAATTTTTGCATTTTTTTTCCTTTCAAAGCTAGGGCTAAGGATGAAAATGGAGGAAACTTCACAAACACAACTGGATGATGGTAGTCCTTGGAACGAGCTATCCATCAAATATAATTTAATATATTTTGGTTTTATTATGTAATTTCTTTAGTTTAATTAAACATATGTTTTTTACTGAAAATCAAGCACTATGTTTTGCACATGTGGAAAAATAGAAGATTATAAAAAAAATTAAAAAATATCTATGCACTAGATATAGATGTCCTTGATCCAATTTTTTTTTAAATTTTGATACATACAAACAAATTTATGTGTTAGCAAGTAGACCTATGTATGAATTGTAATTGGTTCGACTTCAAAATGTAATTAAGCAAAAAAATTAGTAAAACATTATGAAATCAATTGCATGCACTAGATATCGTTGTTACAAATCTTAATTCAAAAAAAATATAATTTTATCCTTCATAGAAAAAAATTGTGTTACCAAGTACATGCCACTCTTTAATAATGGTGTTTACTGTTAAAAACTAGTTTTCTAAGGAGATGGAAAAAGAAATGTAAATTGATTCCAATTTTTTTTAAAAATATATATTTAGAATTTACATAAAAAATGTCACAAATCACTATTTTGCATCATCTTCAAATTCCTCATGGTTTAGTGGCTATAGGTTGCCCAAAAGTGAAGATTTATTTTTTAAAAATCAGTTTAATATCCAACTTGGCCAAAAATTGTAAACTAGTACTGTGGTATCACCTGCATCTATGTAATAATGAATTCATGTTAAGTATTAGACATATTTTTGGTAATGTTTTCACATTATAACACATAATCTTTCTAGTTTAGACAATAAAATTTTATCCTTAAGCTTGGAACAAGTTTAAATTTACCAATCTTAAGGTTTGAACATGCAATTTGTGTGCCTAAATTTATGTCTTATAAAAAGCATACAAAAAACATACAAATGTCGACCTTTCTCTCCATTAGGTTTGTGTATTTTGGGACATTGTTTCAAAAATACTTCATTTTGAAGCCTTGTATTATCTTTCAAAGTTTCTAGCCATATATTTCCATTTTAAATATAAATATATTAAGGTTTTGATTTTTAATTACTTTTATTTGTGTTTTTATTTTATTTTAAAAGCACATATATTATTTTTTCTATATAATTTTTTATCCACTTATCCAAATTTGAAATTATATCCTATGCTTCATTCTATATATATTGAATTTTTTAAATTTTTTCTTTGTTCTTTTATCAAAATTAGGGGGAGGGGGGAATCGCTCAATTTTTCATTTTTAAGGATGTGTCCACTTAGAAATTAGTAGAATATAATATTTTATTTAAAATTTAGGGGAACAATATAACCTACTACATGATTTTAACTAGAACTTTCCATTAAAGGGATTTATAAAATACCTAATATTACTCAAAAAATAAGTGGAGTGCACCCAATCTATGTTATTATTTTATGACAAAATTATAATCAATTTTGTGCGCTCTCAATATTTGACCCTCTTAATAACCATTATTCATAACAAAATAATAGTTTAGAAACTAGATCTTGAGCACTAGTATTCTTGTTCTTATCATATATTTAAATTTTGAGTGTTGGTATTTCAAAATTAATCATCAAAATCTAGTTTACAAATTTTAATAAAAAAACATGGATATTTTTCACCCCTTTTAGACCCTTGTTTCCATGCACTTACCACTTATGTTCATCACTATGACAAGCCATAGGTGAAATATGATCAATTAAATAAATGATAAAATAAAATCTCCATAGAAAATACATCCTCATGTTCATAGCACAAAAATTAATAACTACATCAAGAACATAAATAATTACATTAAAATAAATCAAATTTGAAACATCTATTATATGAAAATTAAAAATCAAACCATATCAATTGGTTTAGCTCTCTCAACAATATATTTTTTATTTTCTCATGTTACTTTCTATATAACCTCCACTTATATTAATTGTAAGGTGAAAATTCCATAAAAACAATTCGGCAATACTTAAAATAAATTCCTTTATATTCCAAGTAAAGTCATCATCACATTCATTCATAAGAACAAGTCGATTTCGTACAACGACATAAAAGTTGAAAAGATAACATCATATTATTCAGTTTAAATCTTACAAGTGTCGAAATACACATTTCCAATAACAATTACAATGGAGGATACATATCCAGTTTACAAATTTGAGACTTAGGCAGTCAGTCGCCATAAGCTCGTCAATATATACATCATGAATAATAAAGCATTTTAAAAGAAGAATCAGTCAGTCGATCTTCTATCCATAAGCAAATCTTCAAACGAAGATGAGAACAAGGATCAGGCGCTTTTCCGCCCAACCTCGAAGCTTACGCTTCGCCGGAATTTCTTAGTCAATCAAGAAATACCCGACCCTGCACGAATTGCTTAGCAAAAAGCAGTCTACGAGCAAGATGGAATCTGGTGCAAGCCTAGTACTACTAGTAATCCACAAGCATTTTCAATTTTCTAATTCAGTTAAGAAAGAAGCAAGTTCGGTACTAGGATATGGTAGAGAGCTCAAATAACCCATCTATTTCAATGGTACAAAATAATTACTTGGCCAAGTAAGATGTCATGCACGACAATAAAAACATAGTTTTGGAAAAAGCAAAACCACACTCTCTATTTACCCATATTCGGCACCCGTCCCGGAAGGTAACTTTCCCAAAAACAACACATGCAAAATTATCTATCATTCATGCATGGTTCAAACAGTCAAACACAATCTTTCGCAATCTTTCAACATTTAACTGAAAACAGTGTTTAAAATGAATACAGTTTATAAAACATCACTTTTCGTTGTTCCAATTTACAAAAAGACATAAATTCAGCATTTTAATTCAGTCATTTAAATAATTAAATAAATTACAAAAATGAAGGTGTATCTCCAGTATGTCAAAATACATATAAAAATGAAATTTATAAGAGTACACATTCAATCGTTTATACTCCTGTTAATTTAATGTTGTTTCGAAGTCATTCTGGAGGTTTTCAATTAATCAAATTTGAAGTTAATTCTTTCTTTTATTTTCAGTTTTCAAACATTATTTTTATAATCAGCAAAATATATCTATTTTCTGTTCATAATCGTTTTTGTTTTCTAAAATGATAAATATCGTTTCTAGATTTGATAGATTCTTCTAAATTTCATTTCTCTGTGTAATGCATATTTTTAAATCAGTAAATCCTAAATTCTCAGCAAAATAAATAATTTTCTGTTTTTGTGTTTTTGCTGTCAACAATTTGTGTTTCCTCTCAGCATAATTCAACTAATTTGTATCAGCATTTTTCTGTTTTCTCTCAATACGATCTGTTTGTTTCCAAGTTCATTCTGGTTTTCTAATTTCAATTCATCGTTCTTTAAATAATTTAACTCAAAATTTAACTAATTCTCAGCATAATTAAATTTAAATTTCTGTTTAAATTCTTTTCTGAATTCTGGAAATATATTTCATTGTTTGATATTCCTAAACATGAAGAATTGAAATAATTTGTTTTCCATTTAATCTACACCTAAATTTCCGTCTATAATTTTGGAAATAAAAACCATTTTGTTGATTGTTTTCTATTCTGGTAAAAATGCAAAAAAAATATTTCTGACAGTCATTGTTTTCGTTTTGATTCTCTATTTTCCTAATTTCTTTAACAATCAAGATTTTCTTAAATTTCTAACATTTATTTCTAGAATTTGTTGAATTTCAAATTGAAGATCTAATTTATTATTTCCAAATCACAAGTTCCTACCTGGAAAATTCGTTTTTAATTCTCTTTGCCTTTTTCTCCTTTGTTTTCTCTGCTCTTTTCTTATTGATGTTGTTTGCTCTCTCTTTCTTTTCCAATTTCTTTCTGTTGCTGTTGTCCCTGTAGCTGCACCTTATTTCTCCTTAACTTCTTCCCTGTGAGTGGAGTGGGAATTAATTCCCTTTGCTGCTATGCACATGGAGTGAGGAAGAGAAATCTGTAGGTGGCGTGGGAGTCTTCCCTGTTGCTGACCTGCGCACCAAACACTGTCTCCTCCTATTTCTCCTTGGCTGAAGGCGTGTGAGGGAGATGCTAAGTTCTGTGCGCCCTTCTCCTAGCTGTTGACCATGCCTTATCTTGCTCCCTTGGCTACGTAGAAATGATGGAGTCTTTCCCTGCCACACTCAGAATTTTCAGTTTGTTCCTCTCTGTTTAACTGTCTTTGATCAATATCTCCCAAAACAAGATTATTTCCTCTGTGTTATCCTCTAATTCGAAATTTCTCAATGTCCAAATCCTCTGTGTCTACCAATTTCGGATTTTCATCTGATATTTATTTCTTTTTCCAATTCCATGCATTGATCTCCACAAGGTATGAGATCCATAATTTTCTCATT
Source organism: Sequoiadendron giganteum (assembly GCA_007115665.2). Lineage (NCBI taxonomy): Eukaryota > Viridiplantae > Streptophyta > Pinopsida > Cupressales > Cupressaceae > Sequoiadendron > Sequoiadendron giganteum. The sequence goes on from CM021106.1 coordinate 311,506,218, forward strand.
GATCTCCAGTTAGGAATTTAAAACTCTCAGTTTCAATTTTGATTGCTTTTTGATAAAATAGATATTTTATTCCTGAGTTTAGCTGAAGTTCTCATTTTGAATGCAATTTCAATTTCAAAATTATTGAACGGTATTCAATTTTCATTTCGCAATTTAACTAAATTTTAAAATTGAATCTATTTCTAAATATAAAAATTCATTTATTTACACTATTTCAATTTAAATAACATTTAAATTTAATAATAACTTTATTAAACTAAATTTAATAAAAATCAAGTTTAAAACTCAATTTCATCAAATTTTAAAAAAAATTTCAACTTCATATTTCAAAAATAAGAATAAAATATTAAATTCACCATCTATTTTATTTAATTTGCATTAAATTTCATAATTTAACAAAATCATCTAAAAAAACACATTTTATAATTTTCTAAGAAATCACACCAAAATTGAATTTTTCGATTTGCAAGCATAATATACGCACGAGACATTTAAAATATCAATCTACGTGAGTGTGTGAGATCCCATCCATTCGCACACGTCAATCGGCTAAACAACTCTACTTGATCGTTGTTCTCACCTTCGACCTCGTTCACCTGTTTCCTGTGTTCACTTGCACTCAATTCATCATCAGTAATGACAAACCCCGAAATAAACGTAAATATGGTAATTTGCATTTCAATTTCAATTCAATTTCATCTTCATTTCATTTCGAAATTCAATTAAATCATCTTTAAAGTAATCATTAAATAATCTAATTTCGACAAATCAAGTAACATTTGCATTTAAATAAATAAGTTAAAAATCCATTCGTGACATCCTTCCCCTCTTGGAAGAGACATCGTCTCGATGTCTTATTAGTCAATCAATAAGCATAACATCATCATCATCATAAAAACATACTATCTTAATCAATAAAGCATAGCATCTGAGTCAAACATAGTGTCTCAATCAAGCATAATGGAATAGTAACTAGCAACATAATCCTCCAACATAACATAAGCAAATAGTAGCATCCACGCTATCAAGTTCACAACCTGTGAATCAAAACCAGAGTATCAAGTATCTCCGCACAAAACAAATGCTAATCTATGAAAGCAAATGAGGAAAATGACGATCTATCGTCTCAGAATCCTCCCATGTAGCACTGTCCTCAGTATATTGGTCCCACTGGACCTTATACTGGGTACTATCTCTGTTACGTAGCTTAATGCTACGCCTGTCTAGGATTCGAATGTGCTCCACTAGCACCACCCCTGGATCCTGTACCTGTAATGAACGCCAATCAAGAATATGAGTCATATCACGATGATAAGGTTTCAACAAGGAAACATGGAAAACATTATGGAGTCGAGCAAGAGCAGGCGGTAACGCTAGTCTATAAGCAACTGGATTTATAACTTCCAGTACATCAAATGGGCCCACATATCTTGGTGCCAACTTTGATGATTTCCCAAACGAGATAGAGCTCTTATGAGGCTTAACCCTCAAGAATACTTTATCTCCTGCAACAAACTTTCTGTAAGTCCTGTTCCTATCAGCATAACTCTTCTGTCTATCGGCTGCTTCCTTCAACCTACCCTTGATCAACTTCATCTGCTCATCCATTTCCTTGAGCATATCTGGACCAATAATTACCCTGTCTTCCATCCTGTCCCAACTGATGGGTGTGCGACATTTCCATCCATAGAGTGCTTCAAAAGGTGCCATACCCAATGAAGAATGGTATGAGTTGTTGTAGGCAAACTCAACCAGTGGTAAATATTCTTCCCACTTGTACTGCTGATCCATGCAGTACATTCTCAACAAGTCCTCCACAACCTGATTGACCCTTTCAGTTTGGCCATCGGTTTGTGGGTGATATGCAGAACTAAAATTTAGTTTAGTTCCTAAAGCTGCATTCAATGTAGTCCAGAACCTAGATGTCATCCTGGTATCTCTATCAGAGATAATGGTCTCTGGTACACCATGCAACCTAAATATCTCTTGCACAAATTTCCTTGCAAGAGTCAATGATCCATCCTTCAGATTTCTTGGTATGAAATGTGAAACCTTCATCAGCTTATCAACAACTACTAGGATGGTATCATGCCTATTTCTGCTCAATGGTAATCCCTGGATGAAATCCATACTGATTACTTGCCACTTATACTCAGGTATATCGTGGGGATACAAAAGTCCTGCTGGATGCACATGCTCAGCCTTGACTACATTCTAAACATCTAGCAACGTACTCCATGACATCTTTCTTAAGTTTAGGCCAAAAATACAAAGCCTTCAACTCTGCTACCATCTTTGTGACTCCTGGATGCCCTGAATAAGGTGCATCATGAATTTCCTCAAGAATCAACTTCCTCAAATCTCCACCTTCAGGGATATACATCCTTCCCTGATATCTGACAATGCCATCATTCTCCATAACATAACCATCAAACCTATGATCTGAAGGATCCGCCACTAAGGCTTGTCTAACCCTGTCATAATGCTCATCACTTGGAAGATACTGCAACACTTGTTGTCTCAAGTTTGACCTTGTGGTCACCATAGCAGATAGATGCCTTCTTCTGCTAAGAGCATCAGCAACTCTATTCTCCTTACCTTTGATATACTCAATACCAAAATCATACTCACTCAGGAACTCAAGCCACCTCCTTTGTCTCGCATTGAGGTTCGGCTGTGTGAAGATGTACTTAAGTCCCAAATGATCAGTCTTAAGCTCAAAAGGCTTCCCCAGGAGATAATGTCTCCACATCTGTAATGCATGCACAATAGCCGTAAGCTCAAGATCATGTGGCACATAGTTCAACTCATATTGCTTCAGTTTCCTAGACTCATATGCCACCACTTTGCCTTCCTGCATTAGCACTGCTCCTACACCTTCACCTGATGCATCTGTAATCACAACAAAGTGACCATTAGGATCTGGTATAGTCAACACTGGTGCTGATGTCAACTTCTGTTTAAGAATCTGAAATGCTTCTTCGCACTTCTCTATCCACTCATATCTCTTTCCCTTCTTTTGAAGAGAAGTAATAGGTGTTGCAATTGTAGAAAACCCTTCAACATACTTCCTGTAGTAACCTGCAAGTCCCATGAAACTACGAACTTCTGTGACACTTCTCGGTGTTGGCCAATCTACTATTGCCTCTATCTTCGTAGGATCAACTGAGATTCCCTCAACAGATATCACATGCCCCAAATAGTGAACCTTCTTCTGAAAGAAAGTACACTTCGAAAACTTGCCAAAAAGCTTTCGATCCCTCAAACGTTGCAAAACAATTCTCAAGTGCTCCTCGTGTTCCTCTTCTGTCTTAGAGTAGATCAGAATGTCATCAATGAATATGAGCACAAAATCATCCAAACAGTCTCTGAAGATACTATTCATAAGGTTCATGAATGCCGCTGGAGCATTCGTTAGGCCAAAAGGTACCACGGTGAACTCATAGTGTCCATACCGAGTTCTGAAAGCTGTCTTTGGAATGTCCTCATCCTTAATCCTCAACTGGTGGTAACCTGATCTAAGATCAATCTTAGAAAACACAGTGGCCCCTTTCATCTGATCAAACAGCTCATCTATCCTTGGTAGAGGATACCTGTTCTTGATGGTAACCTTATTAAGCATCCTGTAGTCAATACACAGTCGCAAGGTTCCATCCTTCTTCTTAACGAAGATTACGGGTGCACCCCATAGTGATACACTCGGCCTTATGAATCCCTGTTTTAGCATCTCCTGCAACTGAGCTTTCAACTCATACAACTCAGTGGTAGTCATTCTGTAAGGAGCTTTGGATTGTGGCTCCGTTCCAGGTAACAATTCAATAGAGAAGTCAAATTCTCTCTTAGGCGGTAATTCTGTAAGTTCTTCTGGAAAGATATCCAAGAACTCTCTAAGAACTGGATAATCCTCTGGACTCTGCTGGGCATTATCTAAATCACTCACCAAAATAGCATAAATGGAACATCCTTTTCGATGTGCCTTCTTCAGCTGCATAGCTGAGATGTGTCTCAACTCTAAAGGTTCTTGAGATCCTAGAATCTCTACTGGATGTCCATAGTCATCCAAACAACTTACCACCTTGTCCTCACAATTCACAATGGCCTTATGCTCAGTCAACCAATTGATCCCTAAGATCACATCATAAGAACCCAACGGTGCTACGTAAAGGTTAACTTGGGTTTGGAAGTTAGGTAATTCTAAATCGCTGCATGATAAACATGTATCTACCCTCTTCTCTGCTCGATTTCCATACTGAACCATCCATGATTGTGACATAAATCCAGGTCTAACAGGTAATATATCAACTACTTTAGGGTCTATAAAACATTCAGAAGCTCCAGTATCTATCAAAATAGAAACAGATTGACCGAAAAGCTTACCCGACATCTGGATAGGTGTGGACTGAAAGTCGGCTTGACGATTGTCAACCGCTGCATGTATATGATGTTGTGGTGCTCGCCTATCATTACCACCTCGCTGATTTCCTACACGCTGAGTGCAATTGGAGGCATAGTGATCTCCTCCACATGTATAGCATCCACCTCGTGGCCCCTGCTGACCACCTATCCTGTTCCTAGTATTGGAGAAGTTGGTGTTATTGTTGTTCACCTTTTTGTTCCCGCCAAAATTACCTTCTCCTTTATCCTGGGTATTATTCCCTCTCTTTAGATTCCTGATCTGCTGATTGCTGCTATTACCCCTCTGGTTATTGTTATTGTTTTGAAACTTCCTGTTTCCAAAACCAGATTTTGCATTCACACTTTTCCTGTAATTCGCTACCTGTTGTAGCTTCTATTCCTGTTTCATGGCCTTCTCAAAGACCTCATCCATTGTCAATGGATTATGCATGTCTACATCAGCTCCAATCTATGGCCTCAACCCAAGAATGAATTTACGGATGCGAAACCGTTCATCCATCTGGTACTGCGGTACGTACTTAAGGAGATTGGTGAACCTCTCCCAGTACTGGGTAACTGTAAGACCACCCTGTGCCAAATTTTGAAACTCAGTCATTTTCCTATCAAAGAAAAGCTGTGGAAGCCACCTCTTCCTGAACAGGTTCAAGAACGCTTCCCAAGTAGTTCCACCTGGTAATAATTTTTTCTCTATCTTCTCGTTATCCCACCAGGTAGCAGCTTCTCCAGTAAACTGGTAGGCAGCCCATACTGCCTTGGTTTCATTGGACATGTTCCTGAGTTCAAAGTATTTTTCCATCTCTATGACCCAAGCTTCTGCACCATCACCTATTGTTTTACCATCGAACTTGGGCGGTGCTACCCTTTTCAAATCTTTTGCTAATTCCCCTTCAATCCTTGCTTGAGGATTAGGTACTTCAACCCTTACATCATCATTGTTAGGTTGTTCCTGATTTTGGGGAATTTCAACTCGAGGGTTTTGCCCTTCTCTTATACCTCGAACTTCCTGTTCCATATTGTCCATCCTAGAACCCTGCTGATTTAAGAGACCGAGAATCTGATCCAACCTATCAGTCTCATTGCTTGCAGCAGCTTTACCTCTAGTACCCATTATGTATCACAATTCCTGCATCAAGGAATGTTCATTTAGTGTAATGGACAAAGGACCCTAGTGTTCAAACCTAGGGCTCTGATACCAAATGTAAAGAGCGGAAAATTACATAAAACCAATTGACCATACTTAAAATAAATTCCTTTATATTCCAAGTAAATTCGTCATCACATTCATTCATTCATTCATAAGAACAAGTCGATTTCATACAACGACATAAAAGTTGAAAAGATAACATCATATTATTCAGTTTAAATCTTACAAGTGTCGAAATACACATTTCCAATAACAATTACAATGGAGGATACATATCCAGTTTACAAATTTGAGACTTAGGCAGTCAGTCGCCATAAGCTCGTCAATATATACATCATGAATAATAAAGCATTTAAAAAGAAGAATCAGTCAATCGATCTTCTATCCATAAGCAAATCTTCAAACGAAGACGAGAACAAGGATCAGGCGCTTTTCCGCCCAACCTCGAAGCTTACGCTTCCCCGGAATTTCTTAGTCAATCAAGAAATACCCGACCTTGCACAAATTGCTTAGCAAAAGCAGTCTACGAGCAAGATGGAATCTGGTGCAAGCCTAGTACTACTAGTAATCCACAAGCATTTTCAATTTTCTAATTCAATTAAGAAAGAAGCAAGTTCGGTACTAGGATATGGTAGATTGCTCAAATAATCCATCTATTTCAATGGTACAATAATTACTTGGCCAAGTAAAATGTCATGCACGACAATAAAAAGTAGTTTTGGAAAAGAAAAGCTACACTCTCTATTTACCCATATTCGACACCCGTCC
>CM021106.1:311512645-311716323 GCA_007115665.2 Sequoiadendron giganteum
AGTGACTATAATGATACACTTTATTGTGATGGTTGGAATCAATAGAATGGGCTCAATTATTAATAATGTTTAATTTCTTCAAATAGATTCCCTTTAACACAATTGATCTCATGGGAAAAATATACCCTCACTTTGTTATGATTTAATTATCTTGATTTTCTTGAAACATAATACGTAATAAATCACATTTTTCAAATTATAACTTCTAAAATTATTTAAAAAAAAATCTCTTTATGTAATGCATAGAAAAAATTAGAACATATATATGTTAGCACATGTACATATGATTTTTGTAAGAATCAAGTATAAAGATGCTTAAAATTTTTTAACCAATTTTAAAATGTGGTCATATTCAATAGAAATTAAAGGAATGTCTCAAAAGGTTTCATATTTGTGGACTCTCCATATGCATCATCCATATCTAGAGATATTTTTATCTATTTACCTACATAACCATGAGTTTGGTTCATGTATCTTTCAATGTATCTTCTATATGACACTAGCATGCATTCACAAAAAAAAATTAGTCCCTAGAATAATACAAGTAATTCTGATTCATCACACAATGCAATGACCTAGTCTTATCTATAACTTGAAAACCATGCGGTGTTCTCTGATCCACCACTACATAAATAAAAATCAATCTTCTATATACATTTTGAATTTTTAATTGACACAATTAAATTTAAATAATAATATAAGTGAAATTGTATTATGTACATGTAATATCCCAAAAAAATCTACATGGAAATGGGTTACTTCTTGAAGTGAAAGAATCACATATGAAATTATTATAACACCATTAAATAATAATGTGTGTACCATTGAAATAGTCTCCCTCATAATTGATGGTTTTTTTGAGTGTGTTCTTGATGCAATCTCTTGCACCATCATGTTCACCCTTTCCATGATTACTCTCTAAAATTTTAAACATGAGGTTTGTTTAGAAATTGATCAAAATTTTGACAAAGTTCAAAAAAAGGTATGATGATTTGAATTATGAGTCACAACCATCTAAAGAAAGTTTCTAATTTTATAACCCTTGTAGTATGACCTAAAAAAATTTGAAGTAATGTTGCATGATGTGCGTGTCATGATTTTTACCATCACTAATATAAAAGTGATATTCTTTATTAAGTATTTATCCACCTCCATATTTTCATGTTGATAAAATGTGTGTAGCAAGATAGTCACGTCTTATTTATAATTGTATTATTTATGAATCCTCTTTTGATGGCTAAATGAGTAATTCTTTGTAAAGTCAACCATTGAAAATATTGCTCGATGGAAAGTATCCTTCAATGTCTTAAAATATTTTGATTTACACTTAGAAAAATTCTCATGTTGTATGCATGAGTGTATTAATTTGTGAAAACTATCCCTATATGTTCTAATAGTTAGTTCCACTTTTACATAGTCTAATCTTGTGGCTCATTTTCTAAAATTAGTTTCATACTTTTTATTCTTTTAGCTCTTGCAAATTTCCATATTATTCATTTCAGTGTATTCATCTCTCAATTGAAATTTTATAGATTTTCCACATGTTATATAAATTCCTTTTATGCTTTTCATCATACCATTCAAATTGTCATCCAATTTATCACACATGATGGAGGCCATGAACTCATTGACCCATTTAGAGGTGCATTTTTAACATTATTCCTTTCTTGTATAATATTTTAAAACACATGATAATAAAGATAATTTTCAATGTGGTGATGATAATAGTAGGTTTTAAGGACATTTTTTATATTCACATACCAATATATTACCATTTCAAACATTTTTTTTTAATCTGTACATGAGAATTATCAACATATTGTTTTCCATATACCTCACATTGGATTATATCTAACCAAGTTTTTCATTCTCTGCTTACTTATTCCACCCAATATTATATTTGATAACATCTATAATAGTTGATGAAGGATGGGAATTCTCATGCCAACAATCAAAACCAAAATTCCTTGTAGTGTTCTCAATCTTGTTGGAGTGAGGATCTCTACACATTAATACCCAATTTACTTCTATAACACTATCATATCAAAAATTCCTTTTTTATTCATATATCTTAGCATTGTCTTCCTAATCATACCAATTACATTTGGAAGTGAACTAATCTAACATTTTATTATTTTTTCTAGATTTACTATTGAAGTTAGAATCATTATCCTTGAAATGATTTTATTAGTAGAGTAAGATCTTTAAACAACTAAAAATAAACCTCTTGCCACATTTCCTATGATATCCTTTTATACGCATTCTACCTCTTTCTTGTGAAATCTATATCCAATAATTCTAAGGGCTTCTTCATTTCATCACAAGTAAGAAGAGATTCTAGCAATTCAACTTGACCAATTATATTATAACTACTAAAATACTCATCAAGTATATTTCTAAAAATTAATTGGCATTTTATGTATTATTCTTGTTATGCGTATGATCTTATTTTTTGAATTTCAATCTTAATGAATTAGTTTAGTTTATTTTATGAAAAAATTTCATTATATTTTAGCATTATTCAAGAGATGCAACTAAAAAGAGGAAAGATAAAGGTGAATAAATGGGAACATATGATATCCAAGTTGATGGAGAAAATAGAAAATCCTTAAATAGATGCACCATGGTTGAAGAAGCTTCAAGTCCTAAGACTTATGTGGAGAGGAAAGTGTTAAATATTATTATTTTTCCAACACTGATAAGATACTAATTGAATTTGGATGTATAAAAAAATGACAAAAAGGGGGATCAAAAAGATTTTAATTGTGAGAAACATAATTTAAGAAGATAACAATAAGGAGAAAAAAAGAGGCTTTCCTAGAAGAGGGTGTTGAGAAAATCTCTATAAAGGGGATAAACAAGTAGGTTTTTCATTAAGGTAAATATAGTTTCTTTAAATGAACATGTACAACAACAGAGGTTGTTATAATGAAGAATCACAATTTAGAGAGGACAAATTTATTTCCTAAAGAGGAAACTAGATTCTTGTAAGTATCAAAACCTTTATTTTGATTTTTATACCATAAACATGCACTTGTAGTAATCTAAGTAATTGAATAATAATATATAAATAAATACACTTTGTACATTACTATCATATAGAATTAATATATAATAAATTAGAAATAAATTACTAGATATTTAAATAAAATAATAAATAAAGTACTCAAATTTTAATTCAAATGAACTGAAACTAAAAATTTAATTTTATAAAATGAAATGTAGTCAATATCAAAAATATATCATGCACCATAAAATAGATCAAAATTAAGTATTATTAAGATGAATCATACTTTTGAAATATGTAGTGAGTCATAGCCTCTAAAAACTAGACTAATCTCACATGACTAGATTATAAATTACATAAATACAAATAGATGTTTAGAAGCATGTAATCACTAAAACATCATTTTATGATGTCTAGTTCAAATATAAAGTATGGAGTCTTTTTTCTCTTTTTAACTATGGTGAGTCCTTATACAAGTTGTGATTCCCCCATATCATCTATGTGGGTATAGAAATTCCAGGAAATAATTCATATATCTTGCAAATATTTCTATTCTCTATGTCATTCATTTTTTAATTATATTTCATACCTGGGTATGTGCAGGATCATGATGGGCCAAAAAGTGGCGATATGTAAGTCATATGATGGTCCATGTGGCTGACGAATTTTTTTTTACCCAAAATTAATGAAACGAAAAGGGTTCTTAGAGGAGATTCTTAGCTTTCCACCAATATAAATTATTATTTACTTTGGATTTAATAAATAATTATTATTTATTTTTTTATTATAATTACGAATAAAGTCCTAATTGATAGGCTGATTGAAAAACAACTATAACTTTCAAATGGTATCACATATTTTGAATCCAAAAAACGTGTCACATTCTATGCTTTTCATACTATAGGATTAAAAAATAAAAAAATGAATTTCATGAATTTTTGACCAAGTTAAGGTGGTTAGATAGATGAGCTTTTATATTTTTTAAAATTTTTAATAAAAAAATCATAATTAATTATTTACTTGGAAACAAATTGTAAAAAAATATGCATCACATCGGGACATGAGTCTTCTACTTATATATAAAATCTTATAAAAAAATATTATCATTTTATTGTGGTTAGGGTGGTTAGACAGACACCTACTTCTTATTTTTACCCTGAGATTTAAATACTATTGCATTGAAATTTCAAAATTTCACCAAATAGATTTTTTTTTAAAATAAAGGTCTAGTAGTTTAGAAACTACATTCAATTTGTTATAGATTCTATTTTTAAATTTTTTTAAAATAATATAGATAACTTATTCAAATTTTTACGTCAAGTTGTCTAACTCTGATTTTTTATCTTTTTATTGCCACTTTAGGGTCTGTTTTTTCCATGATGATCTTGCACATACCCACCTTTCAAACTTCAACCTAGGTCTTTATTCCATGTGAGATATTAGGCTTTTTCAAATGAATGCATGCATGGACTTAGTTTTTAACTTCTAAAAATAGTTTTATATTCAAACAAAAGACAAAAAAACAAAATTGTAGAGAAGGAGGATTCTCTACTCACGAGTCTCTTTCTTCTCAAGAGAGTCCTAGGGAATGAAATACCCTAGAAACTACCTCAAGCTACCTCAAGGAACATAATGAGATTTTTAGAATAAAAATGAGTAGGTCATAGATGTCTTCTAAATAGACTAGCAAGTTTTTGTGCAAGAATGACATTGTGACATACAAATGCCAACATGACGTGTTGGATTCCCAAAGGTGTGCTATTGTCTCGTATAGACTAAAAATTGAGAATCACTAAAAACCAAAAAGTGACTACTAATAGTCTGATTACTAAGAACTTCTAGAATGTGTGAAAATAAAAGAGAAAAATATAGTAAACTAACTAAGTAAAATGTAATTGATATAGCTAAGGGGAAGAAATAAAATTCTTACAAAATCCCAAGTGATGAAGCCTCCAACAAGTAGATATCTTCAACACCTATGCACATAAGACTAAGTGAAAAATGTTGGGGTTGTTTAGGGGTTTTCCTTAGTCAAAACCATGTTTCGGTGTTCAAATCTCCACAGACAACCAGATAGATAGAGATAAATAATACACAAAAATGAAATGAACACATGAATGATAAAATCAAACGCCGCTCAAGGAGGAGAACCATATCACGAGATATAGACGTGAGAAATCCTAAGATGCTCAAAGATACAAGGAACAAGATAGATATCACTTGCAAGACTTGAGGAAGCTAGGGAGAGAGACAAAGAAATGAGAGCCAAGAGAGTTGCAAAGAGTGTTGTAAGTGTAATGATCTAAAATATTAAATCCTGCAAAACAGATCTTTGTTAGAACATGCATGCAATACAAATAATCATTCAATGAAATGCAAAGGAGAAATCATGAGAAAAGGAATGAGACTAGAACAGTCTCACCCATTTCTCTCCTCCATGACTACTTCCATTGTACCTCCTCAAGCTTTGCTATTATAATAAATGGATGCCCTCAGATTTGTGAGCAAATTCTATATGCCTAGCCCTAGCAAATGCCTTTGAAAGATTTAATAAAATGAATCTATATGCAAACTAGAAAATTAATTCTATTATGAAAATTATTAAATATGCCTATGTGTGATATGAGAATGCTAATAATGAGACTAGCAAAATAATAATAAATTAAATGATTGATTGATCCCTAAAATGAGATCAAGATTTTCATTTTATAGAAAATGCAATCTTGAATGGACGGATGAGATTAGAGATTGAGGAATGCCCTAGAATCAAAGGTCAAGATTCAATAAGGAAACTCTCAATTAGGGTTAGGGAAAAATCCCCAAATGTGTGGACAATATTTAATTTAAGAAATTAAATCAAATGGTGGAGAATAAACATGACATTGAGATGAAATTAGTAAAAATCTAAAGACAAGAGGATGAGATTTTAGAAAATCAGTAATTTTAGCAATTACTTGATTTGTAGAAGAATATTTCCCTTTTTGAATTAAATTAATTCAAAATATGGATTTTGTGAGATGATAAGTAATTGATTTTTGAAATTAATTACTAAATGAAGAATCAATTAACCATGTGATATTTTTAAATTATTTGTTTTATTTAAAAATATAAAAGTGTCACATGCCATAATTAAATAATTAAAAATAATTATTTAATTTAGAAGAAGTAGTTAATTAATTAAATAAATTAGCAATTCTATTTAATTAAAAGGATTTAAGAATTAGTGATATATTAAATCAATATATTTTAAATATATTTATTTAATAATCAGGAGGACATTAATGATAAGGATTAATTAAACAAATTGATGGCTTTATTTAATTATTAGAAGATTTTGACAATCAATGACCCATTAAATAAATAAGATTTATTTATTTAATAATCAGGATGAATGAAAGATTATGAATTAATTAAATAATTATGAATTATTTAATTAATAGTTGAAGGTGGGTTAGAAACATAATTAAAATGTCATAATTATGCTAGGGCAAAAGGTGATAAAATATTGCTTGCGGGCCTTGGTCATTTTTATGTGTCTACATTTGCCCCTCTTTGTCATAATGCAACTTGTCATGTTATGGCAAAGAAAATAAGTCAAGAATATGCCCCAATGCAGAATAGTATGAGGAAGAATGATGAGGAGGTAGTGGTATGCCCCCTCGAGAGGACAGTTGGGTTCCAAGAACATAGATGTGCTCTCGAAATTGATGAGAAGACTAGAATATGACGAGACAAAGAAATGGTAGAGAGAAAAAGATTAATGTTAGGATAGAAGGAAATGCAAGTTAGTGTGAAAAATAAAATGAATGTTAAAATCCTTCAATATTTGCCAAGGTACTAATACGTGTTTCTCGAATCATCATTGGGCGGTAAAAATGACACAAATGGACAAAAAACACCAGTGTATGACATAGACCAAGGTGTGCAAGGTCATCCACTTGCAAGAAAGACAATCGCAGACAAGGAATGTCCTAACTCATACTAGAGGCCCATTTGCCCCAATGTTTTTGTCAAGACAATCCACAGGCAGCAGTCAAAGAAAACAAAATAGGCCATGAGACATCACCGCACCTCTAAATCCTTCATGGTACATCCTCGAGGTAGCTAGTAACATGACCAAAAGACAAGTCAATAAAATGATAAGACAAAATAGCCAAAATTCACAGTCATTTACTTGTATTGCCAATGTTTGTTTGCAAAAGATTAATTTTTTGAAAGCTTGATAGTTTTGATGGTTCTGACGGTTTGACGATGCCTGAGGTTAGGAAGGAAACATCCTGAAAAGGAAAATGACACTTTGATGAGATCCAAATCCAAGAAGGACACATCTTGAAGAGGATCAAAAAGTGACGAGATTGATATTTTGACCAATGTCTTGGCAAGCTGACTGATGTTGATTGTGTAATTGATTTTCTTATGTTGTTTGATTTTGACGAATTTTGACGTTGACGCTTTGAATGACTATTTTGACAGACTCGACCATTTTTGACTTATGATTTTATTTTGACAAACCTAAAGGACTGGCCTAATGTCTCAAGGATTCAAAGATTAATCTTTCCTACGTAGCAAATGCACAGAGACAATGTAGTTCAGATAAATGACAAAGATTGATTGACACGACTGACTAAATTGATAGGAATGACATTGACTTTGACTCTGTTTTTGAGATTTTGACACTTTTTTGAATGTTTTTGTATTTTCTCAAGATGTTTTCTTTTTTTAGGTCTTTTTCGAGACTTTTCTAATTTTTATGACTTTTTGATGTTTTCACAAAAATTGTGACAAATGCATGTGAGTGATGTCGACGCACATGAATCCAAGGACAACCATGATTTTGCTGCTAGCCAAGATGAATACTGACAGATAGGAAACAATGACAATGAAAACATTGTTTGACGTGGGAACGACACATCCCGAAACATCGTGAAAATGACAATGTTGTTTGACGTGGGAAGGACACATCCCAAAACAACGTGAAGATGACAATGTTATGACCAGAGTATAAAATTTTGCAGCAGGTCTAGGGACAAAGCCAAGGAATGTTTTGGATAATGTGCTAGGGTGCCATATTGTTGCATTTGAAATGACTTGGTGAGGACTAAATGGGATGACGGAGGATCTGCAAACCATTGACAAGGGAAACCAAAATGGGTGATAGGTATAAGGCAAGAGAGACTGATGACTTGGACTAGGAGAATTATCATTTGGTCTCCCAGGATGATGTCATATAGCAAAAAGGAGGATATGATGGTAATGAAATGATATTTTGTGACTAGTGTATGCCCAAAGGATGGACATGTCAATTTTTTTTCAAAGTATGATTTGTGTTTGTGCCTTAGTCTTTGTCAAGATCAAATAGGTAGAAAAATGGATGGACATGATAGAGCCAAGATGGATGAATGGAAAATATCATGGGAAATGCATGGGAGATGATACAACTTGCCCCCAAGTGTAATGGTCCACATAGATGATTTATTCTACACATGATGCCTGTTTGCCAGGTTTTCATCATTGTACTTATCCAAAGCGCCTGTTTGCCAGGTTTTCACTGTTGGACGAAATTTTTCTCTTCATTGTTTTTGATATTTTTAATTTTTTTTTGTGTCACCAAGACGCCTGTTTGCCAAGTTTTCATCAAGGGATGATTTTTTTCTATTTTTCTATTTTTTTGTATTTTTGCATTTTTGCCGGATAGCCTTGATGATTTATATGACCACTGACTGTGCTGAAGCCTTTGACGATGGTGATGTAGAGACTGGTGTCATGACATGCCAATAATGACCTTGCTGAAGTAGTTGCTTTGTTAGGATGATAGCGCTTGCATACAACTGATTGATGTCATTGTGATCCTTGTTGATACTAGAGTTGGCCTTATCCAAATACACACATCGCGATAGAGTGCCATGAGAGTCCTTATGATAGAGAGTTTCCGCCAAGATGCGATGGATTTTTGACATGGGATGTTTGGATTTTAAGGAGGATGTAGGATTATGTCAGATGATGGTGGACGTGGACGGGTTGGTTGGATGTTTGGATGTAGTTGCTTTTATTCTCCAAACTTTGGATGTTGGGTTAGGATGTTGTTTGGAACCAACACTTTTATATGTCTTTCTTGATGGCCATTTTGATGGAGGTGGACATGTATTGTATGTGGGAGTCCTCTTTTGTTGTGGCTCCACATTTTGATTGAATTCTGAATTTGGCATCTTTTCTTTGCCTGATTCTTGACTTGATCCATTTTGTTTTGGGATCCATTTTAGCTTCATTTGTCCACTTGAATTTTTGTCTGATTTGATGGATTTTGACATTTGATTTTGTATTTTGTAAGACTGTTGTTGGTTCCAAATGGAAGGTTGATTCATGATGGAATGATGTTTTGGGGTGTGGAGGGAAGGGGTATTGGCAACAATATTATGACAAGGACTACTCATGATACCCATTTTGACATTTGTATTAGATAAAGTTGCCCCCATTATCGAGGAGGGAGCACTAACATCTTTTGATTTTCTGACTGATGAATAGCCAAGACCTTGATATCTATAATGTGCTTGGACTTGTACAGGTTCCAAGATTCCTTTCTCTTGTAGGCCTAATCCTTTGCCTTGATAATGCATGTTCTGACAGATTTTGTTGGCGATGGGATACTTGTTACTTTGGAAGCAAGATGATAACCCATAATTATTGGGGAGATTAATGCTTGAAATCTTCTCCTCTGTAAGAAAGCCTGCTCTAAAAAACTTAGCTGATCCTAATTGATAGGATGAGCTTTACTGACATGTTGGACAGGTTTTTGATTAATATCTTCAGTCTGAATAGGTGACCTGTCGAATTCCGATGATTCTCTTGGTGCTTTTAAGTCTATGTCAAAACCGTCTTCATGGTCATTGTCATAGAGCCCACTAAATTCAGTTATAGCTTGATCATTTGCAAATATGTCCATGCTAGAATATTCTTGTTCTAGTGGTAGATCATCTATGTGTCCCATGGAGGCAAGTGTCTCACTTTTGGGAGTGTCAATACTTGAAGTTTGAATGGGATCATCTTCAAGCATTTCATTGTGAATGGCATAGAGGTCAAGGAGTGGATAATTGTGGACTTCTTGATCAAAGATAGTGTCTTGATCAAAGATGGGTGCACTTTGAATGTCATGATTGGAAATAGGGTCTTGACCAAGGAGAGGTTCCTCTTGAATGACATGGTTTTGGATGGACTCTTGACCAAAGATAGGTGTATTTGGGATGCTATTATTGTCTAGGAGGACTTCGTGAATGGACGTAAAGATGGAGTCATGGAATGGACTACTTTGATCTTGACATGACGGTGATGTTATAATGTTGTGCTTTGGACTTGCCTCTTGACATGTATCCTCAAGTTTATGAGATGGGATGGGAATTTGGAGACCATGACTAAATGTGTTTTCCTGACCCAATGGAGTGTCCTGAAATGGATTGGTGCATGATGGAGTAGGATATGACATGGAGTTTTGGACTTGGTTGAGAGATGATGGGCTAGAGTAGGACATGAATGTATGACAAGTATTTGTCGTGGATGAAGGACTAGGATTAGGATTTGACGTGGGTGGAGGACTAGTATATGACGAAGGACTAGAATATGACATGAATGGAAGACGCTGATATGACATGGATGACAGAATAGGATATGATGAAGGAGTAGGATATGACATGAATGGAAGATTTTGATATGACATGGATGAAGGACTAAGATAAGATGAAGGACTAAGATATGATGTGGAGGCTTGGAATGGATTAATGGAGGGTTGGTTTCCCTTGTCAAAGTTAGGGTGGGTATGACTAATGGAAGTTTGTTGTGACTCAGTGCCATGGATGGTGTTAGGAGACCCTTGATAGTAGATGGATAGAGGACCAGGGCTGTTGGACTGTTGGTAAGAGGGATGGATGGATGGAGGACTAGAGGGTGAGGTGCGTTTGGACTTGCATTGTAGGTATAGCGTTTTGAAGTCCCTAGCAAGTTGTGCTTGACCCTTACTATTGAATTGGCATTTGATTTGAATAGCAAGCATGCCATCATGACTTGAAGAAATGATGGTGGATGAAATGAGACTAAGACTATGCAATAAGGACAATGCAAAGTGATAAAAGGGGATGCCTTATGTTGAATGATTTTGAGGAAAGGTTTTCTAACCACTCAAAGTTTGGCCAAATGTCTCGATTTGGATTGTCAAAGGACTGATTCATAGGAAAAGATGATAAAATGACAAGGTGAGACTTCCACACTAGACTTATGAGTTGGAAATAGCTCACCAAAAGGACAATGACTTAGGATCGATTTTTTTTGACTTGGTCCAATGACAATGTATTTTTGAGACAATGGTTTGACAAAGGAAGGAAAGTTTTCCTATCCCAAAGGTGTAAATTTGAGGACTTAAGACTTCTCCTATGTTGATGACGATGACGGATTGCAAGCTAGATGAAGACTAAAATGTAAAGATGGATGACTTGGACAAGTGCCATGTTGGTTTCCGACAGAGGCTGGTGGAAAAGGATGTCAGTAAAATTTGATTGAAAAATTTTGGCCTCTGGTTTTTGATAGGAAATTTGTTTTTCCAAATGATAGGAAAATGCATCGTTTAAGGTCTCATATGCACTGCAGTAAAGCAGATGTGCTATAGGATTTTGATGTGTGTTCCACAAAATGGTAAATGCGACATTTGGGATCGCAAATGTAGTTTGACAGGTCTATTGCAGTTTGGGAGAGCAAGTGTGGCTCAACAACAAGCAATTGCGGTTCAAGTTTCACATGCGGCATTGAAGAAGGTAAATGCGTTGCATACAGTCGATTGTGGTTTTAGAACTAGAAAATGAAACTTACTTAAGCGAATGCGGTTTGATATTGGAAAATTCAATTCGGTGATAGACAATTGTGGTTTGATAGATCAAATGCAGCTCAGGACTACGCAATTGCATTTTGACATATCAAATGCGGCTTAGTGCTAAGCAATTGCGGCTCTAAATGACAAATGTGGCAGGACACTAGCAAATGCGACTCAATGTGTTTCAGTTGTGGCTCATCAGAGCAAATGTGGCTCAGGGTGACTCAAATGTAGCTCATCAGAGCAAATGCGGCACACAAGGTGATGCTTGCGGTTTATCAGAGCAATTGCATTGTAGAGGTCAACTTTTTTAGAAACCCAAACACTGTTTTGCCATTTTCACAAGTTTTTTGACCCAAATTTTTAATGTTCAATTTGTTGAAGTTTGTGTGAAAATAGTTGACAAACACAGAAACTAAACTACTTCAAACAGAATCACTCTTAATAGTCAAAAGGTCATCGTCGCAACCATAGCCCACATCTTAAAATCACATCGACTCACACAGCCATGTCACCCCCTAGAGGGCGCCCGTGTTTTTGTCTTTTCCAGGTGCGTACTCAAGGTGATGGAAGTGGATACCGAATCCCCTGAGAAAATAGTCCATGGTGATTATATGGTGAGTGTCTTGGGGGGAGATTCTTCCCTCCCCTTGCACCGTGATTGAGACAATGTTTGGATACTGACTCGACTGGCTTCTACACTATAGTTCTTAGTCAAGGTTTCCATTCGGCGTGGAAAATGATAAACTCCCTCATGAGACCTCCCAACCTTTAGAACAAAGGTTTTGGGGATGGTTATCTTTGCACACTACCGTCAAATTGCGGACTTTCCTCGAATTCGATTTTGATTATATTGGATTGGAAAACCTAGATTTGGTTGTTCCCACTTAGGTCGTTCCCGTAGGGTGAGTACTTTTTCCCACTATGATAGGCCTTCTAAAGGTTTTAATAAAACATGAAATGTTGAAAAAAAATGGATAAGTCTGAATTTTTGATCACCCAGTAAAGGGGAGAGCATATGCCTATTATTTAAGAAACACAACAAAAAAGATGTTTAGTTTTTAAGCCCAAATGAAGATTATCTAACTAAGTGAAGATATTGCTTTACAACATGCATGGGATTCATTTTTAACCAACAAAAATAAAATGTGGTGACTATCCTAGAGTTGGTAAATTCCAAATTAAGTTGCCTATCCTAGGATTGATAAATTTCCAATTAAATGTTTATCCTAGGGTTGGTTCTTTTTAATCCAAAAATAAAAATTAATCCATTTCTGGCTGCGGATGTGTCGGATCTAGATTACAATTTTAAATATGATGTTTTACCAGTCAAATGTGGCGTGCTCTAGTAGATGCAGCTCGATAGGTGCGACTCAGCAGGTGCGGCTTGGAAGGCAGTTGGGGCTTGGCAGTTGCGGCTCGGAGATAGATGAGTTGCACTATTGCGTTTGTAGTTTAGTTTCTCGCAAATGTGTTACAGGTTTTCAATTGCGTCATTCGTGAGCACAAATGTGGCTCGAAAAAGCATTTGTGTCGCTTGATTTTGCAGTTGTGGCGTTCCGTGCACTTGTACCTACAAAATAGAATGCGAAGTCATATGAAAACCTACAAGATGTGTGTTAGATTGTCGAGTTCACCAATGTAATGATCTAAAATATTAAATCCTGCAAAACAGATCTTTGTTAGAACATGCATGCAATACAAATAATCATTCAATGGAATGCAAAGGAGAAATCATGAGAAAAGGAATGAGACTAGAACAGTCTCACCCATTTCTCTCCTCCATGACTACTTCCATTGTACCTCCTCAAGCTTTTCTATTATAATAAATGGATGCCCTCAGATTTGTGAGCAAATTCTATATGCCTAGCCCTAGCAAATGCCTTTGAAGGATTTAATAAAATGAATCTATACACAAACTAGAAAATTAATTCTATTATGCAAATTATTAAATATGCCTATGTGTGATATGAGAATGCTAATAATGAGATTACCAAAATAATAATAAATTAAATGATCGATCGATCCCGAAAATGAGATCAAGATTGTCATTTTATAGAAAATGCAATCTTGAATGTATGGATGAGATGAGAGATTGAGGAATGCCCTAGAGTCAAAGGTCAAGATTCAATAAGGAAACTCTCAATTAGGGTTAGGGAAAAATCCCCAAATGTGTGGACAAGATTTAATTTAAGAAATTAAATCAAATGGTGGAGAATAAACGTGACATTGAGATGAAATTAGTAAAAATTAAAAGACAAGAGGATGAGATTTTAGAAAATCAGTAATTTTAACAATCACTTGATTTGTAGAAGAATATTTCCTTTTTTGAATTAAATTAATTTAAAATATGGATTTTTTGAGATGATAAGTAATTGATTTTTGAAATTAATTACTAAATGAAGAATCAGTTAACCATGTGATATTTTTAAATTATTTGTTTTATTTACAAATATAAAAGTGTCACATGCCATAATTAAATAATTAAAAATAATTATTTAATTTAGAAGAAGTAGTTAATTAATTAAATAAATTAGCAAATCTATTTAAATAAGAGGATTTAGGAATTAGTGATATATTAAATAAATATATTTATTTAATAATCAGGAGGACATTAATGATAAGGATTAATTAAATAAATTGATGACTTTATTTAATTATTAGAAGATTTTGAAAATTAGTGACCCATTAAATAAATAAGATTTATTTATTTAATAATCAAGATGAATGAAAGATTATGAATTAATTAAATAATTATGAATTATTTAATTAATAGTTGAAGGTGGGTTAGAAACATAATTAAAATGTCATAATTACACTAGGGAAAAAGGTGATAAAATATTGCTTGCGGGCCTTGGTCATTTTTATGTGTCTGCAGTAAGAACTTGAGAGCTTGAGGTTTCTATAGAAAGCAAGAGAGTTGTGTAAGCAAAAGAGAAGAGAGAAAATACCTAGAAGCTAGAGAGAGGCCAGAGAGAGAAAATGAACTGAAAGAATGGATTTAAATGAGAGAATAGGATGGAAAAGAAGCTTCTTGAGCCATTACAAGGCATACCGGTCTATTAAAATTGACAAAAATAGATCACAAGTGGCAAGGCACTCAAAAATGATCATTTGAATGTAAAAATGTCACAAGATGCTAGTGTCCAAACAAATCAGGCTACAAAATGATGAGAACGATAAAGGCACAAGGTTGAACACAAAGCTAATGTGTAAAGGTAGTTATTGAAAAGGGGTCATGAGCATCCTGAGAGGGGAAAAGGCTGATGTAGGGGCTAAAATGAGACTTCACAAATGCTAAGGGAGTGGACATCAAATTAGATACAATAATGTATGTGAAATTACAAGGGGTGCAATTTTACGACATTACAATATTTTACCAAGCAATGACACATCCCTATTAATTATGCTACAACTCTCCCCTCTTTTCTAACTTAAAATTCGATTACCAAAATAAAAAAGTCTAGTTACAATAATATGTGAGGAGGGTAGCCACATTAGAAATTAAAAGACCCAACCAAACTACAGACATAATATTAACAAAAATATATCATATGTACATCATTTCATAATGACATAAAAAGGATCAATTCTAAATCCAACTTTGCTAACAACATTATTACTTATCATTTTTTTGTTCCTTATTACTGACATAATTCTTATTAGCCTTAAAAGAATCAACCCCAAGAATAGCTTCAATTGGAGGGTAAATATGTTCCTAGTTTTTGTTATCAAAGTTCTGATGAGTAACATCTAGGTCTCTAACAAATGTATCCCCATGCAGTTCATATTTATGGAGCTTACAATTTTTTTTAAAGTCAATATATTCATTCTAAAATTTGTCATCGAATTTCCTTAGGTCCAAAGGCCAATAATTATCATCTTGAATGTCATTCTTGAATATTATAGTGTCTCCTTATCTAAGATCTTTAGAAACCTATCTTCTGATAGCTTCAAATTCATAGTCACATGCCCAACAATCAATAAATCAGTGAGTTTACTTTTATAATTAGTAAGGACTCTCCTCTTGCTCTAGTACAAGTTCTCATTCCTATTTTCCAAATAATCCATAAAATTTTAGTAGAAATAGTAGACCAAAAGAGATTAGAATCAACATTTAGTCCTTTGACAAAACCAGACAAAATTTAATACCATGAAATTTGCCACTACAATCCTAACCTGGAATATCACCCATAAATATGGACCAAATAGTACATACATATTAAGACTTGAAGAAACAATGTTTAATATCCCCAAGATAGTCACAAATAGAGTAGATAGATGGAACAATACCAATAACAAGTTTCTTGAGTAGAAGCATCCATCTAAAACAACATTTTTTGGCTCAAGTTTATTTGACCAACAAATCTTAGTAATACTAGACCAATATTTTTTCTCTAGTTTTATATTCTATATATGATTTACATGATAAAATACCTCATGGGAGTGAGATAAAAAATAATACAAATTATATAACTTGATTTTAAAGATGGGAGTGCCATAATTCTAATTAAATTTTTCAAAAATTTCAAGGTTAAACTTGATTTTAACCGAAAAATACATTAACCCCAATTCTCTTTTGATAACAAAAATGGACCTCTTGTTAGAATCTAGAATAGTGAGTTCCACTTTCAATTGAGACTAAATTTTAAGCTCATTATTCATCACAATATAATTAAAGGGGGAGATCTACTCTTCCACTTGTTGGTGGAACATCCTTGGATCAAAGAAATTGGTATATTATTATGAATCAAATAGCACCATATATTTGAACCCAAAGATATCACTATTAATTTTAATACTACTTCACAACCATTGATAAAGAGCTTGCTAGACTCATAGGCCTTCCAAATAATAGAAAATATAGTAGATCTAGAAGGCTTGACATTTAGTTTTCCAAACAAAATATCATGTGGGTGGAGACTACTCCATTATTTGGAAATTTTAGGTACTTATTATATTTTCCTTCTAATAAGGACCTTTCATGGTTCCCTTCCAACCATGAGTTTTAATATCCATGTGGATGCCAAGTAAATGCCTTGAGTTTTCAATTCCTTGAGACCTAACCCACCATTTTCCTTATCAATACAACAACACTCCCATTTGACAACATGTTTGTTACCATTCCCTTTTCCATTAGACCACAATAATTTCCTTATAATATTTTAAACATTGTTGATTTGGTAGCTAGCAAAGAACCAAACTCTGACATAATAAATAAAATAGGAAGCAATTTATTTTTGATATAATTGTACTCTACCTGCAAGGGAGAGGTAGTTATTATTCCAAATTTTTTTTCTCAATATTAGAAAAATCCAATTCCACATGTCTTTTAGAGAAGGCCTAATAGATAATGGAATACCCAAGTATCTAACAATCTTATTAGGTCCACCCCATTTCCAAGAATTTTTTGAAAACCAAGCAAAAGGTTCAACTTCCCAACCCAATAAAATAGATTTAGCTTATGAGATTTTAGAACTAGAGGCTTTGCAAAAATATTTAATCTAGCCACAAGATTATCCATATTACTTTCAATGAATACTAGGAATAAAGCAGCATCATCTGCAAACAAGACATTAATAAAATAGGAACAATTAGTAAGGACACCACCATGTAATTTAGGGGCAATAATTTTTTTTCTTAAGATATAAAAAATCTTCAAAGGAAATGAAAAATAAATCTAGAGCCAATGGGAAGATTTTCTTGATTGATTTTTCTAAAAGAAATGGATAAAAAAGATAGCTATTAACTTCCACTTAGGCATTAACATCTTTAAACAAAACTTTAACCATAATGTAAAGCCCTTTAGGGAAACCAATTTATTCTAGAATAGAAATTGTAAAGGACCATTCAAATCTATCATTCACTTTTTCAAAATTTAGTAGTAGAATCCCAACATTTTGATTATCTCTTTTAGCTCAATCCAAAAATTCCCAACTAGTAATAAAATTATTTAGTACATATCTTCCTTAATGAATCCATTTTGGGTATCAATGATGATCATAGGAAGGATCTCTATCAATCTCAAATAAAGTATTTTAGAAAATATTTAATAGGACACATTCATAAGAGTAATAAGTCTCTAGTTCTTAATATTACTTTTATCCTTATCCTTTGGAAGAAGTCTTATAATGCCTTTGTTGATTTTATTACCTAGAGATCATTTATCAATAGCTTCTCAATATGCCTCATACAAATCATCCACTACCCATTTTGTATTAGCTTTATAAAGTTCAACTAGAAAAAAATCAACTTCATGTGATTTCCCATTCTGAAATGACAATATTGCATTAGATATTTCCTCTTTAGCGATTCATTTTTCAAGGTCTACAACCATCTCTTCAGAGATATTATTTGGGATTATTTTTTTACATAGATACTAAGAAAGGATGCAACTAGTGGCTTTATTCTCAATAGTGAAGAGTTTCTTGTAGAATTCAGTTTTTTTCTTAATATCTTCAATGTCATGAAACCAAGAATCATTGTTCTTAATGGGTCTAATACATGTTAAACAATTTTTTTTGTCAACATATTAAATAAATATTTGGTGCCTTTATCTCCATATTTGATTCAATTCATCTTATCTCTAATTATAACCCCTCGTTCTTTCTATTGGACTCAAGGGAACACTGAAAGGGGGGGTGAATCAGTGTTATGTAAATCTTAAATTTATTAGTCTGATATTAAAACCATTTCAAAATTCAACCAAAGGAAAGATAAAAAAACATAAATAAATCATCCACAACACCATAACACAAGGATTTTTGCATGGAAACCTTGTTAGGGGAAAAACCATGGTGGAGGTTAATCCACAATTTGAGTACTCAAATAAAGTTTTACAAAAGAGAATGCACTTTCATTTAGGCACACTACCTAGAGCTCAATACTCAAAGGGAAGGCTCACTGCCTTAATTTTTTTTAGATTAAAACCATCTAAAGGATAAACTGAGATAGTAGCATCTATTCATGCCAGGTTATAGTTTCGGTGAAGCTCATAGATTAGATTCTAGATCCTTTGTATGAACCTACACTTTGCTCTACTTTTCTTTGCACTTTCTTGTTCTTCACATCACCCATAGATAAATTCACACTATTACTCTGTTGAATTTTTCACTACACACTGATATAATTTGCATTCCACACATTCTCTATGTTCGCTATATCAAAATGATAAAATCGATCTCATATATATATCTGATATCAAGGATTTGATCATTCATATGTTGGCTTCATAAAACATTAAGTGCTTTTCAACTGTCAGCTAGATCCTTAATTAAATATTTATGTGTATCCTACAAAGTTAGTTAAGACATAGAGAGGACCCAAATAAACATAATCAAGCACGAAAACATTTAATTAATTACTCCTTATACATCTGCAATTACTATATATGACAAGTCAACTTGCTAGCATAGATAACCAAAAAGATTAATGTACTGGATCTCGTAGATTGATCACCAGTTAATGTGTATCAAGATATTCCATGAATAAGGTATTACAAACATCAAAAAACCTTCCTCTAAGATACATAACCCAAAATAATAATTTGGTGAAGTAATTGGATCAACATCTTTGCCTTTAACTGGATGTTGTGTTCTTCACTCTGTTCTGTTGGTGTAAACCAAAATTATACTGTAGATCGGATGTATGACTTAGGTTGCCATAAATGAAAAAACTTACAAGCCATATGCCAACAATCTCCCTCTTTCGCATTGATGGCAACACTAAGTGAATAATGACTAAGTGTAAGAATCATTATAAGTACATTGCTAGACTTTACTGCTCCCTCTCCCTATGCTTCAAAATATTTCAAGACATAGCTCCCCCTAAGATTGATGAGACATTTTTCACTACACTCTCTCCCCCTTTGACATCAATGACAGAGAATAAAAACGATATGCCAAAAAGATAAAACATCTGTACAAAATCTCCAAAACTTCAAAACATATATGCTGATAATTCTCCCCCTTTGACCAAAACTTCAAAATTTGAATTAGTTTTGAAAACAAACAATTGCTACTTTTGAAAATTATCTTATGATTTTCCTTCATTTCTGGAAGGAACTTCTTCGAAGAATCTATTTTGATCCCAATTATTATGATCATGCTTTTGTTCTTGTATGTCTTGTTGACAATCTTAGTTAGGGATTCTAGAATTGTAATTGCTTCCTCTAGTTTCTCACCTTTCCTTAGTATCTCAAACATATTTTCCAATCTACATTTGGTTAGATCCTTTACCTTCCAAAAAGTATCCACAAGTGTGTTCTTGGTGAATTGAAATTTGGTGTGTTAAAACTGTAGCTCCCAAATTCTTTTCCTAATTGTACCATCCTAATCTTGAAAAATATCAAAGCTTTTTCCAATCCCATTCAACTCTATTTCAATTTTCTCTAATTTCTCTTTGTATTTTCCAACTGCATGAGTCCAACAGATACAATAGTTGTAGATTTTATTAGCTGCACTTATGCATTGTCTCAGCTCATTCATTTTCTTCTTCAGTTTGCTAAGTGATAGTCTAAATCTCTCCTTCAAATGAGAGATAAATTCACCTTATTCTTTGTCTTTATCCTCAAAGTTCATGTTTCTTTACTGCATTCAATCATTTCTTTAGGTAGAATGTTCTGCAAAATTTCCAATTTTATCTTGCAGTTATCAACATGAGCATTTAGTACACTCAGAATCATATCTTGATCATATGATGGTCTAACAGACTATAACTTAACGATTTTCTGCATTCAACCTTCTTCCTGAATAAGTTGTTATAGCTTCTCTTTTATTAGGTCATCTTCTTCCTCACTAGCTTTTTCTAGTTTTTATTTAGCTAGTTCTTGTTCATTTCCCTGTGGATCCTCAGTTTCTTCATCAGAATCTTCATTTCGAATATCCACAATCTCCTTTTCTTTTCCTTTTCCTTCAATTCTGGGATTCTTGCATTTCGAAGGGGTGTATTTAACAGTTTCTTTTTCTCTTTTATGCTTTTTCTCCATCACACCGGAAGAGGAACCAACTTCAATTGTTCTTACCAGAAGAGAAATACTGATTGAGCCACACTTTCCAAGCACATTCCTAAAGAAAATTTCAAATTATTGATCCCAATTAGCCAAGCTCTTAGAATATGAGTATATTTGTTTGCATACCATTTCGTTTTCTTTCCACACCACATTGTCGATCTTTGGAAAACAATTCAAGAAATACATTACTAAAAATATAATCAGAGTACTAAACCTAAAATGGTAGCCTGTCTCTTTTTTTAGTTGCACATTCTCCATTAACTGATCCTTTAATAGTCCACATAGGTCCAAGTCTTGACCTTCAATTATCATCTTGTGAGAAATATAGATTGCACCAACCAAGGTTGCTCCTTCTTGGCTTCTGAAAAATAATTTATATGTAATTCCATGTGTAATGTACTTTATAACAAGATTCTTGATTGTCGCAATTATCAATGCCCTTTGATCTCCAATTACTCTGGTTAGGGTTTCAACTTCTTTATTTCGAATGGATTTATTCCTCGGTATATCTCCAAATTTGCATAATCCAGTCAAATTCTCAATTACTTCCTTCAAAATGATGTGGGGTTTGTCCAGAATCAAAGTATCATTATGAAATCTACTCAAGATGAATTTAGTGAATTTTGCATTTTCGAAGTACGAAAACTCATTCCAAATATCTAAATTATTGTGTTTGTCTTCTCTCAATTGCTTCAATTCTTTGGGTAATAACAAATTCCTCATAGACCTAATCTTTCCACTGTTATATTCATCCAAAATGATTGAACCTTTGATTTGTTCCATTTTTCTTTTTGTATTTCATGTTTATCGACCACACACCAAACTATATGAAAATTTTGAAAACAATTGAAATACCTAATAGATTTCGAGAATTGCCAACGAATTGATTTCATTGCTTCAAAATTTTGCTACCGAGTGCTCTCCTTCTTCTCTTCTTCTATGAAAAGTGACAAATGATGGTTCCAATTTGACTTTTATAGCTCGTGCACTTGTAATAAATGTGTTTGCCCTAAGTTTTCTAGGTGCTCTATTTTCTTAGACAACAAGAGAAAAATTCTTCTGTGGACCTATGAATTCTCTAAATTTTCTTGTGAAAGTTCTCCAAAACCTCTATTTATCATTGATACACCTTTTTGACCATTCTTCATGTTTCAGTACCATCTAAAAATAGGGAAGAAATTTTTTCTTAAAAAAATCCCCTCTAGCCAATGCCCTAAAATCAATTTCTAGAAGAATTACCAGAAGCAGGTTCCAGTGTAGAACCATTTCCAACATCAGACTTATCCTTCCTTACCCATGTCTTCTTCATATGATCTCTTATCTCATTTGTAGTAAATTTTCCTTTTCCTTTGTTATCTTTCTATATATTTCTTCCTTTGTATACCAGACCTCTTCTATCCACATTTTTGTTTCTACAAAATCTTGCAATGTGACCATATTTATTGCAAATGAAGCACACAGTATTTCCTTGTCTAGACCAATCATTTCATTTATTTATTCTTGATCTACATTGATTAGAAATATGTCCAAATCTTCCACATGTGTAACATTCAACATTCTTTCTATTGACAGAGTAGTTTGACAAATTTTTGCATTCATTTGATTTATGACCAAACTTTTTGTATCTGAAACATTGACCAAAAAATGATGAATCTCTTGATTTCATATTACTTCTACATTGAATATCCATATGGCCAAATTTATTGCAAGAAAAATAGTATCCATTAAAATTTTGAGCATTAGGTTGTCTTACTGGATACCTTCCACCTTTGTTCATCTTGTTTCCTTGTCTAAAATTCTTTTGTCTGAATCTAGAACTTTCTCCTTTTTCATATCCAAGACCTCTCTTATCATTTCCACTCTTCTGTCCTTGAGTAAGCTCATCAATCTTAATTGAATTGATCTTAAAATTCTCCCTGTATTCATTTGCAGTGGTAAGTTCATTCCTAAGAATAACAATATGTTTACCAAGTTCTTCATTGTTTCTGGATCGTTGTAGTTCTCTTTCCAATTGAGTGAATTCTCCATTTACTCTTCTATGTTGATCAGATTTCTATTTTAAGGACTAAGCAAGATTCTCCTCATTCTTCTTCCTTTCTTCAATCTCTTTAGCCAACTTCATCACCATATATTTAATTTCATGTTTTAGGATAGCATTGTCTCTGGCAAGATTTTCACATTCTTCAGTTATTTCCTTCAAGGTCTGATTCAGGTGAGCATCATCCATGTTTTCGATTTCTTGTTGCTTAATCTAGTTGCAAAGATATTTTATCTTCTCTTTGGATTTAACAATCTAATCCTTCAATGTCTGAATGGATTTCTTAGCATCCTTAAGATTTTATTTCAATTCCTAGACTTCTACTTTAGACTGATCAACGTCATCAAGTGCCACCAAAAGCTGCTGATAAAGACTACCAGATTGCATCACATTTCAAGATCCACCTCAAACTGCTAAACTTCTTTTGAGGAACCAAATGCTCTAATACCAATTGTTAGACTCAAGGGAACATTGAGAGAGGGGGGGGTGAATCGGTGTTGTGCAAATCTTAAATTTATTAGTTTGATATTAAAACCATTTCAACATTCAACCAAAGGAAAGATACAAATAGATAAAAAATCATCCACAACATCATAAGACAAGGATTTTTGTGTGGAAACCCTATTAGGGAAAAAACCATGGTGGAGGTTAATCCACAATTTGAGTACTCAAATAAAGTTTTACAAAAGAGAATGCACTTGCATTTAAGCACACTACCTAGAGCTCACTGCTCAAAGGTAAGGATCAATTCCTTACAAAATTTTAGATTAAAACCATCTAAAGGATGAACTAAGATAGTAGCATGTATTCATGCTAGGTTATAGTTCTGGTGAAGCTCATAGATTAGATTATGGATCCTTTGTATGACTCTACACTTCGCTCATCTCTGCTCTACACTTTTCTGCTTTTTGCATCACATATAGATAAATTCACACTATTACTTTGTTGAATTTTGCACCACACACTGATATACTTTGCATTCCACACATTTTCTATGTTTTCTATGTCAAAATGATAAAACCAATCTCATATATATTCCCTATCAAGGATTTGATCATTCATATATCGACTTCATTAAACTTTAAGTGCTTTTCAACTTTCGGTTAGATCCTTAAATAAATATTTATGTGTATCCTCCAAAGTCAGTTAAGACATAGGGAGGACCCAAAAAAACATAATCAAGCACAATTTTTTTTAATTAATTACTCCTTATACATCCGCAATTACTATATTTGACAAGTCGGCTCGCTAGCACAGATAACCAAAATATTAATGTACTAGATGTCCTAGATTGATCACCAATTAATGTGCATCAAAATATTCCATGAATAAGGTATTACAAACATCAACAAACCTTCCTCTAAGATCCATAACTCAAAATGATAGTTCAGTGAAGTAACTGGATCAACATCTTTGCCTTTAACCAGATGCTTTGTTCTTCACTCTATTTTTCCGGTGTAAACCAGAACTATACTATAGACCAGATGTATGACTTAGGTTTCCATTAATGACAACACTTACAAGCCACATGCCAACACTTTCTTTATCTGGAAATTTTGAAGCTTATGCTTGATATCCTTTATGTATTGCACAAGGACCTCATTTTTTATATCTTATTGAACTTCATATTTTGCATTCAATAATTCATCTTGCAAAGATCATCCCACTCCTCCACTCTCTATTGCAACCTTCTTCTAGATAGTACTATGTAATCTATTGAAATTAGAAACCAATCCATCCCAATAATATTTGACCAAACCCTTAATGAAATACATCTCATTAATATGCCATCCAAAAAAATTGGATATTTTAAAACTTCAACATGATAAGCTTGTATATACTTTATTTATTTGAGTTAGAATTAAATCCATTGGATTTAATAACTATCCTCGTTTCAATAGGATAGTGTTCAAATAGAGTTCTAGGTTCCACTTGTACATAATTGGAATCTTTCCTATTGTCAAAAAAGAACATATCCTCCAGAGCATAAAATATATCCAATCTACAATAGACTCTCTTATTGTCACTTTGATTGTTACACCAAGTATACCAAATTATTTTACTTTCTTCTTCCCCTTCAAGAGGATCAAATAGTTTTAACATTTTCTTCATTCTAAACTAATAAAATTGTTCATTTCCTTTCTAGGCCTAAGGAGATCATGCGACTTTACCTTTTTTATTTTAAGCCATATTGAAATCACCCCTATAATCTAGGGTACTTTAGTTGGGTTAGATACACTTTATTTCCACACATCAATTCTTTCCCTATAGTTATTAGGGGCATATATAGTACACACCCAAAATTATTGGTTATTTTTGCTAGAAATTACCCATAGACACCTATTGCAAGGAGAACACTAGAACTAAAATATAGGATTTCCATTTTTGACCTACAAGAATAGTGATTCCACCTTTTCCTTTTGAGTGATCAGTATGAAAGAATACAAAATTTCCATCCAAATCACAACGTATTTTATAACTGGAAGTGAAAATATTTTACTTCATGAATTAGGGGGAAATCAAGATCCTTTTTTCTATTGCAGAGTGCCCTAAAAAAACATCCTATTAGGGGATTCTAGTCCCTTAATATTCTAACTTATGTAGCTTAGAATCATTTATGGGAGGAGGGTTATGGAGCTTTCTAGTTTTATACAACCTATCAAAAAAATAGGGATACTCTCCCCTATATCTTTCTTCCTAGTCTTTTGGGAGTTGTTTCTTCTACTTACTTGCTTCCTTTTTTCATTCTCCTCATTTTGAGGCAACCTTTCTCTTTAGAATTTTGATAAATCTATATTTCTTGAAACAAAATTTTAAAGAAAATCATGGCTCTATTTTCACCGTTCAAATCGTAGTTAATTAAAATTACTTCTAAGTCTATTGAATCTACATACTTGGGAGGGCCTAGGGGTCTAGCTATGTTTCTCATCCTTCTTTCCTTAATTTTCTCTTTAAGTTTATACAACACTAACTCTTGTGCATATTTTTATGATTCACATTTTCAATAAACTTAAAAGGAGCCAATGAATCATT
Source organism: Sequoiadendron giganteum (assembly GCA_007115665.2). NCBI lineage: Eukaryota > Viridiplantae > Streptophyta > Pinopsida > Cupressales > Cupressaceae > Sequoiadendron > Sequoiadendron giganteum. Next base: position 311,538,585 of record CM021106.1, read on the forward strand.
CTCTTTGCCAGTACCCAAATTATTCTCATTAATAGGAACAATGTTTCCTTCAAGATGAACATTATCCTCAAAGAAAGTTCTTAAGGCTACATGGTCACTCTTTGGGCCAATATTTTCCATTGAGGGGGAATCGAGGGTTTCTTCTAGAATCTCCTTGATAACATTGTTCCCATTATCAATTTTTTGAGGAATTTCCTCTAAGTTTTTTTGTGCATCTTAATTTTTAAAGGTTGCTCCTGAGGGTTTAGGGTTTCTTCTACCATTAATGATTTTAGGACAATCTATTTTTTGGTGACCATCTGTTTTGCACAAAAATCAAGAGTTAATACCCCTTAAAGCTTCTATTTCAAATCTATTTTTTACATCTAATGAAAATTCAATTACTTCTAGGATTTATACCCCTATGCTAAAAGAAACAAGCATCCTAGAATTCATATGGGGTAAAGTGGACCTAGTGTGCTCAATTTGATGGATTTTATCAACATGCTTCAAAAGTTGAGGCAAAAATACCCACATTTGTGGGAGATTTTTTTTAACATTGATCCATCTTGGGATAGAGTAGAACAATAATTCATTATGCATTATTTCAAGTGACCAAGCAACAAATTTAAACACAATTTTCCTAATATTTCATAAATTTTTCTCTAGTACCCTCTTTTACATGCTATGGTTTTTAAGAAAAATATCAAAGGGACCCTTCTAAATAATTCTACAAAACGATATATATACCCATATTATTTCCACACACACTATTTAGCTAGTTATTAAAGAATTTTCTCATAATAAAATTAGTGGTTTCCATATTGTTGATGCCAAAAGTTGGCAAGGTAACAACCCTCCATAGGAAACTCAGTTTTAGGGGGGACCTATTGCACCAAACTTAGTGACCTCTAGATTTTAAAGAAGCTGAATTCTTATATAATTAGGGTTTTGAATGGGAAAAGAAAGAAAATATAAAATAAAGGGATCTAACTAAGGTGATATGCCAAGATTTAGATGTGCAGCACGGTAAATCTATCTTGGGGATATGAATTAAGGATCCATGGGTAGTCTGTTGCATTCCAAAATGGAAGAATAAAGATAGAAGCCTGAGTGATTCATTATATGACATTAAATAAATTCATACACTTTTACTAGAAAGAAGAGTCCAAGACATGATCTAAACCAACAAACTTGTATTAATTTATAGAAGTCTGAGAATGAAACATCCATTATAATAATGGCATAGCAAAACTTATCAAATATCAAAGAAAATAAAAATGCTGAATAATGGAACAGTCAATGAGTTATTTACAATAATGTAATAAAGAAATTAAAGGCCTGGTTCTTCTAGCAACTCCTCTACCCAAATCTGAACTAAAATTTGAACTCAAATTGGAACCCTCTCTTTGCTTCGAAAGAAGAAGTAGTATTTATAATGAAAACCTATCTTGATGAGAAAGTAACAGGAAATATTCTTCGATCATGAGTAATGATGCATTAACAATTATTTTCCTTTGGTTGTTACAACTGAAAAGATTCAGGCCATGAACAAGGATATCTAAGGGCTGAATGCATCCCCTATAAATGATGGTAGTCGTACTAATAGACCAGAGCACCGACATGTGCAATCCATTCATGTCGACAATTATAGAATATGGTAGTTGGTGATAGGTTGTCGCCTGCCTAGTTTTCTCCTGTGATGAAGTCTTTAGAAGATCACATGGCAAGCAGTCAAGGCCCGACGTTTATCCTTCCCTTTGAGCAATGAAGAACTTGCACTATGAAGACATGTGGAGGTCTCCAGCATACCGTGTTGAAGGTGGGGTCTGCCAAAAAATATGTGTGAGTTGATGCTTCGTGGCATGTGATCAGGGTTCGAAAGGGAAGCGATGCAAAGAGGTATAAAAGATTGAGAATGGATGACATGTGGAGATTTGGTGCAAGCTTTTTGAAAAGTGATCAAAGGAAACCTTGTGAGGAGTGCTCAACTAAAAAATGGTGGCATTCATAAAAGATTTTGCATAAATGGGCCTGATATTGCCTATTCCTCATAGAGGTGTGGCTGATACTTAGGCAAAAATAAACTCACCTGAAGGGAGCTTGGGAATTTTTAAGTTCACAGCTTATGATGACTTATCAGGGGTGTTTCACTCGTGAAATGAGGAACCCAAAAATTTATGGCCTATAGAATAGAGACTTATCCATTAGGTGGTGCGATTAAAGCTTTGAGAGGGTAGTCTGTATGGGTAGCCATTCATCTTGAGATGGGTACAAAAAGTCACACATAATTTCTTGCGCTCCATTTAGCTTGATCAATTCTTTGTAAGGTAGTGCTGATGACATATCGGCCGATGATTCGAGCTAAAAAAGAAGACATGTGATCAACTAAATGGTGTTCTTAAAATCCTCTATGGCAAGGGTTTGGCCAAAATATTGAAATGCAAACACATCCTATTTATTTTCTTCGATATTCACTATAATATGCTCCACTGTGGCCACTCACTCATCTTCAAGGAATGGGGAAGTCAAGCCCATCTGAGCTAGGTGGGAGATTTTGGCCCACATGCTATTCATGGTTTGACCCAACCTGGTGACACACTTGTTGGAATGAAGGATAATTGTGCGGAAGTGGATGACCCTGTTGGTTGTTTTAGCAATGGCCCTTTGGTCCTCAATCCCTGCATTTTCCAAGACTTCATCTGGGACCTGATATTAATTGTTTAATAATATCTCAGCCTTTGGAACCCTTTTCTTAATGGGCTAATGAAATTTTATAATTGCCTCATGAACTCTCCTACCTAGATCTGTTGCCTCTTTCATAAATAAAAGCGTCGACTGTAGATTTAGGCAGAAGGCCTTAAATATTTCCCTATAAGAAATTTGTAACTTCTATGCTATCTTACGAAGGTTCATTTGATCGGCCGAGGGTATGGTTAATTCCTTCAATAGGGTGATCTCCTCATTCATTTTTTCTATATCTTGTGCGAGGTCCACAACCTTTTGGTTTGTTGTGGTGAGTTGTTCCCTACAGGATCCATGAATCTTTGAGCCAATTGGCCTCAAATCTCTCTTTGTTTTTCACTTCTTACTCCAATGAAGACTTAAGTTCTGCAATTTCATTATCCAATTGAGCATAGTGGGTCTCGAAATTTGCATCCTTTTGTTGCATTTATAGTTCTAAATTTTGAAACTCTTCATCTTTTAGTTGTATGTATAGCCCCAAATTTTCCAATTGTTCTTGATATTCCTAGTTCCTTTGTTGTATCTCAACGAACAGATTAGGATCAAGTGACCAAAGCTTCATAAGTTCTTCTCGAAGCTTTACTTTTTCCATCTCCCTCTACTGTGATAGGTGCTTGAATTCAGCCTCCATTTCCTTTTCCTTGGAAAGTAAGACATCGACTCTATCCTTTAGGTATTTAAGTTCTTATTCCTTTTTCTTGAGCTGGCGACCAGACTTGAGAAAGCCAGTGGTCACTACTTGTTGTGTTTCATCCATGAGTTCCACCTTGTCCGGTGGTTGGGCTATGCTTAAGTTGAGCCCCACATAGTGCATGTTGTAATCATTCGGTTGCATCTCTCCTTGTGGTTTTCTGATAGTCAGGAACATAGTTGTAAAGTGTAGCGACTACTGAGCCTCATGGAAAATAGTATGTATCTTTGGCTCTACAGGTTTCTTAGCATCCTTAGCTTTTCTCTTTTGGGTTCTAACTGCTCGTACTTGTTTAGTTTTATCACCTTTTGACAAGAATTTTTTGGGCGATCTGATGAGTCCGCCTATGAAAGGTGCATCAGGAGGAAGGGAGAAAAGGAATGAAAGGACATCAGTCTCGGGTGACTTCTTCTTTGGAATTTTTACCATCTGAGGCAAGAAAGGTGTGATAATCCAATAACCAAACTATGGACTAGGAGGACTTGAAAAAAGTGGAGTCATGAAGGTCTCCATTTGCTGGGAAGAGTGGATCAACTCCGATATTGTTGTGGTAGGGGATGTATCTATAAAGGTAGCAGGGGAAGAATGTGTGACACTTTGGGATGTGGAGTGGGCCAAGGTGAATGGTTTGAGGTTCTGTCCACCTGAGGAGTAAGGGAAAATGGGGTCGTATGGGAGAACTGTGTGAAGTCCCCTGCGATCATTGAAGTAGAGGCCAAAATGAATTTTTTGATGCATGAAATAAGAGGTGTTGTGGATGCAACAGGATCAACCACGATTTTCAGAACTATAGAAGAGGGTACGAAAGATACCTGCAGTGCGAGTGGCTATGGTTCTTGGAATGTTGTTGGCTCTTTGCTTGCATCTAGGTCTTGGGAACACCCTCTAGAAAGTGTCTTGGTTCGTTGACACTTCACTAGTGGTGAGTTATCAACTGCTATGGTTTTAAATTATTTTGGTGAAGTTGCCAGGGTTCTTCTTGTTGTCCAAGTGCGAGTCAATGAAGACCTTGCACTTGATATATTGACTCTTATGCTAGAGGAAACCTTAACAGGTTTCTTCAATGCCTTCCCCCCTTGTTGTGACGAGGTGTCATGTATTTCTATTTCTGGTTGAGCCCTTTCATCTGACTGCAAATCCGCTTCTTTCGAACTGGAATCCTTTTCACCACTCTCATTGGAATCTAGATGCTCTTTGTTCCACAATTTGTCATACCTATAATCCATATCTAGGCTATTATAGGGAGGCTTAGTTTTTTGAGTCTCTTGGTGGTATATCCATAAGTTATTGATCTTCTCCTCCTTCCAGTCATAATTATTTAGCAAATCATTATAGAGGGTAGCTTCGATCCTTCTTGTTTTATCATATTGCCTAGTTGGGTAGTAGAATCTTAGACATGGCGGCTGACCATCTTCAATAGGAATGTAGGCTAGGTCAATAATACATTCATCCACATCCGATACTAGGTTCCAACACTCTTCCCAGTAAGGCCGGGGATAATGTGTTACCTTGACATATTTGTTTGGCAAGTCATCATTAGGGTTGTAGTTCCATTTGTCGTAGATCCATACCAACCCTAGATGAGCCAACTTTTCCTCCAATATGCCATGAGCCTTACTTTTAGCCATGAATACAGTCTTGAAGCTTATTGGAGGATCAAAAAATCCTTTCTTCTTTGCCTTCCCGCTGCAAAAGGTGTCATCGACAATTGAAACCTAGTGGAAAACTCTAGTGCTAGTACCCGATTTGTAAGACATGATGGAAGCCAGAAGGGTTCTCAAGTGAAACTACACAATCAGATGAACATGAAGTCCTTGCCTAGAAACCAATCACATCTTGGAACAAAGTTCTTCTTGAATTTAGTTTGGTCTGAGCTGAACCATAAGAAAGTGTTGTCTCCTCTTGAATCCTACAAGATCGAATACAAGAAAATGTTCGAAAATGTGTAATGATCATATGTTGCAGAGAGGAGGGGATTCCATATGGAAACTAGATTTCTCTTCTAGTTTTCATCAAATATAGAGAGCTTGAAATGCTTCTAGAAGAAGTCGGGATTCTGGTGCAAAAACATGTGTGTGAGGAAGGATGGGAACCTAAACCTTCATTGAAGCTTGTATTCTGCTATTTGGCTGAGAATCTCTTGCTCGAGAAATTCAATGAAATCATACTAGAAGAAATAATGTTTCCTTCGTAATTGGAAGCCCAAACCTAGCTAAAACTCCTGGACCTCCTTGTCAGAGTCCAGTCCACAAAAAAACACCATAATTGAGAATGCATCCTTCATATCATCATAAAAACTCCTAAGTGCCACTGGGGTCTGCATTGGTTTATTCTAATTCTCTTTGGGCCTTTGAGTCTCTATGTTGTAAAAATTCATTACGAGGTATTTTCTCCTCCAATAGGACTGTCCTTTTGCTGGAGTGAATGGCTCCATTTTTTGCACTTTGAAGCTTTGCTCCAAGATGCAGAGCATATTCCAGATAGCTTCTTTGCATATGTTCATAGTTACTTCTCAGCCTTTGATGGTGTTGGTCTTTGGGTTGAAGTTTTTGATGGCCTCATCAACTAACTTAGGGCAGTGGTGTATTAATGGGACCATATATTGAGGAAGCCCACTGTACCAACACTTTTGCGCCAAAGAATCTGGGTCACTACTCCTTTTCATCCTTTCACAAGTCACCTCCCGTAGTGACTTGGGATTCTTTGTAAGACTGGGGTCATGAATGTTTTCCCATTTTTCTGTAATTCACTTCTTATCTTTGTGAGGGCTCCTCTTCTTTGCAACTCGAGTATTTACTTGGGTCAACCTATCTAGTATTATAGGTGAGGCATAAGAGACATCCTCGAAGATGTAGGCACCTAGTGTTGCACACATGACATAAAATAAGCATTGTGCTCCTCCTTCCTTCAATTTTTCTTGTGAACTTTGAGTGGTCTCTATCCCTTGCAAATTCTTTGCCTAGAAAGCACACTGAAGCGGTATAAATGGAACCTAAAACACGATGCAAGATTATGAATTTCAACACCAGGCAACCTTTTGTTTTAGGTTTAATTCACACTAAGGCAATGAATTCTCTGCAATTATCTATGTTCAATTCTTTTCACTACAAACTGCACCACAATTGGTTTCTTTGATGGCCATGTTCTTCTTAATTTCCTTTATGTGTTGAAGAAGTTTTTTATGCTCTATCCTGCCTTTTGCATGTGACACTTGGATTTTCTTTTGATTTCTTGCATTCAATTGGGTAGATAACAACTGCCTTTTGAATCTAATTCGGCAGGTACTGCCAACTCCCTTTCCCATGTGAGATGAGCTACTTGCCTCTTTTAAAAAGATATGGATTCATAATTGTATTGGTAATAGCATCCTTTCGACATAATTTTCATGGGAAATTTAGCCCGCAGTGCAATGCCTATCATCTCCTCATCTGGTTTAGAAATTAATATATTTCAAAGCATGATCAAGCTGAAATCACAATGAGTACTTTGAAAATATTTGTGTTCACCCTTGGAGCCCTGAAAATGCCTGTGTCATGCCACCTAGCCTCTATCCGGCTAAGCCGTCACCTGGGAGTACCACCAATTTGTGTTAATAGATTACCACTCCTCAAACAATTTATACTTGCGGATGCAACCGGCCTGGAATATCGAGCTGGCCCTTTTATGGGATTTTCAAGTATGCACTCAATTACCATCATGCTTTGTATGTTGGCTACCTCAGATATTTCTATAAATAAGCTCTAATATAGTAGCAGGATCATACTTAGTGGCTTAACAAAAGCAACATTGGATGATTGGATAGGTTTAGATTTTGCATAGCGCTATTCTTAGGTGCTTTGAGAAGAGGTTGACACAATGAATACTCCAATTAGGCTAGTGTGTAACAAAGTTCAAACAAATTTCCTGGGGGAGATTTTGAGTAGGCATCATATGATAAGGAAAAATAAATCACTAGCCATCATCGCCATCAAATATGTCCTAGGTAGAGACTGTATTGAATATGAAGATAAATATCAGGTAAACACTGATATCGGCTCCCATTTTGTTGCTTCACTACTCAATGCTTAGGCTCCAAAAGCTATGATTCTTCGTTTGGCGCTTCATATTTTTTTGAAAAAGTACCTCAGAGGACTCGGTGAGGCAGTGAGAAATGTGGTGTATGGCCTGGGACTTCCCATTGCGAGTGACCTGAGTAAGCATGTTGAAGAAGATGCAATAGTATCATGGGTGCCATTCCTAAGTGGTTTTCAATTTCAATCACTTGTAAAGCATCGCGATAAGGCCACCCATGCATGCCATTTTCTGCTAGATTGCCACAACGTTGTGCTATTCTACGACATGGATTGGTACACTAATTTTGGGAACCTTGTATTTCCTCCACCACTAATTATGGGTGTTGACACTACTTCCACCATAGGTCTTGCTGCTGCTAATAATCTTCCCGCTACTCCTGAGAATATCCCATTTGATGAATACAATACCCATAATGCCGAGATATGAAGTTTGACATGATTTTTTCCCTTTGTGTATATACACTTGAAAGAAGGCTCGCATATATGTATGTAATGAATTCGTGTATATGATCACACTTTTGAAAGCTTGGCCACAAAGCCATTTGGACAATTTTTTATCATAGTATATATAACAGATATACTTGCTTATATTAAACCTCTTTGTCCTCATTTTTTATGTTTTTGCAACATAGGCTGAATCCCTTGCATCTAAATTTAATTTCTGCAACCTTTAGTAGCATAAATTTTCTCTGTTATGTTATGATGGACTTCATGATTTTTCTTGACTCCTTCAATGGTGAGAAACGTGTAAAAAGAACTGGCCGAAAAAACACGAAAAGAAAACTGATTACACTTTTTACAAATTTACACCTGTATGAAGTAATTGTAGCCTAATTGAAAAATTTTAAGTCAATTTCGTTGACCGGAATCGCCAATGGCTCTTGTTTCATGTTTCTTAATTCAAATGCATTTTTTTGTTTGCACTGAATTATTTTGAAAGGGCCTTTCCACAACTTGTCAAATTTTCCATGTTGTTCAGGCTTTGTAGCTCTTTCATTGAACTTTAGTACAAAGTCTCCACATTTTAGCTCTTGGTCTGAAGCCTTTTTGTCGAACCATCTCTTAACCACTTGTTGGTTATTAGTCATGGCTATTAGGGCTTTCTCCCTTTTTCCCTGCACCTCTAGTAATTTGGCCAACCGAACTTCCATAGCTCCATTCTCTTCAATCTATAAAAACTTGAGTAGTTGTAGCCCAGGAATCTCTATAGAGATAGGCAATAGTGCTTCTTTCTTATAGACTAGCTCATATGGTGAAGTCTTCAAGGCTTGTTTAGGAGTTAGGCAGTCCATCCATAACGTTGTTCAAATATTCTTATGCCATTCCTTCTCATGATTGGACCCGATCTTTTTAACGAGTCAAACTAAATTTTTATTAGTTGATTTGCTAGGCCATTCCCCTGTGGGTAATAGTTTGATGATATTTTCAAGAATATGCCATGTGTAAGCGCTAATTAACATACCTTAAGCCTAGGAATTCTTAAGCATTGTCTAAGATGATGGTCTTCGATGAGATGAATCTTGTTACCAACTCCTTGATAAAATCTACAATCTCTACTTCGGTCACATTCTTCAAGGGTAGGGCTGCAGTCCATCTTGTGAAGTAGTTAGTGGCTGTTAGGATCCACTTGTGTCTGACAATGGAGGTTGGGTTGATCATCCCTATGAATTCGAGCCCCCATTGTGTGAATGGTTCATCTGATACTATTAGAATGAGGGGCATAGCGAAATTTTTTCTCCTCCCTACATAGAATTGGCATTCCTTGCAAAACTTTATCATGTTCTAATTCATTGAATAGCGTGGGCTAGAAGTACCCAACACACAAGATTTTGATGGTGGTAGTTTTTGTAAATAAGTTTCCGCCTTCGGGGCTGTTTTGGAATGTGTCAAGAATTTTCCTTGCTTGCTCCATAGTGATGCATCATAACAAGACACCTATGAAATTTCTCTTGAAGAGAACCCCTTCAATGAGTGCATACCCGATGTTTTGTAATTGGTAGAACTTTCTTTTCAGAGAAGGAATTCCTAACTAATATTTGCTAGTGTGTATAAATCTGGTCCTATCCATTAGCCAACATCCTTCAGGTTCAGATTCATTCATCAGGATCACCTCCGCTTTCTCTACTTGTATTTCTATCTCTTTGTTGTGCACCAAATATTCACAAAGCCCTCTTCCTTTGATAGTCTTTGTACCCTTGACATTGATGTCATATTCTAGGATCTTAGTGATCTAGTTGGCCCTCTTTTTGGTGATTTCACCTTTCATAATATATTTTCACATACTGGAGTGTGTGACATAAATGATCACCTTGTTGCAATATATCATATGTCAATTTTTTTTGAGTCCCTTTACAATTGCAAACACTTGTCTTTCGATGAAGTTGAAGTTTTCCTCATAGTCCTTCAAGGTCTGAGAGTTAAAAGCTATTAGATGTTCTCCCTTTCCTTCATTGTCCTTCTGGGTTAGAATAGTGACAATGCTTGTCTTGCTACTAAAAACATACATCATGAAGTCTTTGGACAAGTCTGGATTTACTAGCATAGGGGCTGAAGAAATAACATCCTTTACCTTCTTGAAGGATTCTTTCACTTCCTTCATCCATTTGAATAATTGGTCCTTTTTTAACATCAAGGTGATTGGCCAGATTATTCCTGCAAAATCAGAGATGAACTTGCTTATGAAGTTCACCTTCACCAAAAAGGACTGAACTCATTTTTTGTTGACTGGAAGGGGAAACTCTCTGATCGCCTTTACTCTTTTAGGATCAATAGCAACCCTATCTCTAGACACTACATGCCCTAGTAGCTTGCCTTGCGACACGTTGAAAACATACTTTTGGGGTTTAGGATACCCTGAACTCTTGGCATTTTTTGAAGACCATATCTAGATGATCTAAATGGTCATCTTTGGATTTGGAAAACACAGTCAAGTCATCTAAATAGATGAGGATGATATTATTGATTAGTTTGCTGAAGGTGATGTGCATTTCCCGCTGGAAGGTAGATCCCACATTTGATAGGCCGAAAGGAATTTTGGCATATGAAAATGTTCCCTATTTGGTGGTGAAGTGGTTTTATACTGATCTTCTTATTTAAACTAGATGTAATTGTAACCTAAGAAGCCATCTAGTAGAGAAAACATTTTCGAACCTGTCACAGTCTACATAATAGATTCCATGGAAGGAAATAAATAATGATCTTTTAATGATGCTCTATTCAAGTCGTGGAATTCAACACAAAGATGAATGTATCTGTTCTTTTTTTGGACTAGCACGAGGTTAGATACCCAAGTTTTGTGTTTAATTGGAAACACGATCCTTGACTAGATTAGCTTCCCTAGCTCTTGTGCCATCAGGGATTTTATCTTTGGATTGATAGGTCTTTATTTTTGTCGGATAGGTTTAACACCTTCCATGAGTTCTATGGTATGTTGGATGATGTCGGGATCATACCCTCTGAGGTTTTCATAAGACCAGGCTTTGACTCCTTCGGATGCTTCACAAAAGTGTATCAATCTATCTTTTTCGTGTTGTGGGACTTATTTTCCAACTTTTAGTTTTCTTCCACCTTTGACCTTTAGGTCGACGTAGTTTGCTTGGTTTTCCAAATATATCCTCCTATCGTTTCTTGCATCATCACGGTCAAACATATTTTCAAGCATGAGCAACCCTTTTGGAAGTTTTTATGATCTTAATTAGATGATTTGTCCTTTGTATGCTTCTTCAACCTTTGGCTGGAGCTGATCGACGAACTCGCCCGACTGTTGAATGAACAAGGCAATGTGTTCATGAATTTCAAACAATTGCTAGCTCTAATCATTATCTAGAATGGATGGTCAGACGATTACTCGCACTGAGTGTACATTCTTCATCAACTCAGAAATAGGATTGAATTGAGATCCTACCATTGCCTTGTGATCTGCAACTGAATTTTTCTCCCTTGGTACCACATGAATGTTAAAAGCTTTGAAGCTCTCAATGAGGTCCCATACTTTGTGCCTATAATATTGCATGCACATGTTTTTTGTAATAGAGGTGTTTCTGACTTGATTGACTATGAGTTCAAAATCCCCGAACTCTTGTATTTGCTTGACACCTACGTGCTCTGCAAGGCTCAGTCCTTGCACAAGGCCCTCATATTCGGCCTCATTTTTTTAGCGGGAAAACTAAAAGCGGAAAGATCTGAGAATCTTCTTGTTGTTTGGAGATGTTAGGAATATCCTAGCACCAATGCCTACTTTGCATCTTGCACCGTCAAAGTGCAACATCCATAGCTCAGAATTTTTCTTGACTATAGAGTCCTTTGCTATCTTTGAAAAATCTTGATCTTCCTCGTAGATGACGTAGGTTCCCAAACTGGTCATGATAATTGTCAAAAGGATTGGTATCTGCATAGTTACTCAAAAATAATTCTTTAGAACTAGTTTTGTCTCCGCTTGCCTTCCCTCCTCCTTGCAACTTGCTACTAACGACTTCTTCTTTAGTGTAAGATATTTGAGCAACTTCTTCTCTTGTGGGAGAAGTATGGGTAGCCTTGTAGTTTATCATGGCTTCATCGGCCACATGCTTTGAATGCATGGATTCTGATACAATCTTCATCTTGGCTCTATGCTTGGTCCTCAGAATTAGGTGAGACCAATCCAAAGAAAGGTATCCACCTATCTTTGTCATAAAATCCCATGATAGAAAAGGCTAAACATGGGGGAATGTCAATGATCATGGTATCGTACGACACCATGATACTAGGACACAAAAACTATGTTAAATTGAGGTATTTAATGAGGCCCATCGTTTCACCTTTGTTCCCATCCAACTGCACAACTCCTCTTTTTTTGGGCTCATAGCTAAGTCCTAAGGCTTCAACTATCTACTTGGGCATGACTGTGGTACTAGCACCAGAGTCAATCGTGGAGTTGTGTAACAATTTTTTCCTAAAATGAGAGTTAGGAAGAATGGTTTAGGTTTCAGCTTCTCCCCTTTTCCCTCTATCAGAGCCTCCTCTATGGTGTTCATAAGAACTTTGGTTGGAGGTGATGCGTTGATGGTCATTTTGGAAGCTTTTTCTATTGGTTGTGCAAATGCATCTTTGAGTGGGGGCTCTTGTTGTAATGAATTATGTTCTAGAATGGCTAAGATATCCTAGAGGGACACATTAGCGGAAGATTTCTTCAATTGTTCCACCACATTGATTGGTGAAAAATTTGGAGGCTTTTGTTCCTTTGCCTTGGTGATAACAATTTCTTTTCACATTTGAGGCTTTGGAGAAAATGTAGAAGGGTCGGGGAGTTGGCTCATAATACTCCTAGGCTACGGAGTGACCAACTTTCGTGTGAATCTTCTCTTTGATTGGGTGTTATAGTCAGAATGCACTTTTGGGGTCGCCGATGTGGATGCTTCATAAGTGAACATTGCTTCATCCCCTTCCATCCATGAGAGGAGGGAATGGTCAAGAGCTATGTCACCTTCTTGCTTCAAGGGAATTCCTTGAATATGTGAGGTGATAAGAAAATCCTCCATTTGGGAAGAGGCGTATGTATACCCTCCCAAACTCATCGCTATGCCTTGGCTACACTATTCGGAAATTTTCTGATGTAAATTGCCACATGGACAATTTTGAGGCATATGAGCATTGCCGCAAGGATAACACCAAGGATTGAAAGCTTCGACAAGATTGTTTTGTCCTATGGTTAGCTCCCTGCTTGTACTTTTCTGAGCAGTTCCCAATGGAGTTGGTATTGGTACTATTTGGTTATTTGTTTGAGTCAGTGGAGTTGTGCGCGTGCCCCCTTTATATTGGTTTTGATGGTAGGAGGGTCTATTACCCTGATAACTTTGATAGGTTGGTCTCAGAGGAGCAACCTAATTGCGTTTGATAGTGGTTACTTCATTTGTCAAATTTTGTAACATCCCCCTTATGTCGCTCATCTCGTCCTTCAAAGCACTAGACGTTGGAGTAGCATTTGGTTGCACACTTGGATATGTGTACATAGATGGTGACGAAGGCGTGGTTGTGTTAGTAGATGGAATCTCTTGATTAGAAGCTGATACTTCAGGGAATATCGACATGAGGGGGTGAGGTGGTAACTTCTCGACATCAATCAGATTGTTCTCTGCCTTCACCGCTATGGTGTATGCATTTTGTAATGTGGTTCTTCCAAGCAACTAGATCATCATATAAAGTTCAGAATTGATGGAATTTAAGTAGAACATGAATGCTAGTTCAGCCAGTGGTCAGATGGCATTCTAGATTCTTTTCCAAGTTGTATGATATCGGGCATTGAAATCTGTCATGGCTTCAGATGGGGCCCACTTTATTGTTGATAGCTAGTGGTACAACAAAATTTTGTCTCCATCATTTGAGAATCTCTCAAAAAAGGGGTCTCAAAGCTGATCCCAAGTATCGATGGTATTGGCAGGCAGAGTGCGATACCAATCTAGCGCTCTCCCTTTGAAAGAACTGCAAGCAATCTCATTGCTACGTTTTGATTCATTACTCAATGCACCAGACACATGTCTACAACATCTTGCAGATGTTCCAATGGTATTCTTGAGCCATCTCCAGTGAACTTTGGAATAGATTTTAGAGAAGAGAGCAGGATAGGGGCCCATATGGCAGGTGCCATTGGGGCAACAAGGGGACTTTCAGCGTCCCAAGCTAGATAATTTTGGTTTGTGATCAACATTATGTCTAGGATCCGAAGGTTTTACTGGGTGAGTTTGGGTATGAGATGTTACCGGTGGGGACACTAACAAGACAATTTTACTTTGTGGTTCACAACCTACTAACAGGTTGATGACCTACACACCCTTTTGATTTGGTTATTGTTTAAGGTCCCACCGGGCGTGCTAGGAAAGAAAAAAAAATTGTTGATGCCAAATTTTGGCAAGGTAACAACCCTCTATGGGAAACTTAGTTTTAGGGGTGACCTGTTGCACCAAACTAAGTGACCTCCAAATTTTAAAGAAGTTGACTTCTTCTATAACTGAGGTTTTGAATGGGAAAATGAAGCAAATATAAAATAAAAGGATTTAAATAAGGCGATACGTCAAGATTTAGACGTGTGACACAATAAATCTATCTTGGGGATATGACTTAAGGGTCCATGGGTAGTCTGTTATGTTCCATAATGGCAAAATAAAGATAGAAGCTTGAGTGATTCAATATATGACATAAAATAACTTCATAGACTTTTATTAGAAAGAAGAGTCCAAGACATGATCTAAACCAACAAACTTGTATTAATTTACAGAAGTCTAGGAATGAAACATCCAGTATAATAATGGCACAATAAAACTTATCAAATATCAAAGAAAACAAAAAGGCCAAATAATGGCACAGTATATGAGTTCTTTACAATAATCTAATAAAGAAATTAAAGGCCTGGTTCTTTCAGCAATTTCTCTGTCCAAATCTGAACTAAAATTTGAGCTCAAATTGGAAATCCAAAATTGGAACCCTCTCTTTGCTTTGAAAGAAGAAGCAATATTTACAATGAAAACCCAGCTTGACGAACACGTAACATGAAATATTCTTCGATCATGAGTAATGATTCATTAGAAATGATTTTCCTTTGGCCGTTACAACCAAAAATATTCAGGCCATGAACAAGGATGTCCAAGGGCCGTATGCATCCCCTACAAATGATAGTAGTGGTCCCAACATACCAGAGCATCGACATGTGCAATTCATTCATGGCAGAAGTTACAAAACTTGGCGGGTAGTGATAGGTTGTCACCTACCTAGTTTTCTCCTATGACGAAGTCCTTAGAAGATCGCATGGCAAGCAGTCGAAGCCCAACGTTTATCCTTCCCTTTGGGTGATGAAGAACTTGCATTGTGAAGACATGTGGAGGTCTCTAGCACATCATGTCGAAGGTGGGGTTCGCCAAAAAATATGCGTGAGCTGATGCTACATGGGATGCGATTGGGGACCGAAAGGGAAGCAATGCAAAGAGGCATAAAATATTGTGAATGACTAACACAAGGAGATTTGGAGCAAGCTTTTTGAAAAGCGATCGAAGGAAACCTCACAAGGAGCACTCGACTGACAAGTGGCAACATTCGTAAAATATTTTGCGCAAATGGGCTTGATATTGCCTATTCATCATAGAAGTATGGCCGATACTTAGGCAAAAATAAACTCACCCAAAGGGAGCTTGGGAATTTTTAAGTTCACACATACAAGCAAGAAAAATAGTAGTGTTTTAAGCCTAAATTCCTCTTTTCAAACATTCAACATTTCTTCTTTTAGGTTTACCCTAAGAACCCTAAGCAAGAGAGGGTCCTTACCTCATTCACCTCACTCTATGACTACTTCTCCTCTTTCCATATTGGCCCTTCCATAGTCTCCTCCCAATCCCAAATTGAATTCCATATTTTTCTAAAGATTCTTTTGGTTCTTTTGTTTATAAATCTTCCTTGAACATTTTATGTCCTCCATTTTTTTGATATCCTCCCCTCCAATATAAAACACCAATCCAAAATCTATTAATGTCCACACAAATGTACTTAATACATCTATGCAAGCAAAAACTCGACCCCCAACAAGGAAAAATTTTACCCAAACTACGAAGAACGAATTTCAATTTAATTAATACAAATAAAAAAGCATCAACCACACATCACACAAAATACCAGGTACAATAGTATATGACACCTCTGCAAAAAGCATTCTATAAAAATAAGAAAAGAGCCTTATAAACCAAGAGAAAAAAGAGGACAAATCTAGAAAATTGTAGAGGCTTGTAGTAAACATCACATGGAGGATGATTGTTCATCTCCCTTGTGCATCCACCAAAGCCTCTTCCAAACCTCCACCCTTAAAATACATAAAAAAAATAAAACTTACGCAGAGTGTGATCCAAAACTTTGATGCAAAAATTCTTACACAATCAAATCCATAAATCATCTAGCAATAATCAATATGGATTGTGGAAACTTGATATCATTAAAATAAAACTTAGTTAGACCAAAGCATATTTGAGACATTCCTAACTTGATCCACTACAATAAAGTTATTAACTTCTAGCTAGCTTAATTAGATTGAGAACTTCAAATTGATTAATAGTATTATATCTAAGAAGAAAAATAGGTTATAAAATTATTGTAAACATTACCATAGATCATTGATTTTATATTAATTTTTTTATTGTTGAATTATAGAAGGTGATGGAAAATATTTAAGATAGGTATATTGTTGGAAAAACTATACATATGTGTTGTCCATTGAGATTTGCTTAGACGCAAATTGTAGAGATTTCAATTACTAAGAACACACATTATTTAAGTGGGATATTTTTCTTGATAGGGCATGAATCAAATTCTATTCTACCTCTAAAAACTCTTTAGGAAAGTCTAAACTTTAGCTATCATTCTCAAGTAATAGCAATTTATACTCTATAACAATATGAGGCTCGTTAATCATAGTAAAACCTCAAAGGTTGTCCCCCTACTATTGTCTTGTCATTTAGTAATTGGTAAAATAATCAACACTATATTACTTATAGATAACTTGTTTCATTTCTACTTTCATTACATGGGAAATTTGGAGTATGTAAGCAAAATCTAGGAAATATTAAGAAATAGATACTGAGGAATAAATATGTATTGTGCCTATAGGAATGCAAAAAGTTTAGATTGCCTAATTTATGTGATGCTTACTCTCAATTATAGATCATAATGTTGTCGATACTATTGTTTAAACAAAAGTAAAAAATATAAGGTCAATAATAATATTATGAAAAATAGGTCAAGATATTTAATGGGAGTCCTTTTAATCTCCACCATTAATCTATATATTTCTTGAAGTGCTCTTCACTAAGACAATATTTATTAGCGTAAATATCTAATACCTATAAAATGAAGATGACGAATCAAATGTACATGAATCCAAATAAAGTGATGTACAAATTAGTTCAGATCCTTTACATAATGATGCTTATTCTCTTGTTGATAAGACTCTATAAGATGACAAATTAAATGTATAAATTTACACCTTTTTGTTGAGTCTAATCATTCTTATAACTTAATCTATTATATTAATATATATTAAGTGACATAAAATGACATGTTGATATATATTAAATGACAATTTTTTATTCTCCTAATAATTTAAGAACTTATTATTTAATATATTTAATAAAAAATAAGCTTTATTTTTCCATTTACTATAATATTATCAAATGTCTTTTGACCTTGCAAACACTTAGGAAGTTCTACGCCATCTTAAATTATAGTAGATAGTGATAGAAGGAAAACTTTTTTCTCCCTTGGTTGGAGTCCATACATTGATAGAGATGTTGAACTTTTTCCAAATACTAATTATTTTGGAAACAAGTCTAGTCTACACTAGTACGGGTGATTAGGTCTAACATATCATTCGCGTATTGTTTACGTGATATTTTGTTCGTTAATAGCTTGATTTTTGGCTTTCTAGAAACCGAAAAAATTGGGTTTGTTTAGACGCATGGTGGGAGATTCCAGAAGTTTGTTATTTTTCTCTACATCTATTTTGAGGGTCTACCTAGAGGAAGAGTCTTAAAATTATATATTTATGTGTTTAATATAAAAAAATGGATTAAGTTTTAAACATTATAAATTCTTTGAAATTTAATTGTTTATGATAGATTATGTGCATAAGAGATCAATGGTATAATGTGATAAAAGTTCGAAAGAGGATAAATATATAAAGATTCAATAGAATAAATACATAATAAAATAATTAAAAAAATGATAAGTAGAAATATAATCTTAAAGTAGTAAGTGAATGTTATAGATTAAGAAATTTTAATTAATTGATAGATGTGTTTAAGTTAGAGTAAAAAGACAAGTAATTTTCTTTAAGAAGTTTTGGTGTTTAACTACTATTAAGTGTAATAATAAAAGTATAAGTTTGATGTTAAATTTTTGTGATAGATTATGCTGAATATTCTCCAAAATGATAGAAAATTAGGATTTTTTCAAAAAAAATCTTTAGGGTTGAGAAAATTAATATTTATTTATTTGGTTCACTTGTACACGAGTCCATAGCTAACCCTATACATAGATTTGAAATTTGTTTATTTGGATGTCAAAATAATATTTTCCTTAGTGTCTATGACCTCTATCTAAAAGGGGTGGAATCATGAGACACCATTTAGGAGCTTGCTAAGAAACACATGTTCTCCTTTGATCAAATCCTTGTTACCAATCAACAAAGCTAAATATTAATTGAAGAAAATATTCAATCATATGGTATACCTAGGATGTTGACATCATTATAATATCATTTTATTGTAATGCTGCAACATATGACTAAAAGGAATAAGATTATGCACTCTTGGTTAGGGATTTTCAAAATTTGAGTACTAGTAGGAGTTTTTTTTATGGAGGACAGTGAGAGGAGCCCTCTTGTGGCCCCTTTAACCAAGGCAGTGGTTTTGCAATCTTGTGGAATGATCCTATTTGTAGTAAAATTGATATTCATGATCATGTGTGTAGTGAACCTGACATTCAATCAACTGATGCTAATCATAATATTTGAAGATTTATCTTGTTAAAGGAGTCACATGGAAAGAATGGTCAGATCTAGGTTGAACAATTCATGAGGATAGAAACATCGAGAGGTCAAAGTGTGTGACTTCCTATGGTTTCTATTTAATAGGAAGGCATTATTTCTATTGATGGGTGTTTTTGCACTTCTCAACATAGGTAATGCATAGATGCATCACCTCTCTTGAAAGGTAGCAATCTGGAAACAAGTTACAAATCACTACCCCAAGGTCTCTCAGATGTCAGGTCATGACAATGTGTGGAATGTCTCAATTGGTTCATGTGATTTGCTGGTAATCACAGGGTAGCCTTACGTGTGTTAAGTTTGAGGGAGATTGGTTCTTGAAATGGAGTTCCTAAGAGGTTAGAATTGATATGCAATTGCTGGAAGCTCATAACAATAGTTTGGACTCCACTTTTACCATCAGATTTGGATTTACAATGATGCTTGAACTTTGCCTAAATTACTATTTCAAAGAAAGGTAAAAAGGGAAGGGAGAAGAGGAAGTTCCTAGACCTGCAACTACCAATGAACAGTGATAATGGAGAACACTATAGTGACAACCTTCCTCAAATGAAGTTCCACTTAACCAAATCAACTTACAGTATCATGAAACTAGTGCTATCTTCTAAGGTCTATAGATTTTTGACCATTCATTCACCATGAACATGAATAAAGATGAAGTTTAAGTGCAAAATTTAATGTATGTTCAAACTAGCTTTACACTGCTATTTATCACCAAAAAACAGCAAAAAACATGAACAAGGAAGCGCACCAACACAACAATATTCTTCAGCATCAATGAACAACATTAACTAATTTACTAAAGCATGCAAAACACATAGAACAACAAAGTAAATCTATTCAAATCTACTAACTATGAGGAGAAGAATCATGAAACATGCATGAAACTCAAGAATCCACCAAAATCAATGAATTTGTATTAAAATTTTAGCAACATGTCTTTATAACAACTCCACTCTCTCATGAAAATGAGAGAAGACCCCCTATTTATAGTGCTCAAAAAGGAAAATGAGTGGCCAAGATTTAATCTCATTGTGTGGCCAAGATTAACTACAAACTAGGGTTTCACTTACCCCCAATATTTTACAATTTAAAATACATTGCTTGTCTTTTAGCCTATTTTATCTTCTAGTGTCTAACACTGCAACATTTTGTCTTTTTTTTTCTGATTGCTCTTTGTTGTAGCTACATAATGAGGAACTCATGATCAATGATAGGCTTTCCTTCATTTTTCTTTGTAGTGGCATACTCCACGAATTTGTCTATCAGTACCCGGAGCTTATCCCATTCCATTATATCTGATAGAAGCACCTGAAACGATAATTTCTTTGATCTACCTATGATCAACTCCCAATTCTTTAGGAATTTGGGCATAGCCTTAGCCACCTATTTAGATTAGATGAATGTCTAGCAACAAAGTCCATAAAATATGGCGTTAATGAATTGAAAACCTCGTTTTCCTTCTTCTTGTGCAAATATGGCCTTACTTTCTCCAGATGCAGCTCGGCTGGAGGCATGTCATAGTCTATGATGAGCTTTAGATACTCATCACAATCTGCCCGATGTTCTTTGACCAATTATAGGTTGAGCTCCACTTCACAGAGTACCTACTCCAATACTTCTTTCCTATGGTCCAAGATCATTTTCTATGTTTCGATTAGCCATTGATCATTCTTTGCCAAACCTAGTTCTTTTTCCCATGATTTATCAGGCATCTTAAGGATAGCCAAGTGAGCTTATGATAGGTAATCCTATAGAGCTCAATGAAGTGTTGGTAGATCTTCTCAGTGCCTTCTAGCTGCTTTTGTACTTCCCAAATTTTTTTTGTCATTCTGATGGCATGAACAATGCCCATATCCCCGTTGTAAACGCTGGAACCAATCCTCAGTGGCCTTAGACTAATTCTTCCTTTTCTCTAGCTTATTTATTTGATCCTTTGACAGTAGCAATGGTGGGGCCGACGATGTTGTTGGTAATTCCTTCACAGAAGACCATTGTTGTATGTAGGCCATCAAGTCTTCCACCTATGATTTTAGTTCCTCCTTGAAGGATTGGTCCGTATTCATCTGGTGAATGATTGTGGCCAGGACCCCTAGAGATGATCAATTTTTTTCTCTCTTGTAGTTGTGCCCGTGTCAATAGTGGAGATGTTATAGGTTATCCCTTCTTTATCCAACATCGAGGTGGGAATTTGCACCATTCAAGATCCTGATGCATCCATCATGATGTGTGACCTAACTTTCAGATTCTTTTCTTTCTTCGCTCCTATTTGAGCTCGTGCTAGGATTGCCTCTAGTCTTTCCTTGGGATCCATAGGAGCGGGGAACTTCTTTTGTAGTTGCTTCTCTAGCCATTTGGGCATTTGGGATCCCTCTTTTGGTGATTCATGACCACCCTCTTCTCTTTGAGCATGTTGGATAGCCCATTCTTCATGGCCCAAAGTCTCTTTCTCTATTTTCTCTTCTTCTTCTTCATTTGAGTCTCTGATAAATATAGCCTTTTCCTTAGTAGCAACAATAGTTTCCTTGGGGCTATCCTCCGCTTTAGGCACCTTTTCTTCTTCCGTTTCAAGTTTTGTATGGTGCTTGACCTCGGGACTCTTTCTCATCTTGGCCTCTTCTTTAGGTCTATGGGTATGTGCAGGATCATCATGGAAAAAATGGGCCCTTAAGTGGTGATAAAATTCAAAAAAATCAGAGTTAGGCAACTTGACGTAAAAATTTGAATAACTTATCTATATTATTTTAAAAATATGTAAGAAAATAATCTGTATCAAATTTAATGTAGTTTCTAAACTACTAGGTTTATTTAAAAAATAAAAAAATCTATTTGGTGAAAATTTGAAATTTCAATGCAGTAGTACTTTAATTTCAAGGAAAAAATAAGAAGTAGGTGTATGTTTAACCACCCTAACCACAATAAAATGAGAATATTTTTTTTATAATATTTTATTTATAAGAAGAGGACTCATGTCTCGATGTGATGCATATTTTTTTCTAATTTTTTTCCAAGTAAATAATTAATTATGAATTTTTTATTACAACTTTTAAAAAATATAAAAACTCGTAACTCAACCTATCAATTAGGACTTTAGTCATAATTCAAATAGAAAATGAATAATAATTATTTAAGAAATTAAAAGTAAAGAATAATTTATATTTGTGGAAATTTGAGAATCGCCTTTAAAAACCCTTTTCGTTTCATCAATTTTGGGTAAAACAAAAGTCGTCAGCCACATGGGCCATCATATCACTTAGATATCGCCACTTTTTGGCCCATCATGATCTTGCACATACCCCTATCCCCTTCTTCTATTTCATCATTTATCTTTTCTTCTTCTTCTCTCTCGGGGGATACTTCTTCTTTTTAGCCAAGGCCTTCATCTTGTTCTTTTGACGGAGGATCGATAGATATTTCCATGTCTTCCTTTGTTTCCTTATTTTCCTTGGAAGACTGCCTCTCGAATTCCTTCCCAACATCTTTAAGTTTCTCAGAAAACTCCTCTTCAAGCTCCTGGTCGAAAGACTCTATCACATACTTGGCACTAGAGTCCTTGAACTCTTCTTTTGAGGATTCTGACTTCTCTTCTTCATACATCACCTCATCGATGACCAAGTGTTCATATTTCAGATGCGCATCGCAGTCATCCTTGAAGGGATCTTCAGGCTCAACATCCTTTTCTTTTTCGACTGTCTCCCTCATTTTCCTTTCAAGTCCTTTTGAAATCTGCATTGTTGTCTCCATTTTAGGTGATTTTGTTGGAGGAGGGATAGGGAGACCGACAATGACCTGAGCTAGAGCAGCTTGCACTATTGGGTTTATTAATAATCCAGAGAGCTCCATAGGAATTTTTTGCATATGCCGAGCAAAGGCCCCTGGAAGGGTGAGGGTAGACATTGTTGTTGTAGTGGCAAAGGGAACCATAGATGATGGGGATATCAAAGAGGAGGAAAGCAGGGAAGTTGTCACAAAGGAGGAGTCTCTCACCATAATAGGCATAGTGGGTGAGGTGGATGCAAGGTGAACTGAGATGTCCACTGCAAGTGGGGAGGAGACAGCTAATTCTTGAGATACCAAAGGAGGAGTAATAATAGTGGCAAAAGTGGTGGTGGAAAGAATAGAGGAGGTAGGTGGTGATTTGGGTTGCTTGGCCTCTTCTTCTTCTTCTCCTTCGCGCATCGGATCTTCTCGAATTGTGGGCATTTCAGAGAATCCACCTAATTTATTTTCCTTATTTGAGGTCTCAACCTTTAATGAATTCCTTGAGTAAACCTTGTGCTTTGGCTAATTTTTGATGCTTCCTTTCTCTTTCATGATTTGGTGGCAAGAGGATATTTTGGAGGCTCCTCAGTTGGGGCAGCGGTAGTTCTGCTGTCCATCTCGCTCTCAAGCTTATCTTCAAGCTTGCCGTGAGTTCAACCCCTTGAAGATTCAACTGAGCAATTTGTGCATCAATCCATTGCTTGGTTCTGTGCTCAATCAACTTCACGAGAATGTTGAGGTAATTGACCTCTTCCTTGTTCTAGTCTATTCGGGGCAATGGCATGTTGGCTACAACATCAAACCTGGGATCTTTAATGGTGCTTTCATCTTCAAAAATTTGATCTAGCACATGGAATAGCTTGACGGTCTTAATGAAGTATGTTTTCATACACATGTAATACCTCATGCGTACCTCCTTATCATCTCAACAATTGCCAAAAAATCTTCAATGTTATGCAAATGAGCATACTCCTTTCCCACAAATTTCTTTAGCTTGTCATATGGGTCCATCCTTGGCCAAGGAGTGTAGACAATGAGATTATATTTGACAAGTTCCTTCTAAAAATACTCAACACATTGGGCAGTCAGGAGAGCATACATTCCCTACCCAAATGTAAGAGGATATGGCACTGCTGCCCGGTGCTTCCCATCAAGGAGAGTATGGGTGTTTTGCAGCTGCCTTGATACTTCTAATAAAATTATCCGGTCATTTGGATACTGGGGAATATTGTATGGATTTTCACTGAAGCCCTCGGTTCAAAAGTAAGTGAAATTGGGGAACTCTATGAACAAGAATCTGAACCTTTGGATAAAGGCGCAAGCACTATGTGTGACTCTTCTCTCAAAGTCCCCTATGAGAAGTCTGATGTGTGCCCAATGAATGCATCATTCACCTTGATATAGACCTTAAATTTTTGGTATTGGAGCTGTAGATACCGGTCATACACTTTCAACTCCCTTCTCAAAGTTATGTTTTGTACTACGAAAAGACCTTTATATGGATTGGCGTCAGCCAGAAGGTAGACCAGATAGGATGTCATATAAAATTGGTAGGACTTCTTAATTGCCTGGAACTGTTCATGTAAGGTTTTTCTAATCATCTAGGCCTAGTCAAACTTGGATGTGCCTCTAATAATTTCTTCTATGAAATAAAAAATCCAATCGAAGAAGTAAGTTGCAGTAGGGATGCACATGACTCTACTCAACAAAGTCACCAATTCATGGTAATCTTCATAAAAGTTGCTTCTAATCAATTCTTGGGGCACCTTATTTGCACTCCCCCTTTTGTCCTTTAACCAATATTGGTTAATCATATTTCTTGCAGTTCAAGGGGTCCACCTTCCACATGTTCTTTGCATATTCCATTGTGGCTTGTTTCATAGGATCATAGGTGGGGATGCAAAATGCCTGTGCTATAGACTTGACGGAGAGATCAACCAACACCCTACCATCTCGGCCTATGATTTTTCTGCACTGGTAGCTTCTCTGCAAGCCATTACCAATTCCAAGGCCACGAGAGCTAGTGGGAAACCAACCACCTTAGCCAAACCACTCTTCCTTATTCTCTTTGTATTCTTGGTAGTGGGATTAACGATGACCCTCTTTCTAAACTCATCTATATTGATGTTTCTAAGGTTCGTAATTGTAATCTTGTCCCACTCTGTGGTGACCTGGGAGGTGACCTCTACTCCATGAAATTGATATTTCATTTGGTCTTTGTCTTCTTTCCCTCTTGGGGCCTTGACATATTTTTCCCCTTTTCTTGTTCGACAGACACCCCCAATGGTCTTGCAACTGGTTCCATAAATCTTGCAGGGAAAGATGCAATAAGAATATTCATATATAATATGAGGGGAGCATTAGTGAAAACCTGCAAAAAAGACGTTAGATCCAACAATTTATCCTTTAAAGATCTTAACATCCTTTGAATATCATCATTTTCCTTTTGTTTGGGGGAGATAGAGCATTATGGGCCCAGGGATGCAAGTTTCCCTAGGTTGGCAGCCATTTTGGAGGTAGTAGCAGGCAGACGACAAAGAGGGCATGACGACCTATAGGCTATCAACTGCATCACTATATCCATGCATTTAGTGGGACCCATTGGATGTAAAGTCATTTGGATATTCAAGTTTGATTTCTCTTGAGGTCTTGGAGGTGGTAGTACTATTTTTTTGGCATGCGAGTCTGGGAGTTGCAGAGGCAGACAGTGTCTCGATCATTTGGAGGTTTTCTATTTGGAAATGGCATTGGCATGACAAAAAGCTACAGACGGAGTCCCGCAAGGTAGGATCTGTGGGCAGGAAGGACAACCATCATTAGTCTTTAGACTTCAAGACCCTCAAAAAGAGTGCAAGTAGGAACCTATGGGAAGTAGTTAGGTGGCGACCGTTTCAAATAGTGAAGGTGGGGTGGCAGTCCGTAGGAAGTGGTTTGCATTGATATCAAAACCTTAGGAATCATCAAAATGCATTATTCGTTCATAGTTAGCAGTAGAGGAATTGGGATCCACATGGCGGGTGGCAGGTTGGGCTCAACTATTTGGGAATTGAGGTCGCGGTTTGGCAGCCCGGATGCGGCCACCCGTAGTTGAATGTCCGCTGTCGAATTTACTTGTTGATTTTTGTGCAAACAAACCAAAGGGAGATGTGCAACACAGAGTTTGTGAAGCGGATGGGCAAGGGCAGTCAGTCGTTTAGAAGTGACGAACAACATGGGGAGGCTCTTAAATGGTGGCCTAGAAAGGTTGGCCTGCAAAGGGTTAGTACTTAGCCAATCTTTGAGGAACACGACGAAGAAGGGCTTGGGACCTGCCGAGCGAGCAGAAGTGTAAGCTCCACCATTTAGGATTGAACATTGTGAATGGTGGCGAATAGTGGATGTCGGTCCAAGGGAGACGACCCACAAAGGCTGATTATCATGAATGAACACTTGGAGGTGAATAGCTAAGTGCAGCCCGAGGTGTAGGAGAGTCAAGATCGATAGTCATTCATGATGATGGTGAGGCAAAGAGCTGATGGAAATGAGTAGTCTGAAAAAGTGGGTCCGCAAAGGTTGTCAACCGGGAGGGGCAATTTTGGTTGTGTTTCATTTTGTTCATAAGGTAATAGAAAAGGATCTTGTGGGGCACACGAGGCAGAAGGCTCGGGTTAAACAACCGCTAGGAAGTGGTGAATGGAAAGAGCCATCCACAGGAAAAATCTTGCACTTGCAGACTTGCAGGGTTTATGCAAGTTAAGATTTTCATTAAATTCAACAACGACGACAAGGGGATGGCATCCACCTGTAGGTGTGGGTCCACCATCGAGAATGGATGCACCTCAAAGTTTAATCGATTGCAGGATTGATAGGACAACAGTGAAGGGATAGCGGGCCGCAAGGGCTTGACGACCCTGTTCAAGAATGATGACCACGACGCAAAGTTTTGCATGGCCAAAAGTAGCCAATTTTCAAAGGTTTTTCAATTTTGATGACATGGGTTTTGTGTGGAACTTTATGTTCTAGCTAATTTTAGAGTTTTCCCTCCTAATTTTTTTTGCCATTTTAAAGATTTAAATAAAAAACTCATAACTAGGTGATGAAAAAAACCTTACCTCAATATCCCGCAAGGAATCACTAGGAATCTGGTGGCAACAATCGATCGAACGACAATGAGATCACATGGGCACGAAGGCAGTGGGAGCAAGAAGAGTGCTGGGAAATTTTAGAGAATGTCGATGAAAATGACTTGTCAGCACCACTATTTATAGGCGTTGATGCATTAAATTCCCACATTAATTATCAATATGGTGGTAGGTGAGGTTGGTGAGCAGGGTTTTCAAAACTACCAACGATAGGAATGATGAAGCCCGTGGGATGGAAGACAGCCTAGCATTTGTCATTTGGCTGACCAATGGCAGAGATGGTGATTGGCAATGTGGGACCCGCATGATGGGGGGACAGACCGACCCGACCACCATGCAAATAGTGAAGCGAGGATGGAACTCTACCAGGGGCAGCCTGCAAGGGAAGACTTGCAGGGAGTGAAGGACGACAATTTTAAGGACTCAGGGAAAACTTCCAAATAGACTCTGTGAAGGTCAAAGACCTAGATATTTCAAGGGTGATGAAAATTGGTTAACCTAAGATGATAAATTTGAGACTCATTGACTACTTAAGACTCAAAAATAGGGGGCACACAAAATGAGGTGAGGGTAAAAGTGACTTGATGAATAGTGAAAGAGAGGGTCCCCATTTAGAATGGGGCGTATGTGCTATAGGCACAACAAATGACGACTCCATTGGGGAACTCTCCCAAGCGTTCTGAGGATAAATACTCATTCAGGACCCAAAATCTCTGGTTTTGTTGACTAGGAACCAATTTCCATAGATGAACCAGGAACACAAAGGGGAATGGGATCCTCAGTTGAACCAATGTGCAAGAATATCATGGAAGTGTGTGCATGGTGGATTCATTCCCTTTTCTTGAAGACCATACAAACAACTATTGCTCATGCGAAAGCAACCTACATAGGTGGTCTAACCCAAAAATTAACCTCGACATTACTTCGCTGCCAGTCAGGCATCCATAGCCCCGATAGAGTTATCGTTGTGATCCCATGAACATTGCTCTATTTCCACCCGGGTGTCCATTGTCCCGATAGAGTTATTCGCACACCCATATAGTTGCTATTTTGAATTTTCTTGCTTTTCTTTTATTTCCTTGATATTTTCTTTTTTGACCCTTTTCTTGTTTTCTTGCTCAACTATGCAAGAATTGAAGCTCGTGGTGGGTTTGGAATCACAATGGTCAATAGGGAAGACTTAATATTTTTCACTTGCCCAACCCTCCCAATATCTATTGCATAGTTTTTTTGGAAATAATTAATATGTATTTTTCGTGTATGATCCAAGATAAATGCAAAAAGATTCAAACAAGGGTCCCTTCCTAGGTCGAATTGAAGTTCAAGTAAGGAAATCAACTTCATGGAGGTGGTCAAAGAATAATAGTTGGGGAGTGAATATTTATCCAAGGAACACAAAGAGAAGGAAAATAAGTGAACCATTCGTTATATCGAGCACAACCACCGCATCAAAACAACGTAACGCCCTTAGCATAACAAAACAGTCGGGAGGACGAGCAAAACATAAGCAAAGTGGGACAAAAAAAGAAAGGAAACCTATACTAGCATATATACAATTATTTACAATGGCCATATAAGTAGGGCTTAGGCAAGGAAATAATTCTTAAGATGTTGTCCGTTGATGGGCAATGAGGCATCTCCACCAATTAGTGTCTTGAGGCGAAAATAATTATCTCATAGTATCTCAAAAATTTGAAAGGGGCCAAGCCAGAGCTTGTTGAATTTGTCATGTCCCCCTTTCTTTTCATGGGCCTTGTCCCAACATAGGACCAAATCCAAAATTCTAAAGGCCTTGACTTTAGCCCGACAGTCAAACCATCTTTTGATTACACCCTAATGTTTGGCAAAATTTTCAATGGCTTTGTCACAAACTTCTTCTAGATGTAACAATTCAGCCAGATGGGCCTCTCGACGATCCCCCTCATCGTAATAAGTATTGATAAAATGGAGGCTGGAGATCTTTAGGTGTACAAGAAGGACAAGTTCTAGTCCATAGACCAAGTGAAATGGGGAATCCATGAGGGAAGCCTTTTGGCATGTTCAGTCTACCCAAAGGGAAAAATGCAATTGGGTGTGCTAATATTTGGGGTTCTTATCAAGCAGCTTCTTAATCATGATGATCAAGTTCTTGTTTGTGGATTCAGCTAGGCAGTTACCTTGAGGATAATAATTGGATGAAAATTTGAGGGAAATGCCATAGACAAAGGCCCAATTAGAAAATATTAGTGAGGAAAAAGTGGGGCCATTATCGCAAACAAGGGCATATAGGAAACCAAAATGATTTAAAATAAATTTTTCAAGAAAATTAGTTACTACCTTTGTGGTATATTGCCTACATGCGATAACTTTTGTCCATCTTGTACAATAATTAGAGGTGGCTAGAATGTACCTATGGCTTATGGATGATGGTGGTCTTACCAGATCAATGAAGTCAAGGCCCCACTGCATGAATGACCTTACCTCCAAGAGTGGTTGCAATGAGACAACATTTCTTTCTCTAAAAACTGTGGTCTAATAGATATGATAGGTTTGGGCGTGATTGTATACATCATTGAAGATGATTGGCCAATAATACCCAACTTAGAAGATTTGATGAGTGGTGGAAGGGCCAGACCCATGGCCAGTGCCAAATTTATCATGAAATTATAATAAAACTTGTGTTGCTTCTTCTTTTCCAAGACATCTAAGACATATCCCTTCATGATTCCTTTTGTACATAATGGAACCCTACAACATGTAGCTACTACTCTTTAGCCTAAGGGCACGCTTTTGGACTCCCTGCAAGTGAGGTGGGAACTTGTTATGCAACAAAGAGTAAACAATATCATCATACCATTCTCTAGGGGAGACATCTTCAAGTTGGTACTGCTGGACCGTAAGCTCAGGTCTTGCCTCAAGAAATGTTTTAGCTATCATTCGGGTAAGGGCCTGCCCCCTTACTAATTTAATAGGTTAAATTTCTATGTCATATTCCTACAAAAAAGCAACCCATTTTTCTCTTCTTTCTCCAAGATCATTTTGCATCAGCATGTCTTCACTGTCGGGACAGGCACTATGGCGAACACATTGTTGCATAAGATATAGTATCTAAAATTATTGAATCCTCTGACCAAAGAATATGATTTCTTCTCCATATTGTGGTACCTCCTCTCAACATCTTTTAGCAGAGCAGTCATGAAGGAAGTTGGGTGCTCACTCCCTTCATCATCCTTTTGGGTCAATATGTTGGCGCATGAGTGGTATGAAGACTTCAGATAATCGAGACTGACCAACATGGGTGCATCAAAAATTTCTTTCTTAATTTCCTCAAAGGCCTGCTTCAGCTCTAGTGTCCATTCAACCTTGGCATCTTTCTTTAGCATGAAATTGAGTGGCTTAACTATCTCGAAAAAGCCTATGTTGAACTTCCTGATGAAATTAATCTTTTCAAAGAAAGATTTTAATTCCTTGTTGCCTGGCAGCTGAATTTTCAGTATTGCCTGAATACACTCAGGGTCTATTGAAATTCCTCTTTCTAAAATCATGTGTCTGAGCAACTTTCCTTCTGTAACTCTGAAGATGCACTTCTTTGGATTTAAATAGATTATGAATTCTCTAGAATTTTGAAAGACTTTATATAGATTAGTGATGTGATCACTTTGCTTCTTTGAAAACATCATGAGATCATCCATGTAAATGATAATGCATTTGCCTATCAGATCCTTGAAGGCGATATCCATTGCACACTGGAAAGTGGCACCAACGTTGATGAGTCTGAATGACATCCTTTTGTATGCAAAGGTTCCCCACTTGGTGGTGAACATTGTCTTGTGCTTGTCCTTGTATTACACCATTACCTAGTTATACCTAGAGCATCCATCTAGGAAAGACATCATTTGGGATCCATTGACTATTAGGAGGACTTCATTCAATGAGGGCATATGGTAATTGTATTTCCCTGAAGCTCTATTCAAGTTGCAGAAATCCACACATAATATTATTTCACCATTCTTTTTCCTCACTGGAACCAAATTCATTAGCCACATGGAGTGTCTAACTGGAAATATGATTCTTGTGGACATCAAATTTTGTACCTCTTTGTAAATAATTAGTTCCAATAGTGTATTGACATGGTGTTTCCATTTTTGAAACAACCTTACATTCGACTTAAGAGGAATAGTGTGTGTGATGATCGATGTGTCATACGTCTTCAAATCCTCATAAATCCAAATAACTATGTCATGGTACTTGTTCAAAGCATCAATTATCCCTTTCTTTTCTTCTGGCATGCACACCTTAGCAATGAATACATTCTTGACTTCCTCGATCATTCCAAGGTTATGGGTGTCACATTGATTGTTGGTAGAATCCTCCTTTGCTTGTTGATTTGGATCTTTGATCTGATCTAAGTCAAATATCCACTCAACCTAGACCATACCTCGAGGAATAGTGTTGGTCTTGAGATTAATGACCCATTTTATATCAAATTTGGCCTCTTCGGGCTCACCCTCATCAATTATCTGAGTTACAAATACGTCAGAGCTGGTCATGAATTCCAAGATGTGTTTATCATCATTGAACACTTGGAAGTTGGAAACATTATCTGGCACAAATGGGGTGGAGGTGAGATCAATGGTGAAACTTTTGAGTCCAGACAATGATAGAGGTTGGAGGGTGTTGGCCGCTTGAGCTAAGGTATTACTGGTATGATTATGGGAGATATGGATAAGCTAAGTATTAAATGCATCTAAAATCTCTAAGAGATCCCATAACCTATGCCTATAATTAGTTAGCCTTATATCATGACAGGAGTAAAGCTTTCTGACTTGTTTTATGACTAAATCTGAGTCACCAAAGACTTGTTTCATTTTAACCTTTCTTCTTAAGGCCATCAAGAGACCAAGGACTAACACCTCATATTCTGCTACATTATTTGTGCAATAGAACTAAAGTCTGTGAGTAATAAAGTATGACTTACATGTAGGGATGATCAATTCGAAGCCAACTCTGGTTCCTTGCTTGGATTTAGACCCATTGATGCACAACGTCCAAACCTTGGAAGAGTCCTCAATCTCAGAATATGTAGGGATTTTTTTTTCATTCAATAATGTACTCACTTCAACAACCTTAGGAGATATTGTGGGCTCAACATGCATTTGATCTGACTGTACCATATGATGTTCACCTTTTGGGGAAACACGTCCCTTGATATGTTCAACTGCTACTTGGCACAAACAACATTTGAATTCAGAGTGAGAGAAATTATGTACCCTACACCAACTGGACAGAAGGAGCTCTTGAAAATTCATTCTTGTTCCCAAACTGAGCTGATTCTGCACACATTTCTCGATGAAATCTTGGAAGCCATCCAATAATCCAAGACCATTTTCCTTGTAGGAATATTAATTATCAGATTCAATTAACTCTCTACACTTTCAGGCGTGTGGGCCAACCTGTTAGGTGGGCCACACAACATGAGGAGGACCTCTTCAATCACTTATTCTTCATAAGATTCGTGTTCATTTGGATATTCCACGGGGTAGTAGTTTCCAAGTTTTGTTTTAGCAAACAACACCTCATTCATGTTGTTGTACTTGATGATCATGAATTTCATGACTGGTTCTCTCTCAATGTGGATTTGATTTGGAAATCATTTCCATGGCAATTATAAGTGAGAATAATTGGTAGCCGCATACCCATTCAATGCCCA
Source organism: Sequoiadendron giganteum (assembly GCA_007115665.2). Lineage (NCBI taxonomy): Eukaryota > Viridiplantae > Streptophyta > Pinopsida > Cupressales > Cupressaceae > Sequoiadendron > Sequoiadendron giganteum. The sequence goes on from CM021106.1 coordinate 311,571,199, forward strand.
GGTGAAATCCCTTCCTAAAATGATACCATAAGTGTCGGGAATATTGGCAACTTGAATGTCAATCATTTTTTGTACCCTAGGATTGGAATTGATTTGCATAGGTATCTTGTTAATTTATCCAACCATGTTGATATTTGTTTTGTCTAGTTGTGTCACCTTGCATTGAGAGGGAGTTGGAACTACTCCAAGAGCTTTACATACTGCTAGGGGTATGACATTAGTATAATCTCCTAAATCTAGCAAGCAGTTATGCAGATTCTTTCCAAATAACTTGATGGTGGTTAGGAAGGGAGGGGTCTCCAGCTTTCCTTGAAATAGCCCCCCTGAAATGTCAACTTCGGTTACCTGACCCTTATCTTTATCATTACCCTTGTTTTGGTCTTGGGTTGGGTCTAGTTCCTTAGCAGGTTGTTTGTTTAATTGCTGGTTTGAAGGTAGGTCTTCCCTTTTATTAAATATCTACCAAAAAATAGGCTCATTTTCTGGGTCATCAAAGGAGATCCTCTTGACAAGAACTTCATGGGTTGAATTGGATGGAGTCCCATTGATCATTCTAAAAAAGGAATTCCTAATTTCAAGGACTTTAAGTAATTTGAAAGCAGATGAAATCAACTCAACCTTCTTAAATTCTTCTACTATGTATTCTCTCATTTGTTCAATTTCAGCTTCGAAAGGGGTGCTTTGAGATGAGCCGATAGGCTGGGTTTGGTTTTGAACCAGATACCTATTCTTATTAAAGTACCGAGTGGGTACATGAGGATAGCCTGGTTTATTACTAGCATTTGGGTCGGGAGGAGTGCTAAAGTTATTAGGTAGATTTGAGGTTATGAAAGGGCCGCTTGCTTGCCTATTCCTTAAGTCACATGGGGTTTCCATTTGGTGAAACATTTGGACTTCATCCTCTCTAGGCTCTTCCTCATTTATTGGGCCATTATCTACTGAATTAAAGAGCTCAGACAAAGTGCTTTCGACACTTGCCTTTATGCTTTTCCATCATTTGGGCCAGAAATCTCCTTCTCAGGTACGTTTCTCTCACCTTTTGAAAAGGGCCTGGTTGACGACCAACATCAAGGAATCATAGGGTTTGTATGGGACAATGTCCCCGCATCACGAATTATCAACCAAATTTTGGACTTCTATTTGAAAAATCTCAACGGTTGTCTAGAACTCTAGACAATCCAACTCATAATGTAAAATTGTCTTGTGAATTTGGCACCAATGCCTCAGCTAAGTATACCTCGCTTGTGGCCTTATCATTTTTTTTGGGCTGGTCAAGTGGTGTGGGAACACCACCATTGGTTTACCTTGTGTTCCACATTTGATTATGTCTCTATGAAGGCCTTCTGTCGAGGTTTTGTCCTGAATTCTGACCTTTTTCATAATTTTGTCTAGAAGGAGCACCTAAATCACGGTTGTCACGGTGGTCACAGTTGAGGTTGGCTTGAATACTTCTCTATGAGGCTTGTGATTGGTTGTTCTGATTCCGTACGTGGGTCATTTCATTTGGCATCATCTTAATCATTTCCACCAGCTCATCTATCTGATCCTTTTCAACGTTGTTCGGCTGTGCGGATGAATTTTGAAGAAAGACCAACTGTATTGCTCATTGGTTCTATTGAGTGGGAAAAAAATCAAAGCTTTGGAGGTATACCAACACTTGGGGTGGCTGTGCATAAACCTGTTACTATTGTGACTACAAGTATTGAGGCATGAGAGGTTCCTGATTCAATGGTTATCCAGGTTGAGGCACTATTGCAAGTTGTGGGATTTGATTCATCAAGGGCGCCTACTATGCCAAAGCTTCGGTAATCCCTTGAACCTAATATGGGTCAAAACCAGACCCAAAGAGGGAAACGAACCAGCAATATGTTGTCTTAGATCCATACTGGCCTTAACTTCTTCTACATATGCATCCAATAACTAAGCCGGTGGTGGGTTCATCCTCTTCACCAAGGCAAAAGTGAGGTTATCCAAGGTTGCATAATATACCAATTGGGTAGACACATCATCAACTACATAAGGCATTTGTCACTTCATGTATGCTTGATGAAATCTGTCATTAAAGAAGTTGATCGGTTCATTGATTTCCCTTCGAATGGCCATGAACTATTGGTACAGCTCAGAAGGGCTAACCTGGATCTTAAATTTCTATAAGAAAGCATACTTCAAGAGATCCCAAGTGGTTATGGATCCTTCTGGTAAATGAATTTACCAGAAGAAGGCTTCCTTCCCCAAGGAATAAGGTAAGAGCCTACATGCCATGTCTTCGTGCACAATTTTCATATCTTTCAAGGTTGTTTGAAAGATCTTGATGTGTTCTTTTGCTGTCCTTTGTGGATCCCGAGGGTTAAACTTGGTGCAAAATCCCTCTCGGTTCTTTGGAATATCATGGTAAACATTGATGGATAGAGGAGATGGATTTTTGCCTAGCCACACCATAGGAGGCAGAGGTGGATGAGGCTGCATCAAATTGACTTGAGGTTGCAAAGGGATAGCAACAACTATTGGAATATTGCCTAGTCAAGGAGGTGCTTTGGGCTGGAAGGCAACACCTCGGCTCTGGGAGATGTCAGCCTGAAAGGCAGTTTGGAGCAGCTAGGAGGCAGAGGATGCTGCCAAGGGTGAAAGAAGAGGTGAAGGTGAAAAAATGGAAGAGGAGGATGAGAATGGAGATGAAGTGGGTTTGTTGGAGGTATCAAAGGTGGATGCTTCCCCTCTTTTAGATCTTCTAGCCTTGGTAAGGGGTGGTAGCTCTTGAAATTCCCCTTTGTTCAGTTTGGATCTTAAAACTCTGTAAAATATTTTAGGGGAGAAGGAACCAATTCAATCTAGCTTAACACGATTTGGGCCCTCCTTCTAGCACCAGTTCTATTGATGTGTGTTTTTCAACTTCTGAACATAGGTAATGCATAGATGCATCACCTCTGTTGAAAGGAAACAATCTGCAAAAAAGTTACAAATCACTACCCCAAGGTCTCTCAGATGTCCAGTCATAAAAATGCTTGGAATGTCTCAATTGGTTCATGTGATTTTCTAGTAATCATAGGGCAGCCTTACGTGTGTTAAGTTTGAGGGAGATTGGTTCTTGCAATGGAGTTCCTAAGGAGTTAGAATTGATATGCAATTGCTGCAAATTCAGAACAATAGTCTGGACTCCACTTTTAACATCAGATTTGTCTTTACAATGATGCTTGAACTTTTCCTAAATTACTATTTCAAAGAAAGGTCAAAAGGGAAGGGAGAAGAGGAAGTTCCTAGACATGCAACTACCAATGAACAGTGATAATGGAGAACACTACAGTGGACAACCTTCCTCAAACTAATTTCCACTTAACCAAATCAACTTACAGTATCATGGAACTAGTGCTATCTTCTAAGGTCTATAGATTTTCAACCATTCATTCACAATGAACATGAATAAATTTGAAGTTTAAGTGCAGAAATTAATGTATGTTCAAACTAGCTTTACATTGTTATTTATCACCAAAAAATAACAAAAATCATGAACAAGGAAGGTTATCAACACAACAATATTCTTTAGCATCAATGAACAACATTAACTAATTTACTAAAGCATGTAAAACACATAGAAAAACAAAGTAAATCTATTGAAATCTACTAACTATGAGGAGAAGAATCATGAAACATGCATGAAACTCAAGAATCCACCAAAATCAATGAATTTTTATTAGAATTTCAACATGTCTTTAGAACAACTCCACTCTCTCTTGAAAAATAGAGGAGACCCCCTATTTATAGTGCTCAAAAAGAAAAATGAGTGGCCAAGATTTAATCTCATTGTGTGGCCAAGATTCACTACAAACTAGGGTTTCACCTACCTCTAATAAATACAATTTAAAATATATTTATTGTCTTTTAGCCTATTTTGTCTTCTAGTGCCTGACACTGTACCATTTTATCTTTTTTCTGATTGCTCTTTGTTCTAGCTACACAGTGAGGAACTCATGATCAATGATAGGCTTTCCTTCATTTTTATTTATAGTGGAATACTCCACGAATTTTTCTATCAATACTCGAAGCTTATCTCATTCCTTTATATCTGATTGAAGCATCTGAAATGATAATTTCTTCAATATACCCGTGATCATCTCCCAATTATTTAGGCATTTGGGCATAGCCTTAACCACATGTTCAAATTGGACGAATGGCCTAGCACCAAAGTCCATAAAATTTGGCGTTAATGAATCAACAACCCCATTTTCCATCTTCTTGTGAAAATATGGCTTTATTTTTTATGGATCCAACTCAGCGAGAGGAGTGTCATAGTCCATCATGAGCTTTAGATACTCCTTGCAATCTACCCAATTTTGTTTGACCCATTCTAGGTTGAGCTCTACTTCACGGAGTACCTGATCCAATACTTCTTTCCCATGGTCTAGGCTCATTTTCCATGTTTCAACTATCCATTGATCATTCTTTTCCAGACCTAGTTCTTTTTCCCATGATTTATCAGACATCTTAAGGATAACCTCGAGCTTAGGATAGGTAATCCTATAGACCTCAGTTAGGCATTGCCAGATATTCTTAGTGCCTTCTAGCTAGTTTTGTACTTCCTAGAAATTGTTTGACATTCAGACGACATGACCAATGCCTGTATCCCCATTATAAATTACTATTTTGAACCAATCCTTAATGTACTTAGACCAATTATTTGTTTCTCCAGCTTATTTATTTGATCCTTTGATATTTGCAGTGGTGGGGCCAATGACATTGTTGCTAATTCCTCTATAGAATTCCATGGTTGTATGTAGGTCATGAATTTTGTCACCTATTCTTTTAGTTCCTCCTTGGAGGATTGGTGCTTATTCATCTGGGGAATGATTGTACCCACAGACCCCTGGAGCTGATCAATTTTTTGCTCTCTCCTAGCTATGCCCAGGTCAATAGTGGAGATTTTATAGGTTACTCCTTCTTCTTTATCCAACACCGAGGTGGAAATTTGCACCATTTGAGATCCTGATGCATCCATCATGATGTGTGACCTGAATTTTGACTTCTCTTCTTTCTTTGATCCTATTTGAGCTCATGCTAGGATTGCCTCCAGTCTCTCCTTGCGACCATAGGAGCGGGGGTCTTCTTTTTTAGCCGCTTCTCTAGCCATTCTGGCATTTGCGATCCCTCTTTTGGTGTTTCATGACCATCCTCTTCTCTTTGAGCATGTTGGATAGCTCATTTTTCATGGCCCCAAGTCTTTTTCTCTGTTTTATCTTCTTCTTCTTCATTTGAGTCTCTAATAAATATAGGCTTTTCCTCAGTAGCAACAATATTTTCCTTGGGGCTATCCTCCCCTTTAGGCACCTTTTCTTCTTTTGTTTCAAGTTTTGTTTGGTTCTTAGCCTCATGACTCTTTCTCATCTTAGCCTCTTCTTTAGGTTTGTCTCCTCCTTCTGTTTTATCCTTTATCTTTTCTTCTTCTTCCCTCTTAGGGGGTACTTCTTATTTTTGGCCAAGGCCTTCATTTTGATCTTTTGACGGAGGCTTGTGAGATATTTCCATGTCTTCCTCTGTTTCCTTCTTTTCCTTAGAAGAATACCTCTTGAATTCCTCCCCAACATCTTTGAGTTGCTTGAACAACTCCTCTTCAAGCTCCTGGTCGGAAGAATCTATCACATACTTGGCACCAGATTCCTAGGCATCTTCTTCTAAGGATTGTGACTTCTCTTCTTCATACACCGCCTCATCAATGACCAAGCATTCACATTTCGGATGTGCATGGTAGTCATCCTTGAAGGGATCTTCGAGTTCGACATACTTTTCTTTTTCGATTGTCTCCCTCATTTTCATTTCAAGTTATTCTAAAATATGAATTTTCATGTCCATTTTAGGTTATTCTATTGGATGAGGGGCAGGGAGACCAAGAACGACCTGAGCTACAGTGGCCTGCACTGCTAGGTTCATTAATACTCTGGAGAGTTCCATGGGAATGTTATTCATATGCCGAGCAAAGGCCTTTGGAAGGGCGAGGGAAGGCATTGTCATTGTAGTGGCCAAGGGAAGCATAGATAATGGGGACATCAAAGAGGAGGAAAGCAAGGAAGTTGTCATAGAAGAGGAGTCTCTCACCATAATAGGCATTATGGGTGAGGTGGATGTAAGGTGAATTGAGATTTCCACTACATACGTGGAGGAGACGACTAATGCTTGAGATATCAGAGGATTAATAATAGTGGCAACGGTGGTGGTGGAGATAATAGAGGAGGGAGGTTGTGATTTGGGTTGCTCGACCTCTTCTTCTTCCTCTCCTTCATGCATTGGATCTTCTTGGATTGTGGAAATTTCAAAGAATCCACTCGATTTCTTTGTCTTCTTTGAGGTCTCAACCTCTAATGACTTCCTTGAGTAAACCTTGTGCTCTGGCTAATGCTCTAATGCTTCCTTTCTCTTTCATCATCTGGTGGTAGGAGGATATTTTGGAGCCTCCTTAGTTGGGGCAGTGACAGTTCTGATATCCATCTTTCTCTCAAGCTCATCTTCGAGTTTTTCATAAGTGAGTTCAGCCCCTTGAAGGTTCAATTGAGCAACTTGTGCATCAATCCATTGCTTGGTTCTGTGTAAATTGGATTCATTAAAATGTCAAGGTCATTGACCTCTTGATCATACTAGTCTATGAGGGGCAATGGCATGTTGGCTACAACATCAAACCTGGGATCTATAATGGTGCTTTCATCTTCAACAATTTGATCCAACACTAGGAATAGCTTGACTGTCTTAATAAATTATGATGTCATATGCATTTAATGCCACATGCATACCTCCTTATCATCTCAGAAGTTGGCCCAAAATTATTTAATGTTATGTACATGAGCATACTCCTTTCCCACAAATTTCTTTAGCTTTTTGTATGGGTCCATCATTGATTGAGGAGTGTAAAGACTTAGATTATATTCAACAAGCTCCTTCTCAAAATACTCGGCACATTGGGCAGCTAGGAGAGCATACATTTCATGCTTGAATGTAAGAGGATATGGCACCACTGGCTTGGTACTTTCCATCAAGGAGAGTATGGGTGTTTTGCAGTTGCCTTGACACTTATAATCAAATTATCCGGTCATTTGGATACCGGCACAGCTTGTATGGCCTTTCACTGAAGCCTTCGATTTGGATGTAATTAAACTTGGGGAACTGAATGAACAAGAATCCAAACCTTTGGATAAAGGCACGAGCGCTATGTGTGACTCTTCTCTCAAAGTCCCCTCTGAGAAGTCTGATGATGTGCTTGATTAATGCATTTTTCACCTTGCAATAGTCCTTCTTAAAGTTCTATTATTGGAGCTATGGATACCAGTCATACACTTTCAACTCCCTTCCTAGACTTGTGTTTTGTGCTACAAATGAACCTCTATATGGATTGGCATTGGCCAGAAGATAGACCAAATACGATGTCATATAAAATTGGTGGGACTTCTTAACCGCCAGGAACTATTCATGTAAGGTTTTTCTAATCATCTAGGCCCAGTCAAACTTGGATGTGCCTCTAATAATTTCTTCTATGAAATAAAAAATCCAATCAAAGAAGCAAGCTGTAGTAGGGATGCCAATGAATCTTCTCAGCAAAGTCACCAAGTCATGGTAATCTTCATAAAAGTAACTTCTAAACAATTCTTGGGGCACCTTATTTGCATTCCCCCTTTTGTCCTTTAACCAATATTGGTTAATCAATTTCTTGCACTTCAAGGGGTCCACCTTCCACATGTTCTCCACATATTCCATTGTGGCTTGCTCTATAGGATCATAGGTGGGGATGCAAAATGTTTGTGCTATAGAATTGGGAGAGAGATCAGCCAACACCCTACCATCTCGATCTATAATTTTTATGCTCTTTTCTTGGTAGGCTTCTCTACAATCCACTACCAATTCCGGGGCCACGAGAGCTAGTGAGAAACCATCTGCCTTAGCTAGACCACTCTTCCTTTTTCTCTTTGCATTCTTGGTAGTGGGATTAATGATGACCCTTTATCTGAACTCATCTATATTGATGTAATCTTGTCCCACTTGGTGGTGACCCAGGAGCTGACCTCCACTCCCTTAAATTGATATTTCATTTGGTCTTTGTCTTCTTTCCATCTTGGGGCCTTAGTAGATTTCTTCCCATTTTCTTGTTTGATGGATGCCCTCAATGGTCCTGCAGCTGGTTCCATAAATCGTGCAGGAAAATATGCAATAAGCATATTCATATATTAAATGAGGGGAATGTTAGCGAAAACCTGCAAAATAGATGTTGAATCGAGCAATTCATCCTTTAAAGATCATAACATGCTTTGAAAATTATTTTTTTCCTTTCATTTGTAGGAGATAGAGCAATGCGGGCCCAGGGATGTGGGTTTCCCTGGGCTAGAAGCCATTTTGGAGGCAACAACAGGTAGATGGCAAAGAGGGCACAATGACCTGCAGGCTGCCAATCACATCACTATTTCCATGTAGTTAGTGGGACCCACCGGATGTTAATTCATTTGGAGATTCAAGTCTGATTTCTCTTGAGGTCTTTGGGGTGGTAGTACAATTGTTTTGGCATGGCGGTCGGGGAGCTGGGGAGGCAAGTAGTGTCTCAGCCGTTTAGAGGTTTGTTATTTGGAAATAGTGTTGGCGTGATGGAAACCCGTAGATGGAGTCTCGCAAGGTAGGATCTATAGGTAGGAAGGACAACCGTCATTAGTGTTTAGAGTTCAAGACCCTTAGAAAGGGTGGGGGTAGAAACCTGCAAGAAGTAGTTAGGTGGTGATCATTTCAGAATGGCAAAGGCAGTGTAGTGGTCCATAGGCATTGGTCTACATCATCTGACCCACATGAATCATCAACATGCATTATTTGTTTGCAGTCAACATCAGAGGAATCATTCTCTACATGACGGGTGGCAAGTTGGGCTCAACTATTTGGGAACAAAGGTCGAGGTTCAGTGGCCCGCATGTGGCCACCTGCATTAGAATGTCTGTTGTTGAATTTACTTGGTGATTTTTGTGTAAACAAACCAAAGGGATACATGCAATGCATAGTCCATGAAGCGGACGAGCAAGTGTAGTAGATCGAATAGAAGCGGTGAACAACATGGGGCGGCCCACGAATGACACCCCACAAAGGGTCAGTACTTAGCCAATCTCTAAGGAACTTGACCCAAATGAAAAGGAAGGGCTTGGGACCCTCTAAGCAGGTGGGAGGGTAACCTCCATTGTTTAGGATTGGACGTTGTCAATGGCAGCAAAAAATGAATGTCGGTCCATGTGAGACAACCCGCAAAGGTTGATTATCATGAATGCACACTTAGGGGTGAATAACTAAGTGAAATTTGAGGCATGAAAGGGTGGAGATCAATAGCAAGTCATGAAAATGGTGAGGAAAAGAGCCAATGGCAATGAGCAGTTCATAAAAGTGGGTCTGCAAGGGTTTTCAGCCGAGAGGGGAAATTTTGGTTAAGTATTTTGTTTCGCTCAAATGGTAACAAAAAAGGATCCCACAAGGCCCATCGAGTGGAAGGATAGGGTTAAATAGTGGCTAGGAAATGATGAATGAAAAGAGCCATCTGAGGGTGGAATCCCACACTCATGGATCTATATGGGTTATGCAATTTAAAATTTTAATTAAGTTCAACAGTGACGACAAGGGGATGGCATCCACCCATAGGCACGAGTCTGCCATTGGGAATGGTTGCGGTTCAAAGTTTGATCGATTGCAGGATTGATAGGACAATGGTGAAGGGATAGCAGGTCGTAAGGGCTCAACCACCCTTGTCAAGAATGATGGCCATGACGCAAAGTTCTGTGTGACCAAAAGTAGCCAATTTTCAAAGGTTTTTCAAGTTTGATGACATGGGTTTTATGCAGAACTTTATCTTCTAGCTAGTTTCATAATTTTCCCTCCTAAATTTTTTAACCATTTTAAATATTTTAAATAAAAAATCATAACTAGGTGGTGACGGAAACCCTACCTCAATATCGCGAAAGGAATTGCTAAGAATTTTGCGACAACAATCGATCGAATGACGATGAGATCACGTGGGCATGGAGGTAGTAGGAGCAGGAAGAGCGATGTCAGATTTTAGAGAATGTCAATGAAAATGACTTAGTAGCTCTGCTATTTATAGGAGTTGATGCATTAAATTCTCATATTTATTTTTAGTGCAACGGTAGGTGAGGTTAGTGAGTGCAGTTTTCAAAACTGCCAACGGTAGGAATGGCGAACCCTATGAGACAAAATGCAACCTAGGGTTTCTCATTTGGCCGATCGATGGCAAAGACAACGACCGAAAACATGGGATCCACATGGCAGGTGGATGGATTGACCGAGCTATCATGTAAAAAGTGAAGTGAAGATGAAACTCCACTAGGGGTGGCCCACGAGGGCGGACCTGCAGGCAGTGAAGGACGACAATCTTAAGGACTCAGGGAAAACTACCAAAGGGACTCTGCGAAGGTCAAAGACCTAAATATTTCAAGGGTGGTGAAACTTGGTCAACCTAATATGATAAATTTGAGACTTATTGAAAACTAAGTACTCAAAATAAGGGGGCACACAAAATGAGGTGAGGACAAAAGCAACCTGGCGATTAGTGAAAGAGAGGGTCCTCATTTAGAATGGGGCGTGTGTGCTATAGGCAGAAAAATTTCCCTTTCAGGCTCATGACTATAAGTTGAATTTGGATAATCACGAAGGGATGTACATAATTGTGTGAAGGATGGGAATTTAAAGATCTCAAGTTTTCTTTGGATTTTGTTTTGTAAATTGGCAATAAACATTCATTTAAGTTCGACATCAGGAATCTTAATATTTATTTATGAATAAAGTATTTGATATCTCACTATGAAATCAGTCACTTTCTCATCATCCTTTTGTTTACATGTCATTAAATCAGCTAGGGTCATCTCGAGACCCATGTAAATGTGGAAGTTGTTGTAAAAGGCATCAATAATCTTATTGAATGACTTTATTGAATTGTTTGGTAAGGAGAAAAACCACTCTAAAGTAGTATCCTTTAAGGATCTAGGAAATAGTTTAGCCAAGAGTTTATATTTAAAGATGAAATCACTACATAAGGTTGTATAAGCAGACACATGGCTAATAGGATCTTCTTTCCCACCATATTTCTCAAATCTAGGAACTTTTATACCTTGTGGAACTTGCGCTCTCAATATCTCCAAGGATAATGGATTGGTTTTGATCTATTGTGAAGGATGACCATTGTTTTTTTGATTTAGGGTTGTGACTTGTTGTTGAAGGGATGCCACACTTTGCAAAAGTGTGTTAAGGATATCATCATTGTTGTTATTATAAGGTGGATGGGAGTAAGGTGGAGTTGTGTATGTATGTGAAGCATATAAGTGTATGTATTTGAATGCATAAAGATATAAGGATTCCCTATGGAAATAACTAAGGGAGTGTTCACATTACTAGTAGGCTAAATGGTTGTGGCAACTTGAGTACTATTGTATCTAGGGATGGAAATGGGTATTGTAGAAGGAGGAATTGAAGTTCCACCTTGGCTTTAGGTTCACCCCAAAGCTTGAGTACAACTAGTCATTGTAGGGATAGTGTTGTTAACATTATGCACATTTTTTATGGGTATGGAAGTCGTGGGAAATGAACTACGTGTGTTATGATCCATAGGGGGTTTATTATCAACACTATTAGAAAGAGAGCTAGAAAACCCATCCACAATGAATGGTATATCACAGGGTGACATGAGTCTCAAACTACATCTCACAATAGTATTGCTAATAGGACACAAAGTTGTAAAGCTCATACAAGTTTCACAAAATTAGTGTGCAAACCCTGAATGGAAAGAGGCTTAAAATGCAATGCAATGACTTAAAATGTAATGTGTAAATACAATTTTTAGATTCTAAACAAGGTAATTTTATAATTACACTATGTAACAATATAAAAATAAAATATTTCAAATGCAATTTTGAAATCGCACAATACACTAAATGTACCAAATTAAGCTAGATATAATGAAATTGATGAAACAAAAAATCAGGAAACTATAACATAGATTTTATAGCAGCAAACAAAAGTACAAAAAGTGAAGATTTTAATTTCTAGAAATGCAAATCAAGACCTAATCAAGGACTCATTCACCCTAGGTCGAATGGGTCCTAGATCATGGTTTTGAAGTTGATTTTTATATATTTTCAAGTCCTTTCTAATTATTTTCAGATTTAGATCTACTATAGTAGGTTTCAGTTTCAATTTTTTGTAAATGTAATGTGAAATGCAAGTGCAAAATGTGACAAAATGATGACCTAAAACACCTAGTTTGATATGCAATTTTTTTTTTCAATTTTAAAATGCAAGTTTATATGATGTAAATGATATGCAAGATGACTATTTTTTTTGTATTTTTCAGATTTAAAGAATGAAAACAATGCAATCCTAAAAACCCTAGACGAGATGCAAATTTGAATACAAACTAGACACCCTAAATGAGACCTAATTCAATGCAAATGAATGAAAATGAATGCAAGATCTAAATGTAGGATGAAAATAACTCCAAAATCATAAAACTACAATGCTCAAAAGGTTGGGTTCACCAAAATGAAAAGAAGAAAATTAGGGTTCACCAAGATGAATTAACAAGATGATGAACCTCCTATTTTCCCATGTTTCATTCAATTATGAGGGTTATAATACATAAATGAATATCAAAAGTCAAACCTAACCAGTATAGAAATCAAAAGGAAATTTTAAAGAGGGTCAAATACTGTGTACTTGTTGCAAGAAGTTATTTTTTTGGGCCTCACTAAGGACTCATTTCCCCTATGGCGAATGGGTCCTGGCTAAGGTTCTAGAAAAATGGTTTATGGGTTTTTTTATTCATTGTTTGCACTCCCAGACCCTATTCAAAGACTATTGGAGACCCGAAAATAAATCTTATAGACTAGTTTCCATGATTTTACAAGAAAGATGATGACTTTGACAACTTTACAATTTTGCAACATTTTCTCTCCAAATGATCTTCAACCTAAAAAAATGCAATCACACATGAAAGGAGAAGAAAAGTGTTGTTTTGTTAGGTAATAGGGGTTTTCCTTGGTCAAACCCCATTTTGGTATTTAAACCTTGAAATGAAACAATACATAAAGGAATGATTAATGAACAACAATATGTAACAACTCACCAAACCTTGTTGAAAACTTGGATTACAAATCTAAAACTTAGCATGAAATGGCCTCAATGATTGTATATCTAGTCATGAACTTGACATAATATAATGGCATTGAATACTTTAACTTGATCACCAATTCTACATCATTACATTAGCTCAACAACATGCATGACTTTGACATGATGAAATGGATCCTTGATTGTTGTAATAAAATTCAATAATATTTCATTGAATGCCTTAGAAATGCTCTTGTGAACTCTTAAACTGATAAAATTTCCATTATACTTGAATACTTGAAGGATTAGATGAAACTATGTGAAATAACCTTATATTTATACTTATCTTATTCTTTATTCCCGAAATTCAAATAAAATAAGCTAACACTAGATCTAGGATTTCAAATCATTAAAATAATACTAAAAAAATATCCCAAGGGGGGGTCCTAGGGTTAAGTGAGGACCCATTCACCATAAGGAGAATGGGTCCTAGCGCACTTAACTAGGACACAATTCAAGGGATGTTAAATGTTATGCAAAATTAGGGTCCTAGGACCTAGTGAGGACCCATTCGCTAGGTGGTGAATGAGTCCTAGGTCACTAACCTAGGACACACACCTTCATAAATTAAGTGTAATGTAATATTATTTATGAATGTTGGGTTTTATCCCTTAGAATCTAAAGTTAATTAGGCTTGGATTTGAATTAAAGGGGCCAATTAAGGAAAATTTAACCTCAATTAATTAGTAAAGCCCTAGATTAATGTGAAAGTGTAAAGATACACTTTACAACACCATAAATAAGGCACCATTAAGTCCATTTTATTAATAAGGGTCCTAAACTTAATGTGAATGTGTAAAACACATTACAACACTAAACAAGGCATAATTAAGCTCATTTTAATATTAATTATTCCCAAATTAAGTGTGAAAAAGGGATACTTTTTTTGACACTACACTACTATCCAAATCAAGCCTCATGAAAATAATGAATAACTTAAAATCATGAAGTAGGCACCAACCTATAGTAGAAACCAATCCCCAATAGAATTTGTAGGCAAAAACCTATTAGAGACACCAACCCCCAATACAAATTTTTGAGCACTAACTCAATTAGGTAAGACACCAATCCTACCAAATTATAGAGATAAGATTTGAAGATATTTTATATTGATTACATAGCTTGCACTCAAACTAATCTACCTTCATACACTCTCCTACACAACATATGATCTTCTGGTGATGACACACAATGATTGAGATGAAACTCCGATTACATCACCTAAATATGATCTTCACACTTATTTGCACTTATAGTGATTATTAGTCATTGAATGAATTCTAAACATAAATATATGAATTTAAATACATTAACAATATTTCATGTCAACCAAATATCCCTTAACACAATCCACAATTCACCAGGTCAATTAAGAGTGGACCTAATTCAAATTGATATGAAACATGTGCCATGTAGGTCCTAAATCAATTTTTTTGTCATTAATAATAGATAATGTAACACGCTTCCTTAGATATTTTAGCTTGGACCTATATCATCTTCACATGTTTCCACAAGCTGGCACATTCTTCCCTTCTCTAGCATAAACACTCAGATGTTACTCATAGTTAGCTAGTCAATATAAAAAATACTTTTTTACACCTAACTTTATTTTTGCTAGAGCTCAACCTCTGAAACTCTAGAAATTGATACAAAAAGAGTAACTTTAATTTAGGTCCAAATTGTAGGCCATAAAATTCAAATGTGATAGAATGTAGAGAAAAATACTAATATAGTATAATACAGTGCATGAGTAGGAATCCACAAAATAATTCCAATCACTAAAATAGATACAAGCATTATATTTCAAGAATAATACAGATAGTCTTCGTTGTTATTCTCAAATTATCTAACATGACAATGATCATGATAGAAATACACCTTGATTTAAAAATAATAGACATAATAGAAATGATTACATTTAATTCTCACAATTAGTTGACATTACTCCTATGACATCAATGAGCACCCTTGACATCAATGATAATATATGTTCAACAATTTCCACAACGTGGAACCCTTAAATATTGAGAGGGATAATTTTTGAATCTTCCAAACATTATTTGGTTACTTTCTTCTTGTGTATCTTGACTCAAGAATCTTGGGCCTTGGCTAATATTTATGCTTTGAATTCTACATTTTCTAGGGATTGGCTATGGGATAAATTTACTGATACCATTAATAAATTACATAACCACAAATGTATAATAGTTGGATAATTTAATACCATTTGTATCCTTTAAAAATATTTGAGATTTAAGACATTACTATGATAATATGGTTGACTTTGTTGATTTGTCAATTGGAATTGGCCTAAATGATGTTGAGCTAAGTAAAAGTTCCTTTACTTGATACAATAGAATGATAGGGAGACATATTTTTTAATTCAAGTTAGATAGGGTTCTAATTATTAACTCATGGATTTTTATTTCTCATCTTGATATTTATACTCTCCCTAGAGTTGGTTCAAATCACAATCCTCTTCTCTTGGATTGGGTTATTTAAAATAGGAAAGGAGCTTATCCATTAAGATATGTAATAATGTGGGCTTCATATTCTAATTTTGCGAACAAACTAGAGGTTTGGTGGAAAAATACTTTCAAGGGCACTATTATGTTATACTTACCACAAATACTAAAGTATGTAAAAGATAAAGTCAATGGTTGGAACAAGTTAACCTTTGGTAATTTCTTTAGTAATGAAACAAAGAAAAATTATAGGGGACAAGGGTAGGGGGTTCACCACAATGATAAAAACTAATAGTGTGTGATATAGATGGACCTATTTTCCTTTATTTAATTAGAAAATGAGACCCACACAAAGAATTGACTTACAACCCTTAGGTGAGTCAACTTAATGAGGGAATCTATTGATTTCCTCATGACTGGGGGTAGGGGTATGATCTTGAATACCACTTTTGGGAGAAAAATAAATAAAATAGTAAATCAAATCAATTATGCCCATTCAAACTTTAAATATCAATTTAAAGCATGTTACAGAAAGAAACAACAAACTTATGGAAAATATAGAAATAATAGAGTGATGGGTACTTGTCAACAAAATATAGATTTTGAAGGCTGATTGGGAATAACTCTGCTATAGGCGAATGGGTATTTTTGTAGAGGTTTCAACCATCTTTCAGGAGCCTTTGACTTCAGTTTTTAGCTTCTATTTGATCTGAGTTTCAGTGTCAAAAAGTTGGAAATGAGATCTATATGTGAGAGTTCGTAAATTTATAACTTTGACAATTTTTTCTCTTTTTATCTTCAAGAGATCTTCAGTCCTTCTTCAACCTAAGATCAAAAAAAAAAACACAAGAGGGAAAATTTCTTGTTTTTGGTGAATGGGGGTTTACCTTGGTCAAACCCCATTTGGGTAATTAAAAGTTAAATTGAAATAATGGAAAATAAAAGGAATGATGAATAAATAATGCTATGTTGCAACTCACCAAACCCTTGAATAAAATATTAGAATGCTGATCTTCAAATTTCATGAAATGGATTCAATGAATGTGTATCTTGATGCTTGAAATATGACTTGAATTCTTGGCTTGATCTTTGAAACCTACATCACAATGTTAGCTCCAAAAACATGCATTATTGAAAAAGAATTTGACATGATGCTTGAGATCTTGATTGCTACAATAAGTCATTGATAAATATACTCTTGAATGCCCTTGATAATTATATTTTCTCTTGTCAACTTGAATTATGCTCTCCTAAATTTTCTAGGTGTCTTAGGATTTGAATTTGATGAAATAACCTTGTATTTATAGGTATGTATCCTTAATTTCCTGAAAAATTAAACATTACAAGCTAAAATTTAAATTTGAATTTAGGGATAGTAAAATACCGCCAAAAACATATTTTAAATTTAGGTTCAAAGGCCTAGGGAGGAGCCATTTTCCCATCGGAAAATGGGTCCTAGGTCTCTATTCCTGAAACACACATTTCTCAGGGTAAAGTATTATGCGTTGGCATTAATTGTTGTTGGATTTCCTCTTCAAAAAAATGTAATTTATTAGGCTTGTATATGTAAAATAGGGCTTATGAAAGCATAATTAAATCCAATTTAATTGAGACAACCCAAACAAAGTATAAAAATGTAAAGTACATTTTCCTACACTACAAGTCAAAAGCATAATATTTTAAAAAATCCGAAAGAGGTTCAAGATAAATGTCCTAGAGAATTCATGATTTGGGAACTTGTTAGAATGAAAAAAGACTTAGAGAATAATGTAACAAACTATTTCTAAGAGAAGAGATATTCTAGAAGAAAAAATAAAGAATTCAATGGCTTACAAAATGTGATAAAAATACTAGATTTTTCCACCACTCTACTTTAAATAATAATAAAAGAAAAAATATTATCAAATTGGAGGATGAGGAGGGAAATATTTTGACTTTAGATGACCAACTTCGTTTCATGACTACTAATCATTTCAAATTTTTAATTCAAGAAAAACAACATATTCTTGTGCTTCTCTCTAATATACTAAAGGGTATTATTAATGGGTGTTTTTAAACTTCTCAAGAGAGACAACACACAAGTGTGATGTCTCTCTTGAAAGGTGAAAATTAGTAACTAAGTTTCACAAAATCACACCATCTCTCAGGTGTCAGGTCATGACTTACAAAAATAGCTCAGTTGTTGATGTGATTCGTTGATAATCACAAAGGGCCTTTATGGTTCACAAAGCTTGGATGTTTCAAGGGTCTCTAATGAAGTTTCAAATTTTTGGAGGTGGATGAATAGTGATAGCAATGTCAAAACAACAATATGAAACTCACTTTTATCATTACATTTGTCTTTACAATGATGTTGGAAACTTGTTTCTAACTCAGATTTTAAAAGAAATAGAAAAAGGGGAACGGTTTAGAGATTTTTCCAAGTCTACAGCTAAGATGAATATTAACAATGGAGGATTCTACAGTGTAAAAAACTCCCAAAATGAATTTTACTTAACTAGGGACAACCCACAATATCATAAAATTAGTGCAACCTTCCAAGGCTTACTTATGATTTTTAGACTACAACATGAATACTTAAAGAATACACATTTAGTTGAATTGAGGTTTTGTAAATGAAATAGGTCGGACTAAATTTACACAAAATAAAAATCATCAACAAAATACTAAAAGTATGAGATATAAATTCATCAAACACTGTAGCATACATCCACCATTAAAGCACAACATGAACTACTAATAGAAAATAACTTAAACTTGAAATACAAATGCTGAAATAAACTATCATAGATAGAATCGTGCACACATAAAGAACAAAACACAAGAAATCATTAACTCATTGCTTTTCTTATATTTTGCAACAAGATGTCTTTACAAAACAACTCATCTCTCTTTTTGAAAATGAGAGGATTCCCCTATTTATAGCTTTCCAAAATAAGAATGAATGGACAAGATTCATTTGCAATGAATGGCTCAGATTCATTCTAAATTAGGGTTTCACCTAACCCCAAATTCTTACAATATAAAAATAGACTCTTTTGTCTATTTTTTCTTCTATTCTATTTTGTCTTGCAACCGAATTCAAATTTTATGAATATTTTGATAAATACTCATCAGCTATTACTAGATGTCTACCTTCCTTTTGCAGAGTAGCATACTCCATGAAATTCCCAATTACAACCTAAAGCTTGTCCCATTTTGTGAAATCTGATTTGGTGATGCAGAAGGTAGTACTCTTGAAATCATTCATCATTTCCTGATGGTGTCTGACACATGTATCTCCTACTTTTACCATTTGTTTTGACTTTGAGAATGGCAATGCAGTAAAATCCATAAAATCAGGTGATAAGGTGTCATTGGTTCCCTATTCCATTTTCTTGTGGAATTCTCGCCTTACTTCCCACGGATCTAATTCCAAGGTGGGAACATCATATCCCATCATTAACTTTAAGAGGTCATATGCCTTGTCCAAATGAGTAATAATGTTGGCATAGATTTCCTCCAACTCTATCAATGATCTTTCCAAAATTATCTTCCTTGGAATTCAGGAGTATGCAACCAATCATCAAGCAGGTTGTGATCCCCCTTTGGAAAGTTCAACTCTTTCTCTCAAACCTCTGGAGATAACCTTAAGAAGCTTTGAAATTTGGGGTACATAATACTATAGATCTCAAGGAAATATTTACATGTTTCTGCCTACAACTCAATTGCCTTTCTTAGGGCCAAAAAGTGGTTATGTGCCCTAACGAAATAATGGATTCCCTTATCACCTATATTGAAAACTCTCTTGAACAATTCCAAGGTTTACTTAGCCCAATTCTTCATTTTCTCCATTTTATTCACCTCGTCTTTAGAGAGCAAGGCTAGCATAGGTGATTTTGTCAGAGCTTCTTCTCCTAGTGAGGTCCATTACTAAATGAAGGCAGTTAGTTCTGCTACTAGTGCCTTCAATTCTTTATTTGTAGTTTGATCTTTATTCATTTGTTGCAATATGGTGGAAACAGACCCTTGAAATTAATCAATTTTCTATGATTGGGATGCAGGGCCTAGATTAAAGGTCAACACCTGATAGTCTTTGCCCTCAACGATTGTGACATCCTTTCCTGCAGCGGGAGTGGCTACTTGCAATGTTTTGGACCCAAAAGCATGAGTGGTGATGTGATATTTGATCTTGGGCTTATTTTCCTTCCAGGTCTTCACTTGTGCTTTGGCTAAGATTTCCTCTAATCGAGCCTTAGAATCAAAAATTGTTAGGGCCTTTCTTTTGAGCTACTATTCTAACCATATAGGAACCCCAGTTTTCTGATCTAGAGATTTGTACTTATCTCCTTCCTCATGTTCCTTCAAAGGTTCTTCCTCATTATGCTTAGGATAATCTTCATAATTACTCTTCTATTCATATTTCCTAATAGCCACTATACTATCTTTGTTGTTTGAATCCTCTTCTTGTATATCCTTCTCTTTGTTAAGCTCGAACGATTCCACATCTTCTTTGGTTTTATCTTCTTCCTATGCTGCCTCCTTAGCTGCTTTGGGCTCAATGCCATCATCCTTTATGGAATCATCACTTCCTTCTTCTTCTTTGTCTTTCTCTCCCTCTTCTTCGACATGGAGTTCTTCACATTTCTGGCCCTCGTGTTGGTTGATTCATGGAGGTTCATCAATTATTTCTATGTTTGCATCAATGTCAATTTTCCCTTCCTCAGAGCAATGCTCCTCGGGGTTTGGCTCCTCATCCTTATGTTCCTTGGGCTACTCTTCTTCAAGCACCTAGTCAAAGGTCTCAACTTCATAGTAATCATATGGCTTGTTTGCATCTCCTTCCTTAGGGTGCTTGTTTCCCTTATTCACTAGACACTACTTTGTCTATGTTTACCTTGAGTCTTCCCTCAGGATGATCGATACTATTGGCCCTCAATGCACAAAAAAATTAAGAACTATGTTCATCATTGTGATGAATTTCAGAGGGTAGGAAGACCAACTACTTCTTCTTAATTGTTGTTGCTGCCACAGGTAGTCCTTGAACCATTCAAAAAATCGATATTAGATTTTATTAAACCCATAGATCCTTCCTCTCAAGGGAAAGAGTATATAATGGTTTGCACTGACTACCTAAGAAAATGGGCTGAAGTTCAAGCCTTAAGAAAAGCTAGGGAAGATCAGGTTGCAGAATTCCTTTATAACAAAATCTTCCTTAAATTTGGAGCCCCTCGAACTATCGTAACTGATCAGGGACCCCAATTCATGTCCTGAGTGCTCTTGGCATTTACCAATCATTTTCAGGTAAGCCATAGGAAGTCATCCCCTTACCACCCTCAAGCGAATGGCCAGGTAGAAGTAACTAATAGAAAACTAGAAAATATTCTAACAAAAAAAGTATCTTCTGGAAGAAAAGACTGGGCCAGGAAACTCCTTGAAACCGTATGGGCATACAACACAACCTGGAAATCTATGGCTAGATTCAATACCTATGATCTCGTTATTCGGAAGAAACCTCTTCTTCCCTTTGAGTTTGAACTACAATCTCTACGAAAAACTATGGAAATAGGTCTAGATTTAAAATGAGCCCAAGTTGAATGATTTATGCAACCAAGTGAAATGGATGAGATTCATTTAGATGTTTTCCATCAAACTGAACTAATTCAACATCAACGAAAAGTGTGGCATGATAAACATATTAAGGAAAAGGAGTTTCATAATGGGGACTAGGCCCTATTATTTGATTCAAGATACAAGGATCATAAGGGGAAGCTCAGGACTCACTAGTTGGGACCTTTATGAAGTTGATGAAGTCTTTTCAAATGAAATTGTTTGGTTGAAACCAATCGATGGTGACACATGATTTTTTTTGGTTAATGGTCATCGCTTACATCTCTACCATAAGCCACTCAACAGGGAAGACTTTACAAGGATGGTCAAAATGCATGGTGAGCTCTAATGTGTTGACTCTGCCATGGTAGAGTCTATCTAGTAACAATGCTATGTTGTCAATAAAGAAAAGAAAAAAAAGTCAAAAATATGCAATAAACGGACATGTATGCTAAGATATTTTCCTTCATTAAATATTTCGTCATTTTTGGACTTAGCCAAATATTTTTATCATTTTTTGCAGGACTTCTCAAAAAGTAGAAAATAACTTCTAGAGCACCCTCTAAAGATGCTCCAGAACATTATGATGCCAGTATCGATGCTCCAAAACTTAATGTTTTCAAGCCTGATGCTCTAGAACTTGTATAAAGCTCATCATCTTGAAGAGGTGGTTTGCACTAAGGTTTAAAGCTCATGAAGTTCAAAAATTATTTTTCATGTCACTCAATCTTTTATTCCGTTGCTACTCCAATTGCATCTTTCAGCGATGCTCTGGAACCTTTCATTCCCTTGCTGCTTTGGCTGCATCTTTCAGCGATGCTCCAAAACCTTTCATTCTATTGTTGCTTTGGCTGCATCTTTCAACGATGCTCCAGAACCTCCATTTCATTCCTATTTTGGTCGCACCACACACCGATGCTCCAGAACTTATGCACTCGTTTTGAGCACGTTGACATAATTACGTTCTCTGGAACTTGTTTTCTGCCACCTTTTTCAAAATTTTAAATTTTCCTGATTCTTCCACCAGAATATTCCATACATCTATATTTCTATTTTTTCTTTAGTCATAAGTAAGCCAAAACATTTCGTACTCCTCATTGATAGCTTCGTACCCCATAAAATTCTGCACCATATCATAATAATTATGTCGTCACCTCAACTAATGCCTTCATGTCAAATCTGTGAGGTATAAGATCTTCGAACGATCATAGAACACGGGTAAGTATTAATTTTCGCTTTAAGTAGGTAGTTATTTTCAAATAAAGAATAATTAATTGGCACAAATTTCACTTCCAATTTAGCAATTTATGCCACCTGAAAATCAAATACTTGTACGGAAAAGCCTTTCAAAAACCTCCCCAAAGATTGGAAATCGTTGAAGCGTAAGCTGCAAATAAAAAAAATAAGTTATTTACAAAGACAATTGTCCAAAAATAACGAATTTATAGAATTATAGAAAGAAGAGTTGGTTGTGCAAACTACTATAATAAATAAAAGAGATTAATAAATAAAGGGCTTGAAGCTTCAATTGTAGGAAAAAGACTAAAAAATCTATAACTCACAAGAACAAATGCAGGAGTAGTATCAAAAGCATAAAAATTATAGTGTTGACATTGCACACAAAGATGCAGAAATAGAAAGAATAAAAAACAAATTGTGCTCATGCTCATAGATTTTGAGGAGGACAAGAAAGTAAAAACTGAAGAGTTGAACGCTTCCATCAACAGGGTAGTTGAATTAGAATAGGACTTGAAGGAATGCACTGTGAAACCCCAAATGGATTCCAAAAAAAATCAGACTGAACTAGTTGTAACTGATTGGTTCTAGGTTCGCATTCCACCTCTTCTAATAAAATGGATGGAAAAGTGTTACTTCCTCAGGAATTTCCAAACTGAAAATCATAGGTTGAAGAAGGAACTAGTGCAGGAGTAATTTCAAAAGACCTACAGAGGGAAGTAGGATGCATGTCAACTTGCTGACTGTTTATTGAATTGTAGAAGACCATCAAGAATTTACTCAATGTTTTTGAATGAACAATGGCTAAGATGGAAACTATATAGGATCTATAATGATTAGCACTATGAGCATAATAAAAAAGAGTTTGTTAAAATATTTATAGAGTCGAATCCTGAAGACCAAGATTTAATGTGTGAATTCTTTCTACATGACTTGTTATTATAAAATCATACAAAATTCTTTATCAATTTGTTTGTTGCGGAGGTAGAATTGAGGGCGTTTCTCTCAACCATGAGGAATCCAATTCATTGGTAGGATCGAACAAAAGAGTTTGCATTGGTAGAGAGAATAGTGGGTCTCCAGATAAGGTCCCCAAATTCAAGGCTTGATGGGTTAAAAACTACATTTTTGTCTCTCCTTGTTAATTGAAAGATGAAGGAAAGGTATGACAACAACCTCAATCTGTGTTATGACAATTTCATGGAAAATGGACAAAAGTTAATTGGAAAAGCATGGCATGCTTGCGAAGAAAGATTCACCCCTCTACCAACTTACTTAAAGAAAAGAGAAGTTATTTCTCCTCTAAACATCAGATGGCCATTCAGAAGGGCTAATGCTCTAGTTAAAATCCTAAAAACTTTGAGAAAAAAATGGATAGGAATGAAATACAAACCTCCCTTGCTACTTAATCCACCCCTGGCCTTTAATATTTCCACAAATCAGAATGACAGACTTTTCAATGAATGGAGGGAGAGTGTGATGTTTCATAGAGGGTTCATTCATAACCATGAAGTTTTCGATGCATCAACTAGGGAAACACATGATCTCAATACTCTTTATGAGGAATGGAATAGAACTTAGGGGTTTAACTATGGAGCAGGAGGACCTGCCAGAAATTAGGTAGGGGATGAAATGATGAGGTCAAAATAACCTCATCATAATAAAATTTGGAAAGATTAATTTTGCTAACTCAATCCTAGGCATGTGCTAATTTATTTAACTTTAGGATAAGTAATTGCTTATTTTAAGGAAAATTATGCTTCCTTTCTTTCTTTTGATCAATTGAGGAAATTTACCAAAGCAGGTTTAATGGGTTGATTTGAACATTTTTGTAGGGAATAACAGGTCATCATGTGGCTGTTACAAAAGTTGATCCAACACGTGTTTCAAGAGGAATGTTGTGATCCGACTCCTAGATGCTTGGATGATGCACCTAAGATTTAGTTTTTGTTCTTTAGATTTATGTTGTTAGAACTTTATGGCTATTCTCGAGCCTTCCATATGTTTATGAACTTTAAAGACATAAAAGTTAGTTTTAGGTTGAGGAAGAATTTTTCAATGGCTATCCATGCCATCTTAAAATTAGGATTAAGTTAAAAAGTTATCTATAAAAATGTAATTTCACAAGTGATGAATAAGATAGAGAGGAAGTATCGTTATGCTGTTCACATGGTTTTTCAAAGCACTTTTAAAATGAGTTATCCGATTTATGTCTATTGGTAACTGTTGAATTTTGAATGATGATGATTGATTGTAATAAATGGATTTGAGAACCTATAGCTAATTTGAGATGAAGTATTAGCCCGTGAGCTGGCCACTCGAGGGGAGTTAGCTTAGATAGATAAGTATTTTATTGTTAAGTTATTTTCTTTGTTAAAGGTAAATTGTTGTTCAGTAGGAAGTAATAAGTTGTTGAAGAGTCGAGTCTGTAGCTCCGGAGCACCATTATTTTTAATTTTTATAAGTTATCTTCTATAGTTGATAAAATCCTTTACTGTTTAAAAGATGTTTGATTGTCTATTCCCTGAAGTTTTTTTTTCTGTAAGACATCAGTTATTTAGTTTTCTTGTTTCCATGCTTTCTTGCTTAGTCGCAATGCTTTCTAAATTAGTTGTCTTATTATTTTTAATTTAGTATTTCTGGATTTTCTTAGAGTAAGATTATTTTCTATTTAAAAAGTAAATGGCCTTAGATTAGACTTGATTTCCGTAGTTTAAAAGAAAAACAAAAAAATATAAAATGAGTTATTCAAATAATCTCCTTTTGCAAACTGCCTTGCACACTGCCCGGTCAACTAATTGACATTCAGTTATTCTAAAGTAGTAGGACCTAATAACAACCTATCGATTTTTGGTGCCATTTCCAGGGATTTCTTAAAAATCCTTTGTGCTTAAGTGTTATTAGGAGATGGCTTGAATACAAAGTTTTATGCCAAAAATTTCTTAGTCGGCTTTCTTTCTGCATGGTCTGGAAAAGAGGCCCTCACAGACATTTGATACCAAATACCCCCCCAAAATATGTACCAATCATACATAGGGAATCCCAAGGCTTAGATAGCCATACTTCTAAAGAATTATTTGAGCCTACTCCACTCGAGGCTTTTCATTATTTACCTATTGAGCAACTTGCAGAACAACTAGTTATAGAGGAAATTGTTTTTGAGGAACATACTCTTCTAAACATAATGGGAGATCATAGAGCTGAACCTAACCACAATGAACTTCAACCTCATAAAATGTTTACCTATCCTATTATGTTGGATGTTGATGATGATACTATCATGAAGAAAATTTCTCCAGCTTTCCTTCCAACCTTTTGTGGCTTGCCCTCGGAAGACCCTAACCAATTCCTTTTTGAATTCAAAGTCTTGTGTCAAACTTATGATTATAAGAATGACAACCAAAATTTGAAGCTCTTTCTGTCAACTTTGAAGGACTCAACAATGCGTTGGTTCATGGGATTGGGGTCTGGTAGTATAACATCCTGGGAGGAAATGGAGACAGTCTTCTTGCAAAAATACCAAAGTTACTGTAGGGTAAGTGATTGTAAGGAGGAGTTGTTTAAGATGACACAAAATGAGGATGAAAGTTTGGAGGATTATCTCGATAGGTTCCTCTTCCTCTCCAAAATATGTGGAGAAATGACCATTAGCATAGAGATTCTCAAAAAAATATTTCTTAAAGGTCTTAATGATGACGCTCGAAGAAATCTTAATTTAATGGGAAAACATGACATATCCCAATTAACTCTTGAAGAAATACGCGAGTTATGTCAGAATTTATCTCGTACTCAGGGAGGAATCCACAAAAATAATATTTTTGAAGGGTCTAACAAGATAGGTAAGCTCCGTGAAGAAATAGAAAATCTGAAAACAAACATTCTCGTGCAGTTGAATACCACATTAGATGGTATACAAGCTAAAACTTGTAACCTTGAGACCTTGTCAATTTATTATCCAAGGTGTCAGAATAAACACTTATTGCGTGAGTGTCCTTTGGATAAAGTCAATGTTTGTCAACTATATGAGAAATCCACCCTACAAACCAGTGCGAGCTTTTGTCGGATATTACGAATACTAAGAAAAAAACCCTTCAGGTTGAAGAAGAGATAAATTCCTTAAACCAACGTCAAGGAGGAAATTTTCCTTATGGATAGAATCCTAATCCTACATGGAGACCACAAAATATCTAGTCTCATAATCAATGGAATCCATCTTGGAATCAATCACCTCCACCTCAACCTAATTGGGGAACTTCTTATTAGGGATCCCGTGAGTGACAAACCACACATGGGGAAATCAACAGTGGTATCAAGAACATGCAGTCCCCCAGTGGAATCAGGCACAAAATCAATTTTATACTAAACCAAGGGGGAATCAACAACAAAATCTATTACCTCCAGCTCAAAACCCTCCTTAGAATGAGTAGGTAATCGAACCTCAGCTTCCAACGCAACTGCTTCCCAATCCTAAAAATAATCACCAAAATACACCAGTCTATTCTACCAAACATGAAAATATTATAGGGCTTAATGCGATACACTTCGGAAATGTGCAGTTGCGTTCTGGTTGAACTCTTCAACCTCCGACCATTGAAGAAATAGTGAAGGAAACTGAGCCTAAAATTCCAACAAAAGACATGTTATCTAAACAAGTTACCACTCCTAAAGACAAATAGCCTTTTTCAACGGCAGGGGCTATTGACTTGTCTTAGGGGGAGGAAGGTCAGTCCTTAAGTCAACATAAGGAGGATCATGTTCCAAGGAAGAAAATGATGGCACCATATCCAAAATGTTTAAAGTCCATAACTCAAGAAGATACTCTGGAAGTATCTTTGGCTATAGAAACTGCGTTAATTTAGGAGATTAAGTAGTTGCAAATTGAAGTTCCTTCATTGTAAGAAATAAACGAAATCCTTAATTAAACCAATTAATCAAACAACCATGTATCAAAACACCAGGGAGGAAGCCAAAAAAGATAAATATCATTCATATTGATGGTTATTTAGCTGATTTTCTGTCTGGAAAGACTATTTCTCTTAAATATGATGATCCTGGGAGTCCACTTATAACCATTACAATAAACGAGGTAACAATACCAAATGCACTAGGGGATCTAGGGGAAAATATTAACATGATGATAGTGGATGTAATGGAAAAATTAGGTTTCACTGATTTAATTTCTACAACCATAGTCTTACAAATGGAAAATCAGTCTATAGCCATCCCAAAGGGCGACATTAAAAATGTCCTTGTCAAAGTTGCTGGATGGGATTATCCAGTGGACTTCCAGGTAATTCAGTCACTTACACCTAAGGATAGCTATCCTATAATTATTGGAAGACCTTGGCTGGCCACAGTTACTGTTAAGATTGATTGTAGGGAAGGGGGAATGATCATTTCACATGGTCAAGATAGTAAATGTTTTTTCTTATATCCCTCTGCTAAACCTACTGAGCAGAAAAAGGTCTGGGTTGATGGACGTGAGGAATCAAATGGTTTAGACAGTTTAGCCTCTATAACCATGGTAGTAATTAAATAACACAAGGAAGAACTAGAGGAAGAGTTAGTAAACGAAATAGCATGCCTTACTATAACCCCGAATGAGGAAGAAATGATGGATGCTCCAAGGATTTTCAGGCAACCAATTGATATAAGTGGAATAGAGCACAGTTATACTACAATGGGAATGTCGTGTCCCTTAGAAAATATGATTCCTAGAACAAGTCATTTCTATGAGGATATCACAAGGTTTCACCAACTGGTACCTCATACTTTTCCTCTTAATACGTTGTTGCAACCTATGTACACTGTGACCTCGGTTCATCCTGGAACAAATTCGACAATGCTATTACCAGGAAAATCCTTGAATATCAATAGTTGGTTGACAAAAAGTCAGGAGGATAAGCTGTGTAATGTGTTGGTACAAAGGTCTAAATAATTTGCTTACGATTATACAAACATGAGGGGAATTCACCCAAGTGTTTGTACTCATCACATTTACATTGACATCAATATAAGACCTGTTCGCTAGCCACAAAGGAGACTCAATCTTGCATTAAAGGATTTGGTCAAAATTGAGATTGAGAAACTCCTTCATACTAGATTTATTTATCCAATCTCTGATAGTAAATGGGTATCACCTATGGTGGTAGTCCCAAAGAAAAATGGGAAGTGGAGAATCTGTGTAGATTATCGAGAACTCAATAAAGCCACTTATAGAGATTATTCTCCTTTACCATTCATTGATCAGGTCCTGGAAAACTTGGCTGGGAGGAAGTATTTATCCTTTCTCGATGGATTTAGTGGATATAATCAGATACAGGTTGCTCTAGAAGACCAAGAAAAAACCACGTTTACCTGCCCTTGGGGCACATTTGCATATAGAGTGCTTCCTTTTGGACTGTGCAAAGATCCATTGACCTTTCAGAGAGTCGTTCTTGCCATATTTTCTGCTCTCATTAATGACTGTGTTGAGGTCTACATGGACAATTTTACAGTCTATAGGTTAACATATGATGAAGCTCTTTCGAGCCTAGATCGAGTTCTACAAGTTTGTGAGGAAAATAGACTATCCCTTAGCCATGAGAAATGCTTAATAATGGTGGAGCAAGGAATAGTCTTGGGTCATCATATTTCCTCAAAGGGAATAAAGGTCGAACCTAAAAAAATTGAATTCATCCAATAGTTGACAATCCCTCAAACTCAAACAGATGTAAGAAGTTTTCTTGGACATGTTGGTTACTACAAAAGGTTCATAGAAGGCTTTAGTAAAATTGCAGCTCCTATGTTCTCTCTTTTACGAAAAGAAGTGGAGTTTGTCTAGACATTTGAGTGTCAGAAATCATTTGAAGCAATCAAAGAAAAGCTTGTCTCTGCTCCTGTTCTGAGAGGGCCAAATTGGAGTATTCCCTTTTATATCTATGCTGATGCTTTTGACAATGCTATCGGTGCAGTTCTGGGACAAGAAAATGAGAACGAGGGGAAGTATGATATATATTTCATCAAAAAAAATCTTAATCTGACATAAAATAATTATACAACAACAGAAAAGGAATTCTTGGTTATTTTTCATGCTATTAAGAAATTATGTCATTATATTACGGGGTATAAGGTCATAGTTTATATGAACCACTTAGCTGTGAAGTAACTTATTAACAAA
Organism: Sequoiadendron giganteum; assembly: GCA_007115665.2. Taxonomy (NCBI): domain Eukaryota; kingdom Viridiplantae; phylum Streptophyta; class Pinopsida; order Cupressales; family Cupressaceae; genus Sequoiadendron; species Sequoiadendron giganteum. The sequence goes on from CM021106.1 coordinate 311,600,821, forward strand.
CCCATGGTTAATGGTCGAATTATGAGATGGCTATTGCTCCTTCGGGATTTTAATGCCACAATTCTTGATAAACTAGGGAAATATAATGTGGTAACCGATTTTCTGTCATGAATCAAATATGAAGAAGATGATAGTACCCTTGAACAAGATGATTTTCTAGATGAAAATAAGTTTGTAGTTTTTGTAAAATCTACCTCCTTTGTAGATATCACTAACTATTTAGCTGCTTCAGAAGTACCTCCTGGATTCATGAAATGTTATTTCATTGTGGTCTTGACATGATTTTGAGGAGATGTGTAAGAGCGAATGAAACCTACAACATTTTAAGGGCCTGTCATGATGACCCTTCGGGAGGAGATTACTCTGCAAAGAGAAATTCCCAAAAAGTCTTAGGCATCAGATACTATTGGCCCTCAATGTACAAAGAAATTAAGAACTATGTTCATCATTGTGATGAATGTTAGAGGGTAGAAAGACCAACTGTTTCTTCATAAATATTGTTGTTTCCACAAGTAGTCCTTGAACCATTCAAAAAATGGGGTTTAGATTTTATCGAACCCATAGATCCTTCCTCTCAAGGGAAAGAGTATATACTAGTTTGCACTAACTACTTGATAAAATAGGATAAATTTCAAGCTTTAAGAATAGCTAGGGAAGAGCAGGTTGCAAACTTCCTTTATAATAAAATCTTCCTTAAATTCACAGCCCCTCGAACTATTGTAACTGATCAGGGACCCCAATTCATGTCCCGAGTGGTCTTGGCATTTACTAATCATTTTCAGGTAAGCCATAGAAAGTCATCCCCTTACCACCCTCAAGTGAATGACCAGGTAGAAGTAACTAATAGAGAACCGGAAAATATTCTAACAAAAATAGTTTCTTCTGGAAGAAAATACTGGGATAGGAAACTCCCTAAAGCCGTATGGGCATACAACACAACCTGGAAATCTACAATTAGATTTAGCGCCTATGAGCTCATTTTAGGAAGAAGTGTCTTCTTACCATTTGAGTTTGAACTACCAAATCTACGAACAGTTATGGAATTAGGTCTAGATTTAAAACGAGCCCAAGTTGAACGAGTTCTGCAACTAAGTGAGTTAGATCAACTTCGTTTAGATGTCGTCCATCAAACTGAACTAATTCAACATCAATGAAAAGTGTGGCATGGTAAACATATTAAGGAAAAGGAGTTTCATAATGGGGACTAGGCCCTATTATTTGATTCGAGATACAAGGATCAGAAGGGGAAGCTTAGGACTCACTGGCTGGGACCTTATGAAGTTGATGAAGTGTTTTTGAATGAAACTATTCGGTTGAAACGAATCGATGGTGACACATGAATTTTGTTGGTTAATGGTCATTTCTTATGTGTCTACCATAAGCCATCGAATAGGGAAGACTTTACAAAGATGGTCGAAATGCAGGGCGAGTTCCAATGTGTTGACTCTACCACGGTAGAGTCTATCTAGTAACAATGATATGCTATCAATAAAGAAAAAAAAAGTCAAAAATATGCAATAAATGGACATGTATGCTGAGATATTTTCCTTCATGCTCACAAATATGAAGAAATAGAAAGAATAAAACAAATTTTTGTACTCATGCTCATAAATTTTGAGGAGGACAAGAAATTAAAAACTAAAAAGTTGAATGCTTCAATCAGCAGGGTAGTTGAACTAGAACAGGACTTGAAGGAATGCACGGTGAAACCCCAAATGGAGTCCAAATAAATTCATACTGAACCAGTTGTAACTGATTGGTTCCTGGTTCATATTCCACCTCTACTAATAAAATGGATGGAAAAGTGTTACTTCCTCAGGAATTTCCAAGCTGAAAATCATAGGCCGAAGAAGGATCTAGTGCACCTGAAAGATTCATTTCACAAGGCCTACAGAGGGAAGCAGGATGCATGTCAAATTGTGGACTATTTGCTGAATTGTAGAAGACCATCAATAATTTACTCAATGTTTTTGAATGAACAATGGCTAAGATGGAAAATGTTTAGGATCTATAATGATCAGCCCTATGAGCCTAATGACAAAGAGTTTGTTAAAATATTTGTAGAGTCGACTCCTGAAGACCAAGATTTAATGTGTGAATTATTTCTGCATGACTTCTTATTAGAAAATCATATAGATTTCTTTATCAATTTTTTTGTTGGAGAGGTAGAATTGAGGGCATTTCTCTCAACCATGAGGAATCAAATTCATTGGCAGGATCAAACAAAAGAGTTTGCACAGGTAGAGTGAACAGTGGGTCTCTAGATAAGGTCCCCAAATTCAAGGCTTGATAGGTTCAAATCTACATTTTTGTCTCTCCTTGTTAATGAAAATATGAAGGAAAGGTATGACAACAACCTCAATCTGTGTTATGACAATTTCATGGAAAATGGACATAAATTAATTGGAAAAGCAAGGCATGCTTGGGAAGAAATATTCACCCCTCTACCAACTTACTTAAAGAAAAGAGAATTTATTTCTCCTCTAAACATCAGATGGTCATTCAAAAGGGTTGATGCTCTAGTTAAAATCCTAAAAACTTCGAGAACAAAATGGATAGGAATGAAATATAGATCTCGCTTGCTACTTAATCCACCACCGACCTTTAATATTTCCACAAATTAGAATGATAGACTTTTCAATGAATGGAGGGAGAGTGTGATGTTTCATAGAGGGTTCATTCATAACCCTAAATTTTTTGATGCATCAACAAGGGAAACACATGATCTTAGTACTCTTTATGAGGAATGGAATAAAAATTAGGGGTTTAACTATGGAGCATGAGGACCTGCCAAAAATTAGGTAGGGGAGGAAATGATGAGGTAAAAATAACCTCATCATAATAAAATCTAGAAATCTTACTTTTGCTAACTCAATCCTAAGCATGTGCCAATTTATTAAACTTTAGGAGAATTAATGGCTTATTTTAAGGAAAATTATGTTTTCTTTCTTTCTTTTGATCAATTGAGGAAATTTACTAAAGTAGGTTTAATGGGTTGATTTGATCGTTTTTGTATGGAATAATAGGTCATCATGCGGTTGTTATAGAAGTTGATCCAACACGTTCCTCAAGGGTAATGCTGCGAGCCCACTCCTAGATGACTAGATGATGCACCGAAGATTTAGTTTTTGTTCTTTAAATTTTTGTTGTTAAAACTTTATGGCTCTTCTTGATCCTTCCATATGTTTATGAGCTTTAAAGACATCAAATTTAGTTTTAGGTTGAGGAAGACTTTTTCAATGGCTATCCACACCATCTTAAATTTAGGATTTAGTTAAAAATTTATCTATAAAAATGTAATTTCACAAGTGATGAATAAGAGAGAGAGGAAGTATTGTTATGATGTTCACATGGTTTTTCAAAGCACTGTTAAAATGAGTTATCTAATTTTTGTCTATTGGTAACTATTTAATTTCAAATGATGATGATTGTTTGTAATAAAAGGATTTGAGAACCTGTAGCTTATGTGATTTAAAGATGAAGTATTAGCCCGCGAGCTGGAAAATCAAGGGGAGTTAGCCTAGATAGATAAGTATTTTATTTTTAAATTATTTTCTTTGTTAAAGGTAAATTGTTGTTCAGTAGGAAGTAATAAGTTGTTGAAGAGTTGAGTTTATAGCTCTGGAGCACCATTTTTTTTAATTTGTATAAGTTATCTTTTGTAGTTGATAAAATACTTTACTGTTTAAAAGATGTTTAATTGTCTATTCCCTTAAGTTTTTGTTTCTGTAATACATCAGTAATTTAGTTTTCTTGTTTCCATGCTTTCTAGTTTAGTCGTAATGCTTTCTAAATTAGTTGCCTTATGCTTTTTAATTTAGTATTTTTGGATTTTCTTAGAGTAAGATTACTTTATAGTTAAAAAGTAAATGACCTTAGATTAGACTTGATTTCCGTAGTTTAAAAGAAAAACAAAAAAACATAAAATATGTTATTCAAATAATCTCCTTTTGCAAACTGCCTTAGACACTGTCCAGTCGACTAATTGACATTCAATTATTCTAAAGTAGTAGGACCTCAAGAAAACCTATCATGAGGTTGCTTGGAATCTTATACATATTCATGCAAGAGTCCCTCCTCTTGGATAGTTGGAATTTCAAGAACAAAAGTTCCCATTATTTTGGCCTTCTTTGATGGCTGCCCTTATGTGGATTTCTTTGTGTACACTTTATATTTCGGCTTCCTCTTAGATATATATTTATTTTCCTTGATCTTGTAATAGGTTGAGATTTGGGAGCTTCACCTAATTAGCCTATAGCAGTGCCACTATCTGTTTGACTCTTGAGCTCATCCTCAAGCTATCCATATGTTAATTTTGTGCCTTGCTCATGCAACTAAGATAATTTCCCATCTATCCATTCCTTAGTTCTTTGTTCAACAAGATAGGTGATAATATCTACGTCTGTGATCTCCTCCTCAGCCAAGTCAATTACTGGTAGTGGTGCAATTATTAAAGCATTGTATTTTTCATCAAGAATATTGTCATCTTCGACAATTTGATTGGGCATCAAGAATAAATTGATGGCCTTTACAAATTGGACAGTCATCCTCATATAACACCACCTTCGAACCTCACTATCATCATCACAATTTTCCCAAAATTCTTTAATGTTAGTTCGGTGGGTGTACTATCTTCCAACCCGCTTCTTCAGTTTTTCGTGGGGATCCACGACTCCCTTATTTGTGTGCAATTAAAATTTATATTATATCAACTCCATCTCAAAGTGTTTGATGCATGGGGTAGTAGGGAAAGATTACTTCCCCTCCCCAAATGTGAGGGGATATGGAATCCCAACACAATGTAGATTATTTAATAAGGTGTGGGTAGTCTGCACCTACCAAGTAAGCTCCAACAATACTATTCTATCATTTGGGTAGCAGGGCAACTGGTAGGGTCTTCCTGAGAACCCTTTTTCTCTAATGTACATGAATTTAGGGAATTGGATGAACAAATATCCAAAATGCTTTATGATCGCCCTTGCATTGTGTGACACCCTTCTATGATAATCTTCATCCATAGTTTTAATGATGTGCCCAATGAAGGCATCATTTACCGTTTATAGTCTTTCTTGAAGTTCATGTATTAGAGTTGAGGGTAGCATCCATATACCTTATGTTGTCCTTTCTTTGTCCCTAGTACCCCAGCAGAATCCAAGCCTTTGTATGGGAACTTGAATTCCAAGAGATACCCTAGATAAGAGTTCATATAGAATTGTGAAGTATTCTTCACCATCATGAACTAGTTATGCAGGTTGTTGCTTATCATATTCACCCATTGAAACTTTCTATATCCTTGCAGGATCTCCTGAATGAAATAAACAATCCAGTCCTCGAAGAATGTGGAAGTGGGAAGGCCCATTACTCTACTGAGGATAGTCACCAAGTCATTATTCTCTTCTACAAAGTCACTTCTATACGACGTTTGGGGTACCTTGCTGGCACTACGCCTCTTATCTATTAACCATGTTTGGTTTGTTTTCCTCTTACATCTAATAGGATCATGCTTCCATATTTGTAGAGAAACCTCCTTTTCAACTTCTTCCATTTCATCAAAGGTTGGGATGCCAAATTTCCTTCCAATAGGATGAGTAGACAATTTGGCCAAAACTTTCCCATACTTGGAAACTATTATTTTTCTTTGAGAGTGATAACACTCTTGGAAATCTATTACTAGTTTTGATACAAATAGGGTGGGAGGAAAACCTACAAACTTTGTAAGGCCACTTTTCTTGATTCTCATAGCTTCATCCATTTTGGGTCAAACCATAACCCTCTGCTTAAACTCATCTATGTTGGAGTGCTCGAGGTCTGTGTTAGTGATCTTGCCCTAGTCCGACGCAATCTTGGAAGCACATTCTACCTCGTGGGACTGGTACTTCATTTTTTCCTTCTCTTATTTTCCTCAGGGAGCTCTAGATGGTTTCATTCCCTTATCAAATTTATCTACTAGATTCTCTAATGGTCCCTCAATAGGTTCCATAAATCTTGCACACAAAAAGTGTAGTAAGTGCATTGAGAAATTAAGAGGACAAATGTTATTCAAATCATGCAAATTCATCATTATTAGCCTCACACATACTTAAAATATCATCACATTTACCATATTTCATCATTTTAGACTTGTTTGGGAAATTTTCTGAAATGTGGGTTTGGGAGTGTGGGTTTCCACACTACAAAATCCACTAGGATGAAAGCTCTTAAGGGAAAAAACTGGGGAAGAGGATTCTTGCAGGAACAATTTTGGTGATAAATTTCTATATCAGATGATCTTTGAGAAAATTTAAGGAAAATTCATTTAGAATGTGTGAAAATTGGTAGTGGATATGCCTATAGTTATGCCCCTTCATTTGAAGGTTATGTGGGTGAGAAGGAGGCAGAAGAAATGACACAAAAATTTGTTAGTTTTATGTTGTTAGGCAACGAAAAATGGTAAAATTCCTATCGAATGTGGATTTGTGTGTGACGGAGGCCACAAAACACTCCGACTTATCCAATTTTGTTGTGAATGTCTTTGGCATGTGCATGAAATTGCACTTGGTCAATTTGGTCCAAATATTTTATTCTTTCATGTGGTGTGGAGATCAGGTGTGGGGGTGCCACCTAGTGGGGTGCAATGAAGATCCCACCATTAGGAAATGGCTTCTGATAGGTGTCATTTTTAATATGGTGACCTGCATGATGGGATCCGCAAAGAAAACCTAAATTTTGAATTTTAGCATTTGCATAATGATCAACATTAGAAAGTTTCAGGGTCTACACAAAGGGGTGATAGTAGGGTTTCACCATTAAGGAATGACTTTGGAGTGACTGACATTCAAAGGAAGAAATCCATAGAGGGAGACCCACAAAGGTCACCCATCTTGAAGTTTTCGTTTGCAGAATTAAGGTTTAGCTTTGAGGAAATATGACCTACAGGACCCACATGGCAGAAAGGCGTGGGAGTTCTACTGTTAGACAAGAGTTGCATGGGGATGGATGCCTGCAATGGAAAACCCATATAATCACCTTGACTTAGAATTTTTTTTAGTTCAACATTGGGCTTTACGGAGGCAAAGGGTGCGGGAACACAATACAGGAAGCATTTTAGATTTTCCATTGGGAATGACATCGATGGGACAATCCTCTGCACTAGGCGGCCGGCCACTATCAATTTGTGATTCTATCGATTGATTACATCATTTATGAAAGAAAACTTGATTGAAATGGGGCCCTCAAGTTAGGAATGCAGTGAGGTATCACAGTTCAAGCAATGATCGGGTAAGAATGGATCTCCAATGATGGCAGGCCACAATGGTGAGGCAGTAGTATAGTCTCACCACTAGGGAGTGATTGAGAGGGCTCAAGGACCCACAGGGATTTTATGACTCAATGATTGCATTATTTGGGAAGTAAGTTCAACTTATTAAAACAAAAGGTGTGAGACTAGAAAGGTAGTTCACCCTGATGGTCTGGCCATTATTTATGATGTCAATGGAAGGGACTTATGAATTAAGTTCCGCAAGGGCTTCAATCTATGATGAGTTTCATTTTTCATTCAACAATGTTTGAATATGGGGCCAAAGGGTCAGGTGGTTGTGGTTGGTTTCATTGAATTTGAATGGCACTCATGAGTGACTATTAGCTTGAGCCCCACATGAAATACCATGGTGGATGGAATCATTTAAATGACTTAGGGTTGGGATTGCAGTGGCTTGGAATTTAACAATTGGTTTAACCTAAAACCCTAGCTAGTCTTTTACAAATCAATAATACAAGTAGAAATTGAGTGCTTACCTTATGAGTTGGGGTGGTGATTTTAGTCCAATCACTTAAATATTCTTCCTGCACACATAAGTTCTCCTCTTCTCTTCTCAAATTTTAAAATGGAAAGTGAAAATGATAGTTGAGAGGCCACATATATATAGGCAACTAACCATTAATGGTGGCCTTAATTGTAGGTATGATGCTTAGTGGAGTAGGTGGAAGTGCAAAAACCCTCACCACGATGAACGCTAGATAAAGGCTTGGGTAGAGGAGACAAGGGAAAAACCCACCGTGCAAGTGGATGTGACTTTGATGATGCAAGGATCAATGAAGCATAGCCATCAGTCTACTAAGAGAGACCCACAAAGGAAAGTCTGCGAGGAGTGATGGATGTGACGACCACGAATAGGCAGTTTCGCATAGTGTAATTTTTGCAAAGGCTAAAAACCTTGTGAAATTTGGATAGGTGAACTTGGCCAAGATATTTTAGAAATCTTTAAGGAATGTGACCAAATCTGGCTAAAAAAAAGGGGCACATAAAATGAGGCAAATGCAAAATGACCCGACGAGGGTGAAAGAAAAAGAGGGGGTCCCTGATCTAAATGGGGCATGTGTTCTATAGGAACAATAAATGAAAAATCTACTAAGAGAATGCTTATGAGAATTTCAAGGGCAAGGATTCATCCAAAACCTAGAATCTCTAGTTTCACACACCAGAAACAGGTGTCCTCAAATGAACTCAAGGGTCGAAGGAGAATAGAATCTTTAGTTGAATCAAGTCACAAAATATCTCAGAAGTATGTGTAGTGAGTTCATTCCTCTCCTTTAAAAACCATAGATGATAGTGACTAATCAGCTAGGGAAAGCTACATAGGTAATCTAATGCCAAAATTATCTTGGATATTGCTCCATTGCTAGTTAGGCATCCATAGCCTCGAAGAGTTTTCACTCCAATCCCCATGAACATTTCTCTGTTGCTAGCTGGGTGTCCATATCCCTGATAGAGTTGCTTGCACACCCACATATTTGCTTATTTTCTTATATTTCCTTTTCTTTCTTTTTATGCCTTTTTTTATACTCTTTCACTCAACTGTATAAAAAATGAAGCTTATAGTGGGTTTAGAGATTGCAGTGGTAACTAGAGCAGATTTAAAAAAATTCACTTTCCAAGGATTCATGGTAACTATGTTTAAGACCATAAGGAGTATTTAAAGTGTGTATCATGTGTAATCTGAGACAGGCGTGAAAGGATTCAAATAAGGGCTCCATATTGGGTCAAGCCAGAGTTCAAGTGAGGAAACCCAATTCATGGAGGTGAACAGGAACTCTTGGTAACTCATGAAGACTTATCCATGGAACAAAAGGGAGTGTTTTGTAGAGTAAGGCCCTTTGCATAGGCCAAACACAACCATCAAACCAGGATCAGACAACACCCTTAGAAAAATAGGGGCCGAGAAAACAAGCAAAAGTGAAGCAAAAGAAAAATGAAAATCAAAAGGTCTAATCTAACTATATACAAGGGTGTGCTTGAACAACACACGAAAGGAAATAATGCTTGAGATATTTCCCATTAACTGGAAATGCAACATCCTCTCTAGTTAACATTTTTAGGCAAAATACATTATCTCCTAAGATCTCAAAAATTTGAAAGGGGCCAAGCTAGAGCCTATCAAATTTGTCATGGGCCTTGTCCTAACAAAGGACTAAATAAATGATCCTAAAGGCCTTAATTTTGTCTCTACGGTCGAACCATTTCTTGACTATGCCCTAATGTTTGTAAAAAAGTTCTACATCTTGATCATGAACCTCCTCTAACCTACATAAAAGACAGAATAGGGAGGTTCTTAAGGCTGCTTTGTGCTAGGTGTGATCTGCACATAGAAAAATTCAACTGGGTGTGCTAGTCCTTAAGGTTCTTATCTAGAAACTTTTGTATAATGGTCAAATTTTTTTTGTTTGTGGATTTAACCAATCCATTCCATTGGGGATAGTAATTTGATGAGAATTTAAGCACAATCCCATAATCAAATTCCCAAATTATAAAATTAAGGGAAGCAAATGTAGGACAATTATCATAGACTAATGTAAATGGACAACCAAAATGATTAATAATAAATCTTTCAAAAAAATTGGTTACTACCTTATTTGTGCATTGTATACAAGAAAATTATTTCTATCCACCTAGTACAATAATCAATAGCGGTTAGAATGTACATATGGCCTATAGAGGATAGTGGGTTGATTGGACCAATGAAGTTAAGTCTCCACTGAACAAAAAGTCTTACCTTAGCAACTGGCTGGAGAGGAAAGACAACATACATTTCCCTTGTGGTAGTGGTCTGATAGATGTGGTAGGACCTAACATGATTGTGAGCATCTTTAAATAGGTTTGGCCAAGAATGTCTAGCTTGTAGAATCTAATGGGTCGTTGAAGGGCCAGATCCATGTCTCATTCCAAATTTTTTCGTGAAATTCCTTCAGCACTTTAGTTGCTTCTATTTTCCCTAGGCATCTAAGGAAAATTCCCTCATGATTCCTTTTCTATAACATATCTCTCTTTAGCATATAATTGTTTCTCTTCATTCGTAAAGCTATTTTTTGGACTCCTTGTAGACACAACGGGCTTTTTTTGTTCACTAGGTGGTACACTATGTCATCATACCATTTATCTAGAGAAACATCCTCCAAGTGGTACTATTGAACCATAAGATTTGGTTTTGTTTATGCCATTGTGCATGTGAGATATTTTCCTCAGACCATCTTCATTGGTTGGATCTCCATGTCATACTCTTCTAACAATGTAACCCACTTTGCTCATCTTTCTCTTGGTTCATTCTACATCAACAATACCTTGATGGCAGGGTCTGGAACTATGGAAAAAACTTTGTTCCTCAAGATGCAATGTCTAAATTTCTTGACTCCTCTTGCCAGAGCATTCACTTATTTCTCAACATTGTGGTAGTTTAATTCAACATCCTTCAGTGGAGCACTCATGAAGGCAATAAGGTACTCATTTTCTTTGGAATCCTTCTATGTTAACATGTTTGCACATTAGTTATCTGAAGCAAAAGAGTAGATATAGAAAGGCTTTAAATGATCTAGGCTAACCAACACGAGAGCATCTACAATAGCCCTCTTAATTTTAGCAAATTCTTGTTTAGCTTCTGGCGCCCACTCTACTTTAGCATCTTGTTTAAGGATGGAATTTAGTGGTTTGACTATATCTACAAAGCCCATAATGAACTTCCTGATAAAGTTGATATTTTTGAAGAAGAACTTCATTTCCTTTTTTATGCCAAGAGGATGAATTTTTTAGGATGGCTTGAATACACTCCAAATCTATGGATACACCTTTTTCTAAAACCACGTGTCCCAATAATTTTCCCTCTATTACCTCAAAGATGCATTTCTTCGAGTTTAGTGAAATACCAAATTCTCGACATTTTTGAAACACCTTGTATAAGTTAGAGATGTGATCAACTCTTTTCTTTGAGAACACAGTAAGTTCATCCATGTAGATGATGATGCATTTTCCAATGAGACCCTTGAAGGCTATATCCATGGCATGCTAGAATATTGCACCCGCATTAATTAGACCAAATGACATCCTTTTTTTTGCAAATGTTCCCCACTTTGTGGTGAATGTCGTCTTATGCCTATCTTCATATTGCACCATCACTGCATTGTATCCTGAGTAGCCATGAAGAAATGACATCATTTATGAACCATTTACTATTTTAAACACTTCATCCAGCGAGGGCACTAGATAGTTATCCTTTTTAGAAGCTCTATTTAGGTTCCTCAAATCCACACACAATCTAATTTCTTTGTTTTTATTCCTTACCAAAACCAAATTAGCCACCCAAGTGGAATTTCTAATAGGGAAGATGATTCAGGTAGACAATGACTTCTTTACTTCCTTGAAGATGATAGGTTCTAGTAGGGCATTGATTCTTCATTGTCATTGCCTAGAGGGTCTCACATTTGACTTGAGGGGAACAGTATGAGTGATAATTGAAGTGTCATACATTTTAAAATCTTCATACCCCAAGAAATCACATCATGATATGTATGTAACACATCAATAATTATCCTCCTTTCCTCTAGGGTGCACACTTTTCCAATAAACACATTCTTTGTATCTTCTGGTGTACCCATATTATGAGCATCAAACTAATTGTTTATGGAGTCCTTCTTGGTTAGATGATTCTGGTCTCTGATGTGATCTAGGTCAAATATCCTTTCTAGCTATACCATACTCGTAGGTATCCTATTGGTTTTCAAATTGATTACCTCAACTTCTCTGGCTCTACTTCATCTATGATTTTGGAGGCAAATACATCTGAACTAGTGATGAAGTCGAGGATATGCTTGTCATCATCAAATAGTTGGAAGTTGTTGGAATTATTATGAATGGATGGGGTAGAGATGAGTTCTACAATAAATTTCTTCAAGCCAATTAATGATAGAGGCTAGAGGGTTCTGGCTTCTTGCGCTAAGGCATTAGTAGTTTGATTTTTACTATGGGGAATTAGTTGGATATTGAATATGTCTAGCCCTTCTATGAGATCCCATACTCTATGCCTACAGTTTTCTAATCTTTGATCATGGTATGAGTACAATTTTCTAACTTTCTTGATGAATAATTCAGAGTCCTTTAATACTTGCAACACTTTGGCATTATTTCTCAAGGCGATGAGTAACCCATGAACTAAGGCCTCATACTCTGCTACATTATTGGTGCAATAAAACTATAATATATGAGCAACGAAGTAGGCCTTACCCGATGGATTGATTAATTCGAAGCCGGCTCCCACTCCTTTCTTTGACTTGGATCCACCAAAGCACAGTGTCCAAAACTTGGAGGGACTTTTTCCTTTGGAGCTATTTGAGAATACTCCTTTTCCTATATGTGTGTCTATTTATACACCCTTAGGTGGTTGCTTACATTTAGGTTGGCTTAGATCTTGCTGTTCTTCCATAATATCTTTTGGAGTGATCTTCCTTTTAATATGATCCACTGTTATTTGGCATAAGCAACACTCAAACTCAGAATGACTTGCATCATGTACTCTACACTAGTTGGGTAGCAAAAAATCTTTCAAATTCATTTGGGCCCCTAAACTGAGCTGATACTGCACACATTTTTGCATAAACTCTAGGAAACCATCCAATAGGCCCAGGTTATGATCCTATAGTTTATCCTCACTATCCGACTCAACTAGTAATTTTGTGCTATTAGGAGGAGTTGTCAAATCAGTAGGGGAATTACATAGCACAAGGACCTCTTATGTACCTTCTTCTTCACCTGCAATTGGTAAATAATTTTCCAATTTTGTTTCTACAAATAGCACCTCATTCGTGTTGTTATACTTAGTGATCATGAATTTCATCTTGGGTTCTTGGTCAATGCAGATTTGATTAGTAAGTCCCCTCCATGGAAGCCAAAAGTGGGAGTAGTTAGTTTTTGCATAACCATTAAGAGCTTGAGTAAAGTTTCTTCCCAATATAACACCATAGGTGTCAAAAAATTTAGCAACCTGAATATCAATGACTTGTTGCAATCTTGGGTCCACTGCGACCTGCACATGGATCATGTTCAACTCTCCTTCTATGCTCAACTCAATCTTATCAAGATGGGTCACCTTTCATTTGGATGGGGTCAGGGTTATTCCTAGTGGCTAGCACACTGTGAGTGGCATGACATTGGTTGATGCTCCAGAATCTAGCAGGAAGTTGTACAATTTTTTTCCAAATATACGAATTGTCACTAGGAAAGGAGGGGTCTCAAACTTCCATTGAAATAGCCCCATAGATATGTTATCCTGGGCCACTTGAGCTTCATCCTTGTCATTACATTAATCCTTAGTAGATACTATGTTTTGCTCCTTGGTTGGCTATTTATCTGATGGTTGATTTTTATTGGATGGCTAGTTAGGTGGTTGATCGGGCTTCTTTCCTACAATTTCCCTAATCACTAGGTCATTATAAGAGTTTTCAAATGGTATTTTCTTTGTAGGTACCTCTTGACCTAGTTTTGATGGGTTAGTTCCATTCAATGATTGAAAGAAAGCATTTCAAACATAGAGTACTCATAGTAGCTCAAAGGCTGAAAAACTCACTTTCGCTTTCTTTAACTCTTTTGCCACATACTCCCCCATTTTCTCAACATCCACTTTGAAGGAACTACCTTGAGCAAAACTAGTAGGCTGATCTTGAGTTGGATTGAGCTACCTATTTCTATTGAAATACTAGGTGGGCACTTTGGGATAGGTCAGGTTATTGCAAGCATTAGGATTAGGTGGAGTATTGAAATTATTGGGAGGGGTGAAGGTTGTAAAGGGACCACCAACATGTCTATTTATCGTATTGTAATGGGTTGCACATTTATGAAACATATGAACCTTTTCCTCATGTTGATCTTCTTCATCTTTAGGACCATTATCTACAAAATCAAATAGCTGAGATAACGGGCTTTTGTTACTTACCTCATTTGCTTCACCTCCCTTCACGAAAACCTCTTTCTCTAGTGAATTATTGTCACTTTGAGGGAGGGCACCTGGTTGACCACCAAAACTAAGGAATCATATGACTCCAAGGGGACTATGTCTCAACAGCTCGAATCATTGACAACATTTTGAACTTCCACTTGAAATATTTTTCCAATAGTCTGGAACTCTGGACAATCAAGCTCAGAATGCCTATTAGTTTTATGACTTCTACACCATCCAAATAAGTCTACTTCAGTCGGATAAACTCCACTTGTCATTTTTTTTGTACCACCCGACAAGTCAAGAGGTGTGGGTACACCTTCATTTTTGGGTCTAGTATTCCATGTCCTAATTTGCCTTTGAGGTTGCCTTCTTTCAAAGTTATGTCCTGAGTTCTGGCCCCATTCAAAATTTTGAATCGAGGATAGTCTCGAGTCCCAGTGGTCTCATTAATAATTGTCTTGAATTCTCTTTTGAGATTCTTGCAGCTAGTTATTTTGGTGGACAATTTATTTACTAATTTATCTAGCTCATCAATCCTTTCCTGTTTAGCACTAGTTTGTGTAGGAACTAAATTTTGAAGAAAAACCGATGGAGTTGTGAGATGACCTTGTTGGGTAGCTGGCACCTCGTAGTTCTGCAAGTATGAAGGCACTTGGGGTTGTTGAGCATAAGACTACTAATACAGAGCCTATAGATAGCTCAGCTTTGGTGGAGCTTGATTCAATGGAGGCCCTAGGTATGGCACAATGGGAAGTTGAAGAACTGGGTTCATCAAAATATTTTGATACGCCAAGGCATGAGTAAGCCCCTGGAATTGTCCAAGGTTTGCGGTGGGTCCCAATGAAGGTAGTGGACTTGTAACATGCTATCCAAATCAGTACTTGCATTCACTAATTCTGCATACACATCCACCAATCTTGCAGGCAGTTGATGCATTCGCTTGACCAAGACAGATGTGAGGTTGTCTAAAGTTGCATAGTATACCATTATGGCCAAAGCATCATCAACTACATAAGGAGGTTGAAACTTCATATAATTTTTTTGAAATATATTATTGAATGAGTTGATTGGCTCATTAACTTCCCTCCTTACTGACATTAATTGTTGATACAACTCTATGGGGCTGACTGGGACTATAAAATTCTGTAATAATATGATTTTCATGAGGTTCCAAGAATTGATGGAGCCTATATGTAAGTGGATGTACTAGTAGAATGCCTCATACCCCAATGAGTAAGGGAAGAGTCTAAAAGCAACATCTTCATGTTCGATCTACATGTCCCTCAATGTTGTTTGGAAGATCTTGATACGTTCTTCTACTATTCTTTTTGGATCATTTGGATAGAACTTGGAGTAGAAGGCCTCTGGATTATTTGGCATGCCATGGTAATCATTGAAGGATAGTGGGGATGGATTATTTCCCATCCAATCCATTGGTGGAGGTGGGGTGGTAATGGTTGTGTTGGAGTAGCTTGTGGATGAGATGGGGAAGCTACTATAATAGTGCCTTGGATGTGGGAAATGAATGGAGAAAATGCTAGTTGGAATGAAGGAGATGTTGGGGATGGAGGAGATGGAGTTGGATTGGGTTGATTTGATGTGGATGCCTCCCCTTCCTTAGCTCTTCTAGCTTTGGTAAGGGTCTTTAGCTCCTTGAATTATCTCTTATCTGGTGTAGATCTAGTTAACCTATGAAATATTTGAGGGGAGAAGGACCCAATTCAATCCAACTTAGCCTGAGTTCCATCCTTCTAGCGCTAGTTTTGTTGATAGGTGTGTTTGCACTTCTCAACATAAACAACACACAAGTGTGATGTCTCTCTTGAAAGGTAAAAATCAATAACTAAGTCTCAAAAAATTACCCAAAGGACTCTCGAGTGTTAGGTCATGACTTGTAAAAATAGCTTAGTTGTTGATGTGATTTGTTCGTAATCACAAAGGACCTTTATGGTTCACAAAGCTTGGATTTTTCAATGGTTTGTAATGAAGTTTCATATTTCTAGAAGTGGATGAATAGTGACAACAATGTCAAAACAACAATCTGAAACTCACTTTTATCATCATATTTAGATTTACAATGATGTTGGAAAGTTCTTTCTAACTCATATTTTAAAAGAAATAGCAAAAGGGAAAGGGTTTAGAGATTTTCCTAAGTCTGCAACTAAGATGAATAGTAACAATGGAGGATGCTATAGTGGAAAAAATCACAAACTAAATTTTACTTAACTAGGGACAACCCATAGTATCATAAAGTTAGTGCAATCTTCCAAGGCTTACTTAGGATTTTTAGACTCGAACATGAATACTAAAAGCATACACATTCAGTTGAAGTTAACTGTTGCAAATAAAATAGCTCAAACTAAATTTACACAACAATTTGTTATCAAAAAAACGCTAAAAGCATGAGCTGTAAATTCATTGAACACTATAACATACATCCACCATTAAAGAAAAACATGAACTACTGACATAAAATAGCTTAAACTTGAAATAACAATGCTGAAATAAACTATTGGAGATAGAATCATGCACACATAAAGAATAAAACACAAGAAATCATTAACTCAATTCTTTTCTTATATTTTGCAGCAACATGTCTTTACACAACAACTCATCTCTCTTTTTGAAAATGAGAGGATTCCTTTGTTTATAATTTTCCAAAAGAGGAATGAATGGACAAGATTCATTTACAATGAATGGATCAAATTCATTCTAACTTAGGATTTCACCTAACCCCAAATTCTTACAATATAAAAATAGAATATTTTATCTTTTCTCTATTTTGTCTTCTAGTCTACTTTGTCTCGTAGTTGCCTTCAAATTTTATGACTATTTTGATAAATACTCATCAGCTATTACTAGATTTATAGTTTCCTTTTGTAGAGTAGCATACTCCATGAACTTCCCAATTACGACCTAAATTTTTTCTCATTCTATGAAATATGATTTAGTTATATGGAGGGTGGTTCTCTTGAAATCATTCATCATTTCCTCATGGTGTGTGACACATGCATCTCCTAGATTTACCATTCGTTCTGACTCCAAGAAATCTCATGTAGCAAAACCCATAAAATCAACCGACAAGGTGTTGTTGGAGGCCTATTTCATTTTCTTATGTAATTCCAGCCTTATTGCCCTTGGATTTAATTCCAAGGAGGATGCCTCATAGCCTATCATTAAATCTAGGAGGTCATTTTCCTTGGCCAGATGAGTAACAACGTTGGCATAGATGTCCTCCAGCTCTATCAATGATCTTTCCAAAATTATCTTCCTGAATTCAAGAGTATGCAACCAATCATAAAGCAGGTTGTGATCCCCCTTTGGGAAGTTCAAATCTCTCTCCCAAGCCTCTAGAGATAACCTTAAGATGCTTTGCAAATTGGGGTATGTAATCCTATAGATTTCAAAGAAATCTTTACATTTTTCTGCTTGTGGCTCAATCGCCTTTTGTAGGGCCAAAAATTGGTTATGCACCTTAACAACATAATGGATGCCCTTGCCACTGGTATCAATAACTTCCTTGAACCAATCCAAGGTGGAATTAGCCGAATTCTTCATTTTCTCCATTTTATTCACCTCCTCTTTAGAGAGCAAGGCTAGCGCAAGTGATTTCATCAAAGATTCTTCTCCCATTAAGTTCCATTACTGAATGTAGGTAGTTAGTTCTACTACATGTGCCTTGAGTTCTTCCTTTGTAGTTTGATATTTACTTATTTGTTGCAATATGGTTGACACAGACCTTTAAAATTCATCAATTTTCCTTGCTCGGGATATGGGGCCTAGATTAAAGGTTGACATCTGATAGTATTTACCCTGGATGGTGTCAACATCCTTGCATGTAGTGGGAGTGGCTACTTGCAATATCCTAGACCCAAAAGCCTCAGTGGTGATGTGCGATATGATCTTGGACCTATTTTCCTTTTGGGTCTTCACCTATGCTCTAGCTAAGATTGCATCTAATCAAACCTTGGGATCATCAACTATTAGGTCCTTTCTTTTGAGCTATTGTTCTAACCATGCAGGAAGCCCAGTTTCTTAATCTAGAGACTTGTCCTTATCTCCTTCCTCCCATTCCTTTGAAGGTTATTCCTTGTTATGCTCAGGAGAATCTTCATCATTACTCTTATTTTCATCTTGCCTAGTATCCACTATATTATCTTCATTGGTTGAGACATCTTCTTGTATAACATTTTCTATGTTAATTTCAGTAGATTATGTATCTTCTTTGGTTTTATCTTCTTCTTGTGTTTCCCCCTTAGCTACTTTAGGCTCAATTTCATCATCCTTTATGGGCTCATCACTTCCTTCTTCTGCCTTCTTTTCTTCTTCTTTTCCTTTCTCTCCCTCTCCTTCTGGAGGGATTTCTTCACCTTCCAGTCCCTCGTCTTGGATAGTTCATGGAGGTGCATCAATTATTTCTACATATATATCAGTGTCAATTTACCCTTACTTAGAATGCTGCTCCTTGGGGTTTTCCTCCTCATCCTTATGTTCCTTGGGATGCTCTTCTTCAAGCTCATGGTTGGAGGTCTCAACTTTGTATTAATCATCATTCTTTCCCACATCTCCTTCATCGGGTGCTTGTTTTCCTACTTCATCGGATGCTACTTTGTTTATTTTTACCTTGAGTCAAGCCTCAAGATGCTTCAAGTAATCATTCTGATCAGAGTCCTTTGGCTCCTCAATAATATCCACATTTTCTTCTTTGGGCTTCTCTCCACTAAGATTCTCCATTTCCTCAAATATTTGCATGGTCTCCTGCATTTTAGGGGGATCAGTAGGTGGTGGAGGGAGAGGTAGGGAAGAAAAAATATGGAAGGTTAGCATTTGAACATTTGGTGTGAGGATTAGCTTAGAGATCTTGGTAGGAACACTTTGCATGTAAGCAAAAAAGACATGTGGTAAGGTGATAGGTGCCATAGAGGTTGTTGGAAAAGAAGGTGACAGAGTGGAAATGGTAGGCAATGGAGTTGAGAGTGAGGAAGATGACAATGGGGAAGTAGTGGAAGAGGAAGAATCCAACACCATCACTGAACCATCTGACGAATTGGAGGTGAGGTGGATTGAGATGTCCATAGCTGGTGGGGATGAGATGGGCAATGGTTGGGAAGTGGAAGGGGATGATGTAGTGGCATCAGTAGTAGTGCTGGTAGGTGGTGGAAAATGAGGTTACTTGGACACTTCTTCCTCTTCATGTGGGGGTCCCTCCTCCTAGATAGTTAGCATTTTGAGAACAAAAGTTCCCATTCTTTTGGCCTTCTTTAGTGGTTTCCCTTCCATGGATTTCGTTATTACTTTATGTTTTGGATTCCTCTCATATACATATTTTATTTTCCTTGATCTTATAATAGGTGGAGATTTAGGAGCATCATCTGATGAGCCTATAGCGACACCATTGTCTATTTCACTCTTGAGCTCATCCTCAAGCTCTCCATATGTTAATTCTACACCATGCTCATGCAAATGAGCTATTTTCCCATCTATCCATTCCTTATTTCTTTTTTCAATAGGGTAGGTGATAATATCCAAGTTAGTGACCTCCTCGTCAGCCCAGTCAATTACTAGTAGTGGAACATTTATTAAAACATTTTATTTTTCACCAAGAATATTGTTGTCCTTGACAATTTGATTTGGCATTGGGAAAAAATTGATGGCCTTCACCAGTTGGGCAGTCATCCTCAAATAATGCCACCTTCAAACCTCCCTTTCATTATCATAATTCACCCAAAATTCTTTAATGTGAGGTTGGTGGGTGTACATTCTGCCAATATTCTTCTTTATTTTATCATGGGGATCCACACCTCCCTTATCTATGTGCAATTCAAAGTTATATTCTACAAAATCCTTCTCAGAGTGCTCAGTGCATGGGGCAGTAGGGCAAGAGTACATTCCCTACCCAAATGTGAGGGGATATGGAACCCCAACACTATGTAGATTATGCAATAAGGTCTAGGAATTCTACAATTGCCAAGTAAGCTCCAACAATACTATTTTATCATTTGGGTAGTAGGGCAGCCAATAGGGTCTTCCCGAGAATCCTTCTACTCTGATGTACACTAATTTAGGGAATTTGAAGAATAAATATAAAGAACCCTTTATGATTGTCCTTGTGTTGTGTGACACCCTTCTATGATAATTTCCATCCATGGTTTTAATGATGTGCCTAATGAAGGCATCATTTACCCTCCTACATTCTTTCTTGAAGTTCCTATATTAAAGCTGAGGGTAGCACTCATATACCTTCAGTTGTCCTTTCTTTGTCCCCAGTACCCCAACACAATCCAAGCCTTTGTATTGGAACTTGACTGCAAGGAGATAGTCTAGATAAGAGGTCATATAGAATAATGAAGTCTTCTTCACTGTCATGAACTGGTTATGTAGGTTGTTGCTTATCATCTTCACCTAGTGGAACTTGGCATTTCCCCAGAGCATCTCCTCGATGAAATAAAACATCCACTCCTTGAATAATGTGGAAGTGGGAAGGACCATTACTCTTCTAAGGAGAGTCACCAAGTCATTAGTCTCTTCTAAAAAGTTACTTCTATACAACATTTAGGGTACCCTTCTCGCACTACCCCTCTTATATTTTAACCATGTCTGGTTTATTGTCCTCTTATATCCCATAGGATCGTGCTTCCATATTTGTAGAGAAAACTCCTTTTCAACTTCTTCTATTTCGTTAAAGGCTAGAATGCCAAATGTCCTTCTGATAGACTGAGTAGACAATTTAGCTGACACTCTTCTATCCATAGCAACTATTATTCTACTCTAAGAGTGATAGTACTCTCAACAAGATATTACTAGCTCTGGTGCAACTAGGGTGGGAGGAAAACCTGCGGCCTTTGGAAGGCCACTTTCCTTGAATCTCATAGCTTCCTCCATTGTGGGTTTGACCATAACCCTCTGCTTAAACTCATCTATGTTGACGTGCCTGAGGTTTGTGTTAGTGATCTTATCCTAATCGGACATGATCTTGAAAGTGCATTCTATCCCATGGAACTGGTACTTCATTTGTTCCTTCTCTTCTTTTCCTCAGGGAGCTCTAGCTGGTTTCTTTCCCTTATCAACTTTCTTTGTTGGCTTCTTTGATGGTCCCTCAGCAGGTTCCATAAATCCTACACACAAAAGGTGTAGTAAGTGCATTGAAAAATTAAGAGGACAAGTTTTAGTCAAATCATGAAAATAAATTATTATTAGCATCCACACATACTTAAAATATCATCACATTTACCATATTTCATTATTTGAGGCTTGTTCAGGCAATTTCCTAAAATGTGGGTCTAGGAGTGTGGGTTTGCACCCTATGGAAGTCGCTAGGATAAAAGATCTTAAGGGAGGGTAGTAGGGAAGCAGATTCTCATAGGGAATAGTCTTCCACTAAATTTTTGCATGCAATGATTATTGAGAAAATTTAAGGCAAAGTCATTTAGCACGTGTAAAAATTGGTAGTGGAGATGCCTAGAGTTATGCCCCTTCAATTGAAGCTTATTCAAGTGGGGAGGAGGTAGAAGAAGTGACGTGGAAATTTCTTAGTGTTCTGCTATTAGATAGCGGTGAAAGGTAAACATCCTCCCACATGCAGATTTCTGCATGAAGGAGGCCGCAAAGCACTCCAACTTAGCCAATTTTGTTGTGAACATCTTTGGCATGTTCATGAAATTGCACTTGGTCGATTTTCTTTAGAGATTTGATTATTTCATGTGGTGTTGGGATTGGTTGTGCGGATGCTACATAGTGGGGTGCCATGAAGATCCTACCATTAGACAACAAATTCTGATGGGCGTCATTCCACATATAGCGACCTACGTGATGGGATCCACAAAGAAACCCTAACTTATGATTTTTGTCATTTGCACATTGATCAGCATTAGAAAGTTTCAAGGTCTGCACAGAGAGGTGACAGTAGGGTCTCGCCATTAAGGAATGACTCTAGAGTGATGAACCTTCGAAGGTGATAGTCCACAGAGGTCACCCTATCATAATTTTTCATTGGTAGACTTAAGGTTTAGCTTCGAGGAAATATGACCCACGAGACGCACATGGAAGGAAGGCATGGGAGTTATACCATTAGACAATAGATGCATGGGGATGGGTTCCCACAAGGGTGAACCCACATAATCACCTCGACTTAGAAATTTTTTTAGTTCAACGTTGGGCTTTACAGAGGTGAAGGGTAAGTGAAAGCACTACGAGAAGGTGATTTGGATTTTCCATTGGGAATGACATCGATGAGACAACCCTTCGCACTAGGTGGATCACTTAGTTGGGTCAACCAAGAACTTTCAAAATTTTCTTCTATTGACTAACTACCTCATTTCTAAAATCAAAATTGATCGAAGCGGGGCCCTCAAGCCGAGAAGATGGTGAGGTATCACCATTCGATAAATGATCGAGTAAGAATGGATCTCCCATGATGGCGGCCCACAATGGTGGGGTGGTAGTATAGTATTGCTACTAGGGAGCAGCTAAGAGGGCTGAAAGACCTACATAGGTGGACCCACAAGGATTTGATGACTCAACAATTACATTATTTGGGAAGCAAGTTCAACTTATTAAAATAGAAGGTGTGAGACTAAAGAGGTGGGTCACCCTCATGGTCTCACCATTATTCATAGTACCGAGGGAATGAAATTTCGCATTAAGCCCCATAAGGGATTCAACCTGTGATGAGTGTCATTTTTGTTTCAAAAATGTTTGAATATGGGGTCTAAGGGTTAGGTGGATATGGTTGGTTTCACTGAACTTGAATTGTGCTCTCATGAGTGATTGTTAGCTCGAGCCCCACATCAAATACCATGGGGGATGGCATCATTTAATTGACTTAGGGTTTGGCTTGTGATGGTTTGGTGTTTAACAGTTCATTTAACCTAAAACCCTAGCTAGTCTCTTACAAATCAATAATTCAAGTGTAAATTGAGTGCTTACCTTGTGAGATGAGGTGGTGATTGTAGTCTAATTGCTTAATTCTTCTTACTGTGTGCATAAAGGTCTCCTCTTCTCTACTCAAATTCAAAAATGGTGAATGAAAATGATAGCTAGAAGGCCACATATATATAGGCAACCCACCATTAATGGTGGCCTTAAATGTAGGTACGACGGTTAGGGGAGTAGGTAGAATTGTAGAAACTCGTGCCATTGCATATGTTAGATGAAGGCCTGGGTGGTAGAAACAAGGGTGGAACCTGCCATGCAAGTGGACGTGACTTGGAGGGTGCAAGGAATGGTGAATCCTAGTCGTCAATCCACTAAGAGAGACTGATAGAGGTGAGTCTACTAGGGGTGATGGATGCAGCGGCCACAAATAGGTAGAATCCTATAGTGCAAGTTTCACAAAGGCTAAAAACCTTGTGAAATTTGGATAGGTGAACTTGGCCAAGATATTTTTGCAAGCTTTAAGGCATGTGGCCAATATTGGCTCAAAAAAAGGGGCACACAAAATGAGGGAAGATACAAAAATGACCTAACAAGGGTGAAACAAAAAGATGGGGTCGCTGGTCCGAACGAGGCATGTGTGCTATAGGCACAATAGGTATCCCTTTTATACTTTCAAATTATGATAATTAGGATATGGTCAAATAAATTACTAAAGATGAAGTTGGGTCTATTGTCTTCTTTTTTGAATCCTACAAGGCTCCAAGTTTGGAAGGGTTTCCTCGTTTTTCTAGGACTTTTAGGACATAGTGGGAGCTAATATTGCTATTAATACAATAGATTTTAGTAAGTCAACTAGGATTGTAAAGAAATTCAAAAATAATTTATTTTACAAAAAATGTGAAGCTATTAAGATGGATGATTTTAGAATCATTAGCCTTTGTAACACTATTTATAAGAAATTCAGAGCTAGTTGTAATTAGAATTAAACCTTTTCTTCATAAGATGATTTCCTAGCATCAAAATTTCTTGTTTCTAGTTGCCAAATTTTGGATGCTAATCTTGCAATTCATGAAGTCCTTCATTCTATGGATAGAAACAAGAAGGCTATTATGAATCTAAAAATGGTTATTTCAAAGGGTTATGATAGAGTCTCCTATGATATTCTCTTTCTTTTTTAAAAAAATGGGTTCTAAGGTAGAATCCTTCAAATTCTTCAGGACTGTGTGTCAACTCCTAAATTCTTTGTGCTTGTTAATGGAACCCCAAGGGATTTTTTCAATAGTGGTCATGGTTTGAGATAGGGGGACCCTCTTTCTCCTTATATTCTTAGTTTTGTGGTATAATTCCTTGGAAGCAATATTTCCAAGATGTTTGAGATTAAAATTCTTATGGGCATGAAACTAGCTTCCTCTATTCCACTTTCTTCCCACCAACAAGTTATTTACAACACTATTATTTTTTATTCTTCTTGAACTAAATAAGGTAAGTTTTATTTATATTTACTTAATAATTATGTTGAATTCTTCGGCTAGGTTATTAATTATGAGAAGAGTATCCTTTATTTTTTCAACACTCACAATAATACTCAAGATAATATTGCTAAGATCATTTTGTGTTCTAGAGCTATTCTTCCTACTATTTATCATTTCCTCCCTCTTACTACTTACAATATCGCCAATAAAATTTAGAACATTGTTGAAATAATATAGAGTAAAATTCATAGTTGGAAAGGCAAGCTCTTGAGCCTTGTAGGGAAGTATCAAATTTTGAAGGATTCTTTACACAATATTCTTGTGTGGTTAGAATAAGTGGTCTAATTAGAATGATAAAATAACACACCAATGAAACATTGTATTGAAAGAAACTAATCTAGAAAACATAAATGCAAACTCTAAACAATAGCAACTCCTTCAATTTCGTCCCATCGTCCTCTATCTCCAAGGATTTGATTGAAGTTGTTGGCTCTCAGTTGTGCAAGCAATAACTTGTTGAAATGACAACTTAGGAGAATGAGATTAATTGAAAATGCATGTGTATTGCTATATGATTTAACCTATGAAATTGAACTAAATTATTGTGCTTGATATTTCTAAAATGCTAATATGTTGATTCAAATACAACTATAGTAACTATGTATGAAATCTAGGATGAAATCTACTTATGAGAAGGTTGTATTTATAGATTTTCGAAGGAAAAAATCTAGTTGGCAGAGATCGACAGTTGAGATTCAAACATGTCAAGATGAGCGGTGAGAGATGGAGAGGTTGAAAGAAAGGTGGAAGGTTGAGAGGAAAGTGGAAGAATTTTTTCAACCCACAAAACCATCCTCATTCAAAAATGGAGACAAACATGGCATTTATCTCCTCATTTATGAAATTTGGTTGAAAGTTGAGGATAATGCTAATTATAAATGTGACAAGTGAAGAAGAAAAGTAATTAAATATTTTACGATATTTAATTGAGTGGGGTGAAAAATATATTTAAATATATAATATGTAAATGTGAAATGAAGGATGAATATTCCATTGTCTTGAATGATAATTAAATAAATAAATTATGAAATTTATTTAACTTAATTAAGAGGAAAATAGCAACAATTAAATAAACTTATTTATTTAATTAAACTAGAAGATGTGTAAATTTTTCCCATCTTTGAAGTGATGTGTTTTACGCATTGCTTCAAAGAATTTTTCCCCAGAATTTAGAAATTACCGATACTATATGCCCCCTCAAGAGATAAATTGCATTATTTGAATGATGATCAGGATTATTTTAAAGAATTTAGATGATTTTCAGAGAGATTTGGTGATTTAGCTCTCAAAATAGCATTTTGCATAGGAAAATTTTGAATAATTTCTCACTTTTACCCCCTTAAAAGGTAGAAAAAGTAAAAAGTCATTGTCATTTGAACAGTAACTTGCAGTAATTTTTAGAGCTCCGAGAGATAAAAAGAAGATGTCAATCCATTATGAGCGCCATAGATTCGAGCGAGCCCACCGTCATCAAAGACTAGCCGCGTAAAGACCTCTGGTAAGTTGGCTTGATCCTCGCAAAATTTTTTGATCAATTTTTGTGCTTTTTTGAATTTTTTGAATTTGTTACGTTCTTCTTTAGTGCATATGAGTCATAAAGTCGAGCATAGTTTAGATAAAGACATGCATAAGAAGTAGCGCATAGATGTGAAACAGTCACACATAGATGTGTAGATTAGTGCATAGCGTAGAATAGCACATAGGAAACTTTAAGTAGCACATCCAGGAATTTTGGCCCACGTAGGATGCTAGATTAGTGCATAGATTAAATTTTTGCATTGATGAGATAGATTAGTGCATTTGTTTGATAGAATAGTGCATAGGTGATTTAGCACATGTAGAAGGTTTGTTTTAGCACATAGACAGAGTTGCACATTGCATCTCTATTTTAGCGCATCCATGTGATTTTGCCAATTTTGAATCTTGATGATTGTTGCTAGATTAGACAACTGATTAGATGTTGTTAAATAACATCAAGGATAAATTAGCCTAATTTGATAAATTTGTCTTTGTGCTTGAAGAACAAATAGTAAAATGATATGTAGATAAGTTTGCTTTCCTGCTTGAAAAACAAATGAGTGTTGATACTGAGTTGATTGACTATTAAATTTGCTTCCCTGCAATATGAAAAACAAAATAGATGAAATGATTGATAAATTTGCTTCCATGTGATGTGAGAAACAAATAGAATTTGATTTGATTGAGTTGATTACGTGTTTGATGTAATTGATGATTTTTCTTGATGTATTGATTTGATGAGAGATTGCTTGCTGATTGATTTGCATGATTGCGTGATGATGTTATAAAGGAGGAATTTAACCTCGTCTAGATCATTGAGATATTTCCTTGTACCTGGGAGATGATTCTGCAACTATCTCAAGATGATTTAGATATTATAAACTAGTGTGGGTTGAGTCCATTATTGCAGATCTCGCAATATCAGGTAAACAGGGCATTGTTGACTGCATTAGCTGAGAGGTGACATAGCGAGCATAACACCTTTCATATACCCATAGGAGAGATGACTGTGACTCGAGAGGATGTATACAAGATTCTAGGTATTCCTGTAGCTGGCGAGCTTGTGGTCTATGATTAGAAGGAGATTGGAGGGACCGATGCACTGAGATGAGTCTTCCAGGATCCTCATGTCTCTAGATATGAGCTTCCTTGGAAGAAGATGGTGGAGTGATATGCCCCATTGCCTTCAATTTTAGTAGGTTTCATCAGTGGTTTCCTTTGTCCTGATCATAGTTCAAAGAGACTATCAATCGGGTGGGGTCGGATCTTAGAGGACATGCTTCTCCATCGTACCAGATATGCATGGGGGTCTTGTATGCTTGCCCATCTGTACCACAATCTTCATCAAGTTGTGTACACATATGGGAAGAGTCTCTCCTATAGAGTTACTCTTCTTCAGATATGTGCATGGGAGCAAATTGCGATCACTCGTCCCATTGTTTGGAGAGATCGTCCTCTTGGGTTCCCATATGTTTATGCCTACATAGGTCCCCTTGTCCAGCCAAGGCTGGGTAGGTTAGAGTATTGGTAGAGGGTACTGGATGACATAGATAATGTCATCTAAAAACCATATCTTGACTATGACCCCTGGGAGGTAGATGATATAGAGCTTCCATTTTGCACTAGATCGAGATACCTGATTGGACGCACCTTGTTTATCATCAAGCGGTTTTTGGTTATGCGGGTCCTGAGACAATTTGGACTAGTACAAATGATACCATAGGGTGTGGGACACTATGCTAGGTAGCAGGAGGATGTGGCAAAGTGGGGTCCATTCGTGACCATAGAGGCTGCTAGGGTAGATTATTTTGATTTACAACTAGATTACTGGGCGATGCACCAAGAGGTGATAGATGTAGGGATGACGGATGACTATGCAGCCTTCTTTTATATGCATCCTTTTCCGAGGTTCACTAGCCCAAAGGAGCCTGCCCCATTATTGGGAGGACCAACTATACAGTGAGGGCGAGGGGAGCCAAAGGCATAGGCAGCAGTAGGGCAGCCACAGGGAGAGGCTCAAGAACGGGTACATGATGCAACAACTATGGATATTGATGTGGAGGGGGATGAGGTGGATGACTCTGGCAACCTTGATGATAATAGTTATGGTAGAAGTGGGGATGATCGAGGTGGTGGGGGTGGTGGGCAGAGATTTTTCTTTGATTTACCATTCAGTATGAGGCCACGAACATCGAGAATGGTGGATCAGTTGATTAATTCGGCTCCACGGATTATTATCAAGGCTCCCTCACAAGGACATCTGGATGGCTTGCAGATAGAGGTTTAGACTCTTCAGATTCAATTAGCATAGGCACAAGTGATGATCAGTCAATTGTAGGCACAGGTTGCACAACCACCACCTCTTGACCCACAGATAGCTCAGCTTATGGCAAAGTGAGACAGCTTTTGGGAGAGATAGACTCCTCAGATCATTCAAGAGCACCTCCATTGGGGAGGTTGTGGTAGAGGGATTGGAGACTACTTGGGAGGCTGAGTATTACAGGATGAGATACTTTGAGGCAGTGCCACTTGAGAGGAGGATTTCCTTCACACAGTTAGGTACTCGGTCTCATACCCATTCACACAGTCACTCCAGGAGTGCTACCAGGAGTGTAGGTCATCCTACCAGATGAGAGATCAGAGCCTCAAGGAGCAGAGATCTAGAAAGACCTACTACCTCAAGAGATAATAGCAGCCATGTGCCCCAGCCAGATGCCCCTTAGTGATGAGCATTTTGACACATTTATTCATTGTATTTTATATATCTTGTTGAAACATTTGATATCCTTGTACTCCTGGACATTTTTTTTGATGAGATTTATGAGATGCAGTGGTAATTTGATTATGAACATGTTATGGATGATGTATGATGTATGATTATGGATGCATTTTTATTTCTATATGCTATGTCATGTATGATTTTATTATGATGATGCAAATGATGATGTAATGTAAATGATGATGCTTTTTATTTTATGTATGATGATGCAATGATGGATGACGAAATGATTTATAATGTGATGATTTGTATTTATGACGTATGTAATGAATGCAAGATGTAATGATGAATGATTTGAATGATGTAAACGAAATGAATGATACTTAAAAATGATTAAAATAAATGAAAATTTATGATGAAATGAGATAAATGTATAAATAAAGATGATTATGAAGATATAATATTTAATGAATGATATGCACATGACATGAATAATGATGTAATGATATTAATTGGTGAACTAATGATAATGATATAATATGATGCGATGGATATGAAAATGATAACCTAAATGATGATGTGAAATAAATGAAATGGATGCAACCTTATTATAAATGTATATGTGAAATGAATGTAAATGTTAATTTTACAAAATGATATAATAATGAATGATTAAAATAATGACGATGCATATGATATGTAACGATGGATAATGATCATGATGAACGAAAAGAGATTGAAAAATATGATAACGAAATGAAATGATGATGTAAGTATGTAAATGCAATGATAATGATAACCTAAATGAAATGACGATGAAATGATATGTCATGAATGATAATGGAATAAGATGCCACAAATGTCCAAATTTAATCAATTGTTGTTTTGAAAAGATATATGAAATTCTTATCAACCTTCAAAATTCTACCTTAGACAACCTTCAAAATGCAAACCTAAATGAATCATGTAGTCCTAAAATGTAGTAACGAATCATTCTCCTTTTTTTCATTTCATGTTGCATGTGATTTTCATCATTGATCCTTTTGATATGTTGAAAGTTAGTACAAGCATCAAGGGATATGTTAGCACCAATGATGACCTGAGTATTGTTTGCATAAACAGACAAAATTTAACCATTTTCTTATGCAAATTCCAAAATTTCATCAATGATACTTTGTAGAGCATGTCCCATGAAAAATTTGCACAATACTAATGATTAGCTCATAGACAGCAAGCAAAAAAAATCATACTCCTTCCTTGTGATTCTATTTCAGTACATCATTGAACCACTCCAAAGATATGATGTCATCAAATTTCAAAACAACAAACCAAATTATTCTTTAAGTGTTCCATTCATTGTATTCAGATTAAGATCATCCAGTTTATTTTAGTTATCTATCAAAACAGTCGTTGTGGACTCACTTTAATTGGACAAGCTTTTTTTTCCTGATATTCTGATTCCTGACACATGCTGCCAATTGCCCGCATAGAAAAGCTCCAAGAAGTAAATTTCCCCCCCCTAGAGACCCTGTAATTTCACTCCTGCTAGACACAAATACTGCTAAGGATAAACATAATCATCAAGCCATGATGAGTTCCTTGCCGTTTCAAGGAGATGTTGTCACGCATGATGCGAATGTGATGGCTAGGTATGTATGTGATGTCGATGAAAGATCTATATGCAAAATGTATCCTAATAGATGAAAGAGCCAAACAAAATCACAAACAATTCCTGTTTGCCAAGTTTTCACCATTTGTTTTATTGCACTTTTTCCCAATTTTATGATTTTTTTGTTGTTACCAGGATGCCTATTTGCCAGGTTTTCATCAAGGCAACTATTTTTCTTTTTTTATTTCTGTATTTTTGCTGTTTTGATTTCTTTTATATTTTTGTATTTTTGCTCTTTTGATTTTTTTGTATTTTTTCTCTTTTATTTTTTTTAGGTATAAAACTTCTTCAGATGAGTGTTGTTGGTTGGATCTTCAAACAAGTCCCCTTTTGATATTGAAAAACGATATGTCCCTGATCCATATGCCGCAATGATAATGAACGGGCCCAACCCATTAGGTTTAGTCTTGCCTTTTTTTCCCAATCCTACTGATTACGAGGGTTTTCTTTGAGAACCAAGTCACCCACTTGAAATTTTTGTGGTTTAACTCTGTGATTGTAGTTGCGGGACATAACTTGTTGATATCCCTTCAAATTATTAACCACAGTTTGACATCGTTCATCAAGCAATTCCAGCTCTTGCAACCGTGATACTTTGTACTCTTCATCATTGATTAACCCCTTGAGTGATACTCGAAGTGAAGGAATCTCAACTTCCAGTGGTAGAATAGCTTCTGCTCCATAAACCAAAGCATAGGGAGTAACACCTGTCGGTCCATGAATACTTGTTATGTATGCCCATAATGTTGGATTTAATTGGACATACCAATCATGACCTGCTTCATTTACAATTTTCTTCAAAATCTCTAGAATTGTTTTGTTTGAAGCTTCAGCTTGACCATTCCCTTATGGATAGTAAGGTGTAGAGAACTTATGTTGGATGTGGAATATTTCACATAGCTCATCAACATCCTGATTTTTAAAGGGTCTTCCATTGTCTGTGATAATCGAGTTGGGAATACCATATCGACAGATGATATAGTTTAAAATGGATGAAGAGATTTGTTTTCTAGTAATAGTTGTTAGGGGAACAACTTCAATCCATTTAGTAAAATACTCAATGGCTGTAATGATGAATTTATGTCCATTTGAATTTATGATCTAATCCCCACTGAACAAAAGGCCATGTTGTGATGAAAGGTTGTAATTCTTGAGCAGGAGCATGAATGAGATTTCCATGAATCTGACATTTTGCACATTTATTCACAAAGATGAATGATTCCTTTTCCATGGTCGGCCAATAGTAACCCAATCTCACAAGTTTCTTTGCTAAGGTTAATCCACTCGAGTGTGTCCCACAAATACCACCATGTACCTCTTGTAAAGCTTTTTTCGATTCATCACGTTCAAGACATCTAAGGAGGGTACCATCTAGACCACGCTGGTATAAGACGTCAGCAATTAAGGTGTAACAGGAGGATTGACAGATGAAATTTCTTTTCTGATTTCTAGACAAATCTAAAGGTAAAGTAGTATCCTTTAGGTAAGTTTAAATTTGGCCATATAAGGGAGAATCAGAACTAGTTAAATGACAAATGATTTGAGTTTCTAGATTATCTTAGGCAGGAGAAAATAATTGTTCTACTAGGAAATCATACCGTGTTTGATTTTATGACAACTAGAGTAGAGATGCTATTGTAGCCATTACATCATCCGCTTTATTATCAATACACGAAATTTGTATGAACTTGATATCAACAAAGTATTTCTTGAAATCATCCACCATTTTTTTGTAAGGTATCAACTTGTCATCCTTAGTGTGATATTCATCATTGATTTGAATTATAACAAGTTGTGAATCACCAAAAACTTGAAGTTCTATGATTTTCCAGTCTATTGCAATTCTCATGCCAATTAGTAGAGCCTCATAATCAACTATGTTATTTGTGCAAGGGAACATTAGCCAATAAGATTTTGGAATTGTATGTCCTTGAGGTGTAATAAAAAGAATCCCTGCTCTTGAACCTTGTTGAGTATAGGAACCATCAAAGTAGAGTGCCCATGACTTCTTAATTGTTGTTGTGAATACATTAGCATCAGGAAAATCAATGTGTATTGGGTGTTCTATTGGAATTGGTGCTTCTTCTAACCGATCTGCAATTACCTGTCCCTTTATAGATTTTTGATCCACAGAATGAATGTCAAGTTCGCTCAGGATCATGACCCATTTAGCCAACCTACCAGTTAAGGTTGCCTTACTCAGAAGATATTTGAGTGGATCAATCTTAGCCACAAGCTTTATTGTATGCGCTAGCATGTAATGTCTTAACTTTTGAGAAGTGAACACTATTGCTAAGCAAGCCTTTTCAATGAATATGTAATTTAGCTCATGACTTGTCAAAGTTCAAATGATGTAATAGATCACTCACTCCTTTCTTGAGTTGTCTTCCTGTGCCAATAATGCTCCTAGGGACACTTCCATGGTAGAAATATACAATATGAGTGGTGCACCTTGCACTGGTGGGATCGGTACTGGTGGATTCATGAGATAGTGATTTATCTAATCAAACACTGCTTCACATTTGTCCTCCCATTTAAATGGAACACTTTTGTTTAAGAGGTGAGTGAAGGGTAAACTTTTATCTGCCAATTGGGCAATGAATCTTCAGATGGATTGTAACCGTCCTTGCAAAGAGCGTAGTTGACTAATGTTCCTTGGAAGTGGCATATCAAGAATTGCTTGTACCTTAGCTGGATCCACTTCAATTCCCTTTTCTGATACAATGTAACCTAACAACTTTCCATATTTCACTCCAAAGACACATTTCTTTGGATTAAGTCTTACTTTTAATTGTTCCATTCTTTTGAAAATTTTAGATAAGATATCTATGTGTCCTTATCTGGTGTTATATTTGGCAAGGAAATCATCGACATAATCCTCCATGAATGTATGCATCATATCATGAAAAATTGTTGTCATTGCACGTTGGTATGTAGCTCCTATGTTCTTCAACCCAAATGGAATTACATTCCAGCAATAGGTAACCCAAGAACATGTGAATGTTGTTTTATCCTGATCCTCTAGTGCAATATTTATCTGGTTGTATCTTGAAAATCCATCCATTAATGAGTACATTGCATGTCCAATAGTTAAATCAATAATCATATCTATGTTTGGTAGATGGTAGAGGGAAATCGTCTTTAGGACATACCTTGTTTAAATCCCTGAAATCTGTACAAATTTTGATTCTTCCATCTGGCTTTGAAATAGGTACGATATTGGAGATCCATTATGCATAGTCAATAGAGTGAATGAATCCGACATCTAAAATATTTTTTAACTCTTCTTTAACCAATAATACAACATGTGGATGCATTTTTATGAGTTTCTGCTTCATAGGTTTTTCCCTCGACGTAATAAATAGATAATGCATGATGATATTTGGATCCAATCTAGGGATATCTACATAAGACCATGCAAAACTGATTTGGTTGTTCTTGAGAAATTATATGAATAATGGTATTTCGTCTTCTGTTAAAGATGCGGCCAATTGCAAGATCTTGGGATTTTCTGTAGTACCTATATTGAGTGCCTCTGTTGGCTCAATTAGAATAGAAGACCTTTCCTGGTAATGTTCTGGGAGAGTGTCAAGTTTCCCATCCTCTAGTGCCTTTGAAAGGTTTTCACTATTAGATATGCTTTTTATTTTTCTGTTTTCTTGATTTAATACTGCCTTTGTTAGGTTTTCACCATTAGATATTTCTTTTTTGTTATTTATTTAATACCTGAGAAACTTGGCACTTTCTTGTCGAAAAATTTGATCTTGTGATTCCTTGGTGGAACTTGTTTCTAGTTGGGATGAACAAAGAAATTTTATGATGGTTTCATCATTAGGAAAAGTTGGGACATCAATAGGGGTGATTTGTTCCCAATCAATGAGTTCAGGATGGACCAAAGGAAATGGATCATTAGGATGAGTAAGGTCACTAGCCGTTAGAGTCATGATACTATTGTTAATGTCATTATGGGAGAGATCTAGTATGGCATCCTCATGTGGATGATTTGTCTCACTTTGAATCGAATCGTTTTCACTTGAGTCATGATCCCTTTGTAGAATTTAGTCAAGTGAAGGCCTTGAGCTTTCCCCTTGGAAGAATGCGGATGTGAATTTGTGTATGACATCCACCCTTTTCTTAGAGATGAATGTATCATCAGAGAAGTCATCCATTCATATTCATTGGAGTCAGTGTCAGAACTATTTGCGTGAATTCTCAGGATTGTTTGAATTAACTCCTCTTTGGACATTATTTGTACTAATTCTTCCTTTGTATCATATCCTAATCCAGTCTTATCTTTTGGGTGCATTGTTTTCAGTTGGACAGGCTCAATGATACCCTCTTTTCTTTTACCGATAGGGCCATTTCCTTCATAACCCATTTTTTGCATGATCGCATAACCTTTTCCATACTGCTATGTGGGTAACTTGATATGTTGTACTGATTCTTCTTCATCTTTATAGAGCCAATCAATATAGCTCTATCTTCCATTTCATTTTCTTTGATAAATACTCCATTAAAATTGGTATTGGGAACTGAAGTAGAGGCTAAAGTTGTTGTAGCCTGCTATATGGATGTTGATGGTTGACCATGGGATCTTGGAGATATGGGTAAATTAGAGAGAGATAAAGAATATTCTCCCACTCCATTATCTTTCAATTTTAGCTTAATACCAAAATTACTTATCATTTCTTGTGCTTGCTCATTGTATTTGGAGGTAGAGATGACCAAATCCTCTCTATTATGTGGGACAAGTGTGTCCTAAGTTGCTCTTAGGTTACAACAAGTTTGACTTATAATGTGATCATCAGGTATCATTACTTCTTGTCCATCATATGGAAACTTCAAGCATTGATGATAAGTAGATGGAACAGCTTGCATGTCATGGATCCATGGATGAACCAAGAGTATGTTATAGGAGAGATCCTGATCTATAACCTAACAAAATTTATTCTTCACAATAGGTCCTACTCTGATTGGTAGCATGATGAGGCCTTTGGAATCCCTTTCCTCATCATAATATGCCTTGATTATAATCTTCCTTCGTGGATCTATAGATTCTTCAAAATATCCCAAAGCAAGGACTAATTTCAAAGTACAAATATTTAATCCAGCTCCCCCATCTATTAGGACATCTCTAATTCGAGCTTTGTGAACCATAACCTCTAGGTAGAGTGATGAATTATGTGGATGGGTCATGGATGAGTCATCCTTCTCAGTAAAGCATAAACATGCAGATGAGGACAAGTGTCCCACCATGGCTTGAAATTTATTGATATCCAAATCAGGAGAGACACTTGTATCAACAAGTTCCTTTTCCAGAATGTCCTTATGCACAGGTG
Source organism: Sequoiadendron giganteum (assembly GCA_007115665.2). Taxonomy (NCBI): domain Eukaryota; kingdom Viridiplantae; phylum Streptophyta; class Pinopsida; order Cupressales; family Cupressaceae; genus Sequoiadendron; species Sequoiadendron giganteum. Next base: position 311,636,709 of record CM021106.1, read on the forward strand.
ATAACTTTAAGAGCTCCAAGATAGAAATTTGGGCTGATGTTTTTCGTAGTTGATCAACCAAATTGTATTGACTTGGAGGGGGAACTTCTGCTTTAGATGAGCTTCCCTATGACAATAATTTTGGCTTGTCCCCTTGTCATAGCATTGACCTCTCGATATTCTTTCTTACCTTTGATTCAGATAGCATTGATTTTTTGATCATTAGTATAAATATGATTGATAATGGTGTCATGGACATAATTAAAATTCTTTCCCTTGTCACCCGAAGATTCCCCCTTTTGATAATTAGGGAGAGGATCCTTAAATGCCTGATGGTCATCATTGACATTGTGCCCTTCAACCATAATAATACGATTATCAATCAAATCCTGAACAACATTCTTCAACCCTTGGCAAATATTTTTCTTATGACCTTTACACCTATGATAGTCAAAAAAGTGTGAGTCATTCGACGATGGTGGTTTAACTCAAGGCTCATAATCTCTTTGTGGTGGAAATGTAATAGAATTTTGATTCAATAATTCTTTGAGAATGGATTCCAAAGATTGGCCCAAAGGAGTAAAACTTTGCCGATTCAAAAAATATGGAGATCTGGGCATATTTGAATTTTGATTATTGCCAAAATTATTTCCACAATTATTAGTTACATTCCCTTGATTGGAAACATTACCTTGGGTATTATGATTTCTAGCATTATTGCTACGTTGGACACCTGATACATTAAGGATAGTAGGCTTCACATTCACGTTGTTAGCATCTACTACCCCATCATTCACAACATTTTTATTTCGAGTCCAAAATAGTGACTTGTCATTGTTGTTACTATTATGGTTTTTGTTGTTGTACGAATTTGAACCCTCTTTATCAATTTTCAGAACTCGATGCTTAACCAAGGCACCTTCAATAGTAATCGCATTTTCAATCAATTTTTCAAATGATTGAGGATAGTGAAGGTTTAGTTTGAACTCATCTCTTGATTCAGACTATCGATAAAGATCTCCATCTTTTCTATTTCAGGAACAGGATGGGAGTATCTAGCAAATACTCTTTTCCACCTTTGTAAAAAAATGGTGAAAGATTCCTCTACCTTTTGTTTCACCTTACAAATATCAAGCATGGTTATCTGGTGTTGGATATTGTAGGAGTATTGTGATATGAATTTATTTATTAAATCCTCAAATTCTCTGATGGGGGGAGTGATCTTTGAAAGCTACTCCATGGATTTTCCACCCAGACTTCGTGGGGACAATCACATTAAGTAGGTATCTTCATGAGCGAATTCTAAGCTCATATTTCAAAAATCCCTCACATGCTCAATGGGGTCAGTTTTCCCATTATACCTATCAAATTTAGGGATTTCACAATGTTTTGGAAAAGCAGTCATTTGAAGACTCTTGTCAAATGGATAAGGGCATATATCATCCAAAACGTACTTCTTTGTTGTACCCCCTTGGATTTCTTTCATTTGCATTTGCAATGCTTTTAAATGTAGAGTAAGGGTATTAACATCATTAAGAGGGGCTTCGGGATTTTCTTTAATCCCTTCCATGTCAATATCGGCAAGTGACTTAGCTCCTTGATTAGCTAATGAAAGGAATATCTTCCCTTCTTTTGTTCTAAAATATTTTCCATAAAAGAATGGAATTGGGGATCCTGCTCTGCTTCTTGGAGTTTTTCTTTCATTATCTCTTCAGTATGAAAGGGATTCTCTTCCCTATCATTGCTATCACCCATTTTGTTTACTATATTTTCTCTTTCATCCTTTTCTATATGCTTTCAAGATCTCATGACAACAGGCATAAGCTTTGCCAAATTTCTACTAACTTTAATCAAAGAAATGAAATAGTGCAATTTTGATGGATATGAAAGTCGGGATAAAATTGAGATTCTATGACTTATGATATTTCTAATCTTTAGCTTGTGATTCCTTGATTGGAAGGATGAAAATCCTATTTGTGGGAGTTAAACCAAAAATAAAGATGATCTTTGCACTTTGTGAAGTTTGATCGTAGCTTTGTAAAAAGATGAATTTGTGATAAAAGCCTAATGTGCTTGAGTTCTCTATTGCAGAAATTGATTAAGACGAGTAGAGTATACAATTGTAGGTTGGGTAATATAAGAAGAATGAATACGTTGACTGTGGTTGTGCCTTTGAGAAAGGGCTCTTCTTTGAAAGAAGGCTCATGAGTATAAAGGTTCTACAGCATAATCATTAGTGAAACCTCTAACAAAGTCATGATATTGATGAATAAAGGTCTTGTGTTCAAGCAGGACCTTTCGACTTTGGTATAAAAATTTCCTCTTTTTAAATAACTTCTTATAACCGAGAGATTTGTTTGGCTTCTTAATCTTCCTCTCTAGGGAATTTTTGGTAAAAGTTGCAGACTTCCAAACCCTGAGCATAGAAAAAGACTAAACTAAGATGACTGATTTTCTGAATGTCAAAAAATTACCTAGGCTCAGAACACAGATGTGCCAAAATAGAGCATAGATGCGCTGAAACAAAGCACAGATGTGCTAAAAAAGAGCACAGATACACCAAAATAGAGCACATATGCGTTGAGACAGAGCACAGATGTGCCGAAATAGAGCAAAGATACATTGAAATAGAGCACAAATGCACTGAAACAAAGCACAGATGCATTGAAATAGAGCACAAATGTGCCAAAATAGAGCACAGATGCGCTGAAATAGAGCACAGATTCGTTGAAACAGAGCAAAGGTGTGCTAAACTTACCAATTATTTCTGTAATATAGACATTTTTTGACAGTTTGATATTTTCGGATGATCTTAATCTTATTTAAATGTGAAAAAAACAACATAGAATAGCAGATGGTTGTTTTGTTAATCCTAAAATCTAAACAAAGAGTGTATGTTCTTGAGATTTTCATAGGTTATTCACAAGATAAAAAATTCAAACAGAATCACTCTTAGTTGTCAAATAGGTCATCATAGGAATCACAACCCATAGCTTACAATCACGTCGACTCACATAGCTGTGACACCCCTTAGAGGGTGCCCGTGTTTTTGTCTTTTCAGGTGCATACTCAAGGTTATATTTCTTGATCCCTTGAGCAAACAATCTATGGTGATTATATGGTGAGTGTCTTGGGGGCAGATTCTTCCCTCCCCTTGCACTGTGATTGAAATGATGTTTGGATACTAACACGACTGGCTTTCTACACTATGGTTTGTAGTAAAGGTTTCCATTCGGTGTGGCAATAGATAAACTCCCTCAAGGGACCTCCCAATATTTAGAACAAATATTTTGGGGATGGTTATCTTGCTCACTTCCATTGAATATGGGTTTCCCCAAAATTCACTTTTGATTAAAGTGGGTTGGAAAACTTGGCTTTGGTTGTTCCCACTTAGGTAATTCCCGTAGGGTGAGTAATTTTTTCCACTATGGCAAGCCTTCTAAGAGATTTAATAAAAAATGAAATGCATAAAATGAAAAGGTAAGTCTGGTGTCTTGGTCACCTAGTAAAGGGGAGAGCATTAACCTATTACCCAACAATCACAACAAACAAGTGGTTGAGTTTTAAATCCAAATGATGATTTTCTACACTAAGTGAAGATGTTTCTTTACAACAAGCATTGGATTCATTTTAACCAACATGGAATAAAGTTTGGTGACTATCCTAGGATTGATAAATTCTAGATTTCAAATTTCTATCCTAGGATTGCTTCATTTTATTTTTAAAACTGAATTAAAAAAAAAATTGTCTACGGCTGCCGTTGGACTCAAAATTTTCTTTACAACCCTTGTATGCACTAAAATAAGCCACCAATGTGCCAAAATAGTTAACAAATGCGCTAAATGATCAAGAAGGGATGCACAAAAACAAGCCTTCTATGCACCAAAATAGTTAACAAATGCGCTAAATGATCAAGAAGAGATGTGCTAAAACAAGTCGTCTATGCACCAAAACAGCCCATGGATGTGTTGAAACAGTCCATGGATGAACTGAAATAGTCTGGGGATGCGTTGAAACAGTCCAGGGATGCACTGAAAAAAGACTCATATGCGCGAAAGCACGACTCCAATCTGTCACTTGTTAGAAAAATCTGCAATAAAAAGATTAAAAACGGGGGGATGCCCCACGGTGGGCGCCAAAAAAGTGTGGTTAGAATAAGTGGTCTAATTAGAATGATAAACTAACACATCAATGAAACATTTTATTGAAATAAACTAATCTAGAAAACATAAATGGAAACTCTAAACAATAGAAGCTCTTTCAATTTCATCCCATCATCCTCTATCTCTAAGGATTTGATTGAAGTTGCTAGCTCTCAGTTGTGCAAGCAACAACTTGTTGAAATGATAGCTTAGGAGAATGAGATTAATTTAAAATGCATGTGTATTTCTATATGATTTAAGCTATGAAATTGAACCAAAATACTGTGCTTGATATTGCTAAAATGTTGATATGTTGATTCAAATGGAACTATAGTAACTACGTATGAAATCTACTTATGAGAAGGTTGTATTTATAGATTTTTTGAAGGCAAAAATCCAGTTGGTGGAGATCGATGTTTGAGATTCAAACATGTCAGGATGAATGGTGAGAGATGGAGAGGTTGAGAGGAAAGTGGAAGAATTTTTTCAACCCACAAAACCATCCTCATTCAAAAATGAAGACAAACATGGCATTTATCTCCTCATTTATGAAATTTGGTTGAAAGTTGAGGATAATGATAATTAAACAAATAAATTTATTTAATTATATGTGACAATGAAAAAGAAAAGTAATTAAATATTTTACGATATTTAATTAAGTGGGGTGAAAAATATATTTAAATATATAATATTTAAATGTGAAATGAAGGATGAATATTCTATTGTCTTCAATGATAATTAAATAAATAAATTATGAAATTTATTTAACTTAATTAAGAGGAAAATAGCAATAATTAAATAAACTTATTTATTTAATTAAACTAGAAGAATTGGAAAAATGAACAATATAAATAAATAATTAAATTTATTTATATGTAGATGACTTTAGAATATTAAATAAATAATTCATATTTAATTAATTAACAGGTTTGAATAACCATGACCATTTTTCTATGTGTACAATTCTAATTTACTATCTATCCTTGTTGAAAGTCCCTAAGCACATGATTGAAGGATTGCATAGATTCATAACAAATTCCTCTTGTCATGCATAGAGGAAAAGGAAAGGTTGACCTTGGTTACTTGGGATAAAGTATGTAGAAGAAAACTAAATGGTGGATTGGACATTAGAAGTATTCAATAGATTAATAAATCTCTTATGGCTAAAACCAGCTAAAAGTTGTTTAAATGAAACAAGGATTGGGTTACAATGATTAAAGCTAAGTATCTACACAATAGTGACCCTATCAAATTCCTCAAGGATTCCAACCTTCCCATTGGTTTTATAATCTAGAATAGTATTTTGAAGACTAGAAGTGTATTAAAGAATTAATTTGTTGGAAGTTAGAGAATGAAAGGATAATTAATTTTTGGGAGGAAACATGGATAACCAATTCCCTTCTAAACTCATCATCAATTTTGAAGACATAAACAACCTTTGATAGGAATATTAGGATCTAGGCTTGATGAGTAATTGTGTGACTCATCAAGGTGAAACTTTAAAGTGGATGAATTATAAGGCTCTCTTTGCTCAACTAATTGGGGTTCAAAATATATTTTTTGACTTCCACCATTAACTTAAGGGATTCAAATTCTTCAAACCTAGAAGGAGTGATGAATTAATTTCGTCTACTCACTAGTTCAAGTACTCTATGGCTTCTATGTATTATATTTTTTCTAATGGCACTAACGATCCTTTTAATTATAAGATCTTGGGGAATCATAGAATCATTCATAAATTCAACCTCTTTTGGTGGATAACAAATCACAACATAATATTAACTCAAGATAACCTCATTAAAATGTCCTTCCAATTTCCTAATGGATGTCATTTATGTTTGGATAATGAGGGGATTGTAAAGCACTTATTTTTCATTTTAGTTTTGGTAGGGATGTTGAGGAACTCATTTTTTCCAAATTTAAGGTTAACTAGATTATGCCCAAGGATCTCAATACCTATCTAAGAATTTGGAATTATAATTCTCCTTTTAAACATCCTATTATAAATGAACTTTGGAATTAAGCCACTCCTCATGTTTCTTGGATTATTTGGAAATACAAATCTAATAGAATTTTTAGGAATTCTAGTAGATAAGCTAAGATTGTGTTTATGATAACATGTAATAGTATCCATGAAAATATGAATTTTTCTATCATAGATAAAACAAAAAATTATTGAACACTTGTAATACTAAGAGGGGGGAGGTGAATCAATATTCTATTAAACCATCCAATCATTAACCATCCAATTACCAAAGCATATTTATCTTCTATAAGGAATGAAAGCATGAAAACATCCACAACATCACATAACACATGAACACAAGGATTTTTATGTATAAAAAATAAAATGAGATAAACCACAGTGAGGATTAGCTCATAATATATTATAACCGATATAGTATATTTACATAAAGGCTCATTGCTATGTGGACTCGTTGTTTAAGTGAACTCACTACTCACTGAGAAAAGAAAGAGAGAAATAAGGTTTGTGGCTACACAACTAATATTTGAACTAATACAAAATTCATCTACCATATGTTGTATTCAGTTCCTTTGAAGCTCAAAACACTAAATTAATACACTTCATCAAACTCGGATTATAAATCTCTGCTCTACTTTTTCATTCACACACCTCTTCTCAACTTTCACAACTTATTCACTCAAATCTGAAATTTTCGAATCACTTCTTGTATTCAGATCATGTACACACTCAAAAAAAAATCTACAATTTCAAATAAACCTTGTACATATAGCAAACTTCATCGCAAACATCAATTAGGTTGGCCTAATTAGATGTAACCCTAAAACATACAAAATGTGCCTTGACAACACCAAATTCAAATCAACATTCCTTTGCACCCAGAAAAACATGTGCAAAGAATAATATAGGTTGGAATGGACCTATAATATCTCCCTCTTAGATCCACATCATATATTTAATCCCCACAACCCTTTACATACATTAGGTCAGCCAGACATAGGACCTAAAAGAAAAATACACCAATTTTTCATCACCATAGGACATGTGGACCTCAAAATGTCATGCCATTTTGAAAAAACAATGATTTAGAACTTGCTAAAATTTTCTAAAAACCACAAGGCCTAATACAAATCTACAAAGGAATGCAGACAAGATAAGTCATAGCTATTACACAAAAAACTATCTAAACCTTATATGTCGATCTTCTGTTACTTGCATCTTTCAAACCACTTATATAAATCAAGTGAAATTTTGAATGAAGATAGTAAATACATACATAAAAAAAATATTATAACTATAGAATTAAATATCTAAGGGAAAACAAATGCAGGCCAAAAACCAAAGGGCCTTGTGCACTTAATCTATTGGTCATGTAGATACTTAGCAAAAATACTTAACTATTTTTGTGTGTGGATCAAACCTTCTTGAAAAATGTCTCTTTTGAAATCATCCTTAGTACAAGGTTGACATCCATCATGTAATGATGACATCAATGGAGACCTCCTTCATTCTTTTAACAATCTCGCCCTTTTTTGTTGATGGCAACATGTGCCAGAACAAAAATTATCTCCACGTATCTCTGCCCCTTTGACATCAAGGGTAAAGCTTGTACTTGTACTAAAACCTATATTATCCCCCTTTGACATATATAAAAACTAAAATAGCTAAATGAATTTATTAACTCACCCTTAGGAAGTTAACCAAAAACTCCTAAACCATCCACATAATTACAAAAGAATATGTAAACTTGAAAAACTAAAAAATGCATAAAAATAGAAATGGTCAACCCAAAGATGTGGACCCCTACAGATTCTGTAGAATAGCTTTCCAAGTAGATTTACCTTCTTCCTATATTTTATTTTCTACTACAAGTGTTCTATACTGAGACTCAAGCTCCACCAATTTTTCCTCTCCTTCTTCCGAAGTACCAGGAGTAAGACTTAACTTTGAAATTTTATCAATACTGGGAAGGGAACTTGAGACAGGTATGTGCTATTTTTTCACCAAGTTCCTTAATTTCCCAAGCTACTTAATTATATCTTCCTTCTGGTTCTGCAGGGTAAATAATCTACCATGCAAATATACTATGGTAGCCCTAGCTTGATCATTTATGTCCTATGTTAGATCATATGCAATTGATGCATTACTTATTTGTGACTCAATTGAGTCCACTTCGTCCTTTATTCCTTGTGTGGCATCCAAACACTTCATGTAGTACAAAAATCAGGTTTTTGTCTCTTCTTCACATGTGTGCACTTCAAACACTCTTCAAATTTGTTATGTGCAAATCTACACACTTCTCTATAACATCCAGCAACATCTTTTCTACAAGCCTTATCACAACCTCTATTTCAACTTGTCCCTCTAGATTGGAGGCATATTCCTTGAAGGAGTCAATCAATAATTATAAGTTTTTTATTGTAGACAAGGATATATCAAAATTTGTCCCTCGTGTTATCTCTTGCAAGGCCTTTATAGCATCATCCATCAACTCACCACTCCTTTAGTGTATTTCAATAATTTATTTTCTTGTTGATGTGTGAAACACATCACCTAGTTGCAACTTATGTATAGGAGATATTTTTTCTAAGTCTACACTACCCTATTGCATGGTCAACTACAATAACTGAGATGAAACTACCATTCGGAACCTTAATTGTTTAGATAAGAGACCTTTCAAGGGATTAACAAAGGAAGATTCACCAAAGTCTTAGGCAACTCCTCAATTTTCTCAACTTCTTCATTCTTTCGAACTCAGTGTCCTCGAAGGCCTTATCATTATCTTTGTCTTCGTCTTCCTTTTTCTCCTCTTCTTTGTTTTCCTTATCCTTCTCACCTTCCCCATTCTCTTCATTATCTTTTTTGTTTTCTTCTCCTTCCTTCTCACCATCATCTTCTCTTCCCCTATTCTCTTCATTGAACTTACCTTGTTCTTTATCTTCATCATGTTTATCACCTTCACTAGTGGCTTGTTCTATGTCATGTCTCTGGATTTCCTTGATCATTATTTATCGGTGGGGAGGTAGACTTGTCTTCTACTATATCCAGCCCCTATTTCTCCTTCTAAAATCTTCTCATCCTCAACATTTTACTGTACTGGTTCTATATTCAGAGGAGTATTATCTATATTTCCCTCTGCATCATTAAATCCAATGGGAATCATGTCATACTTCTAAGAAATTTTAGTGATCCTTTCTTCTATTTACCTTTGTATTTTCTCAAGCTGATCCTGATCTCTCCCTATAAGAGTTGTAACCATATTTTTAGTTTTGAACTCTTTACTATAGACTTGGGCCAATGTGGTCTTGTCAGCATCAGATAGGGAGAGGAAAATTTTCTCCATAGCATATGGTCTAATGTTATCCCGTTTTTATACTACCTCTTTTCTCCTCTCCATCAAAATGTTCCACACATTGTTTGGAACCTTCTTCTTTATGTTTTCCATATTTTCTTAAATGATGATGAGGTATTTTATTATTGCTTCAATTATGGTGGCTTTGTCCACCTCACTTGCACTCTAGTACAACGTTGTTGTTTCCCCCAATATTCGATGATGCAAATAACCTTTAAACAATGCATCCAACATAATTGAATTGTGAGGTCTTTCTGAAGTTGTCTTCTTCTTCTTCTTCTTCTCTTTTTGCTCCAGATCATCTATTTTTATTTTATTTTTCTTATTTTCTTCCATCTTCCTATGCATGTGTATTCCAAATGGTTGTTTTTCCATATTGATTTCCTCTTCATTAGAGGTATCAACTATATCTATCCTCTATTTTTGGTGCCAGTGATTCTTCTTTTTAAGACCAATGGGGTTCCTTCATCCTCTTCTTCTTCTTCAAATAGTATACTCATGTTTTTCTCTCTTACAACTTTCTCTTTTCTTCTTTTTGGCATAGTGGTAAGAGTGGGGGCTGCCAGAGTAGCTTTCCTTCTCTTCTTAGACCTTGTCACCTATTCCACCTAAGGTTCATCCACCAGTAGAGCACTAGTCTCCTTTCTCTTAGTTTTTTTGGTAGTGGATGTTGATTGAGAGGGCTTTTGGATATTGGGGGGAGTGGTGGAAGATGTTCTCCCAAATCTTCCAGGTTTGGTGGACCCACCTGTAGTGCTTTTCTCTCCCACTACTCTTACTTTTTCTTCCCTCACTTTTTCTTCTATGAATTCCTTGCTCTTGGCATACTCATTCACCATATTTTCCACCTTCTTTATTTTTGGTCTCTTCAATTCCATGTGCACTTCCAAATATTTCTCTTCATATGTGCCATATATTTCTTGAGTAGTGTCTTTAGGGATTTTTAACAATATATCAACATATCCATTGAATTCGTCTTCATTAATCTCATAACCAAGTGGAAAAATCCAAATAATTTTGGGTTCCATAGGTTCAATAATGCATTCATCAGTTGTAACAAAAAATGTGATATCTTTCTCATATTTATCTACCATTTACTTAGGGATACTCTCCCTTTCATGCATTCTCTTTTGGAATACTATAAACAATGTAGTAAGCACTTCATCCTATGCTTTCGTGTTACCAATATTGTGTAGGTATTCAAAGATCTGATGAGATGCCATTCTATTCTTAGCCCATATAACATTATTTCTTCCTGAAATATCCTTCAAAAAGTAAAATAGAAAAAAAACAACCAAGAAACCAAACTTCAAGGCGTATTTATTCAGTTTTGTTTTCTTCAAGTTCTCAAAAAGTTCTTTCCCGAGAAACTCACACAAATCATAATCCTTTCTTTTTTTCCATCTCATAGGCCACGTTCATTATGGTGGCAGATATAATTTTATTTGTTTGTGTAGTATATATTATGCCCTATGACCATAGCTACATATCTCACTATAGGGTTCCAGATAGTATTTATAGTGAGAGATCTTTGATTGAATGTGGCTCTAGTTGATTCCATCACATCCTTGTTCTTGGCATATATTAATACTGGTACAAGTTCAAAGGAAAAAAGTATAGTAACCTCCCTTAAGAATTAGTTATTAAACCAGGCATGTTGGTCCATATGAAATTATCATGCAATCTACTCAATTCCATTCTCACAAACTTAGTGTCATCATTGTAAATGGGTATGTGCAGGATCATGATAGGCAAAAAAGTGGAGATATGATGGCCCATGTGGCTGACGATTTTTTTTTACCCAAAATTGATGAAATGAAAAGGGTTTTTAAAGGAGATTCTTAGCTTTCCACCAATATAAATTATGCTTTAATTTGAATTTAATAAATATTAATTATTCATTTTCTATTTGAATTATGACTAAAGTCTTGATTGATAGGTTGATTGAAAAACATCTATATCTTTCAAACGGTATCACATTTTTTGAATCTGAAACATGTGTCACATTCTATGCTTTGCATACTATAGGATTAATAAAAAAAATGAATTTCATGAAGTTTTGACCAAGTTAAGGTGGTTAGACATGTGAGTTTTTATATTTTTTAAAAGTTGTAATAAAAAATTCATAATTAATTATTTACTTGGAAACAAACTACAAAAATATATGCATCACATTAGGACATGAGTCCTCTACTTATATCTAAAATCTTATAAAAAATATTATCATTTTATTGTGGGTAGGGTGGTCAAACATACACCTACTTCTTATTTTTTCCCTGAAATTGAAGTACTACTGCATTGAAATTTCAAATTTTCACCAAATAAATTTCTTTTTTAAAAAAAAACCTAGTAGTTTAGAAACTACATTCAATTTTCTACAGATTCTATTCTTACATATTTTTGAAATAATATAGATAACTTATTCAAATTTTTACGTCAAGTTGCCTAATACTGATTTTCTGAATTTTCATCACCACTTAAGGGCCTACTTTTTTCATGATGATCGTGCACATACCTAAATGAAACTTGGAAACCATTGCCAGACATCCAGATTCTTCTTCACTATGTTTTCATACCCTACCTTAATTTGGAAATTATCTCTGATTAATTGGTCTTTTCACTGGTTGGTAAATCTCATGTGCTTATATTCCTCTAATTTCCCATGGATATAAGCCCTAATATCCTCCATAGGCATAACCTTATATGGAATGCTCAAAAAATCTCTGAGTGGGTTATTTTCAAACACTTTCATGGGGTGTTTCTTAAACTTTGGTCAAGGCTTCTCACTAACATTCACTACAATATGTGTTTCCATCTCTTATAGAATTCAAATGCCTCAAAAAATAAACTCTATTTAAACATTATGGAACATAGACAACAGTAAATAACATTTTCTTACTTAGCCAAAACTAGAGTTTTGATACTCTGCTTCACAAATCATCTTTGATGTCTTGAATTTTCTCCAGCTCGCTCTACTTGCTCCAAATTCTTAAAAGTGAATAAAATCAATTAAGTATGTATACTTATAACCCTTCGATCTACCCTAATTTTCATTCAATGCACAAAATAATAAAGCTAGTAAAACCCTTCTTTGTGCAATAGTAAACCCTAAATCATTCAACAAATCTTTGCACTACATGGGTATGTGCAGGATCATCATGGAAAAAATAGGCCCTTAAGTGGCAATAAAATTTAGAAAATCAGAGTTAGCCAACTTGACGTAAAAATATGAATAAGTTATCTATATTATTTCAAAAATATGTAAGAATAGAATCTATAAAAAATTGAATGTAGTTTCTAATCTATTAGGTTTTTTGTTTTTTAAATCCATTTGGCGAATATTTGAAATTTCAATGCAATAGTACTTAAATTTCAGGGAAAAAATAAGTAGGTGTCTGTCTGGCCACCTTGACCACAATAAAATGATAATATTTTAGATATAAGTAAGGGACTCATGTCTTGATGTGATGCATATTTTTTTGTAATTTTTTTCCAAGTAAATAATAAATTATGATTTTTTAATTATAAATTTTAAAAAATATAAAAACTCGTATGTCTAACCACCTTAACTTGGTCAAAAATTCATGAAATTATATATTTTTTTTTAATCCTATAGTATGTGAAGCATAGAATGTGACACATGTTTCAGATTCAAAAAATGTGATACCATTTGAAAGTTATAGATTTTTTTCAATCAACCTATTAATCAGGACTTTAGTTGTAATTAAAATAGAAAATGAATAATGATTATCTATTAAATTCAAAGTAGAGAATAATTTATATTGGTGGAAAGATGAGAATCTCCTTTAAAACCCCTTTTCATTTCATCATTTTTGGGTAAAAATAAAGTCGTCAGCCACATGGGTCATCATATCACTTAGATATCGCCACTTTTTGGCCCATCATGATCCTGCACATACCCACATATTTTCTTTCAATGTCTTCTCCAGAACATCAAAATTCTCCATCTCCGCCACATATCTTCGTGCCAATCCATGTCACCTTATATCGGCTAGGGGTTGTTTGATTATATGTTATTTCTCCCCCTAAGACAATGCTTATGTTTGATTCCCGGAGGAGATTTCTACATTAGATGAGGGCACGGATTTGTTTGTAGTCTCCGATTCGTCCTTGTTCTCACTCTCCTCTTTCTTTCTCTGGATCTTTTAAATTTCCTTCTTTACTTGAACCAGATTAATCCTTTTAACTAATTCAATTATCTTTACTAGATTGTCCTTCCTTGTATTTTTGCTTCAACAAAATTTAAAATTATGTCTAGTTCTATTGTAGTTGTGACATGCAACATTCTTTTGAATAGCATTGCTTCTATTCATCCCAGATCTACAATGATTAGCCTTGTGTCCAAATCCATAGCATGTATAATAGTAACCTTTGAAAGGCTGAATCACTTTACCATTATAATATGCATTCATCATTTGACTTAGACATTCATTTTCTTTATGTCCAAATTTTTTCCATGTAAAGCATTGACTGGTAAAGGATGGAACATTTTGATTCATTTTTCTTCTATATTCCATTACTCTATGTCCAAATTTATTGCAAGAATAAAAAATACCATTGAAATATGGGTACCTTTGAGAATTTGGTTGTCAGACCAAGGGACTTCTAGCATTGTTTCTTTGATTCCAAATCTTGCCATTGTTCTTCTTGTCTTTAGTATTTTTTGGTTCATTGATCTTCTTAGCATTAGGTGCTTGGTCTTCTTTTTATATTTCACCTTTTTCAAGTCCTAAACCACCTTTATCTTTGGATTCTTTTTGACTTGTAATCAAATCATCAAGAATTATAGAACTTGTCTTGAATTTATCTTCATGAATAGTTGCTTTCTATTGATCTAATCTTATATTTACCATTTCTTGTTCAAGCCTCATGTGTTCATCAGATTTTTTTTTACCATTGCATTCAGAAATTCCTCAATTCTTTTCTTTTCTTCCACTTATACTTTAATCCAACGATGTCTTCATTTGCTTGCTTTGATTTTGCATTAACCTCCTTATACCTTTCTCTAAACTTCTTGATTTTCTCTCTCGATGCATTCATTTGCTTCTTTAACATTTTCCTTTAGATCTCTATTTTCACCTTCAACTTTGTCAAGATATTCAAGAGCAACTTTAAGTTCTCCATATTTTTCAAGCATGTAATATTATTCTATGTATTCAATAGTAGGAATCTCTTCCAGAGGAGTAGGAAACTTTCTATTAGTCATGTGTTCAATTTATAAGATCTTTCCAAAGCGATCAAGCTCCTTCTAGGGATCCAAGGTCTGATACCAATTATTGAACACTTATAATATTGAGAGGGGGGTGAATCAATATTCTATTAAACCATCTAGTCAAATTAACCATCCAATTATCAAAGCATATTTATATATTATAAGGAATGAAAGAATGAAAACATCTAAAATATCAGATAACACATGAACACCAATATTTTATGTGGAAAACCCAAAATGGGAAAAACCATGATGAGGATTAGCTCACAATATATTATAATTGGTTATAATATATTTATGGAAAGTCTCAATGCTAGGTGGACTCACCGACCAACTGAACCCATTGCTCACTAAGAAAAGAAAGAGAGAAAGAAGGTTTGTGGCTACACAACCAAGATTTGAATGGATACAAAATTCATCTACCATATGCAGGATTTAGTTCCTTTGAAGCTTAAAAAACTAACTTAATACACTTCATCTAAATCAGATTATAAATCTTTTCTCTACTTTTCATTCACACACCTTTTCTCAACTTTCACAACTTATTCACTCAATTCTATAAATTTTTGCATCACTCTTTGTATTTGGATCATGTACACACTCAAAAATTGATACATAAAATATCAAAACAACCTTGTATATCTATCAAAATTCATCACAAACATGAATTAGGTTAGCCTAATTAGATGCAGCCCTAAAACATAGAAAATGTGCCTTGTCGACACCTAATTCAAATAAAAATTCCTTCATGTCAAAAACAACATGTGTAAAGTGTAATATAGGTCGGCATGGACCTATAATATCTCCATCTTGCATTCACAACATATATTTAATCTTCTCAACTCTTTACATACATTAGGTGGGTCAGGCATAGGACCTAAAATAAAAATACACCAACTGTTCATCACCATACGACACATGGACCTCAAAATGTCAGACCATCTACAAAACACAATTCCTTGACACTTTGTTAACATTTTCCAAAAACTAGAAGGCCTAACCAAAATCCATGGAGGAGTGCAGACTAGATAAGTCATAGCTATTACATAGAAAACTATCCAAACCTTATATGTCGATCTTCTTTTACTTGCATCTTTCAAACCACTTATCCAAATCAAGTGAAATTTGGAATGAAGATACTATAGAAATCCATAAATGACATATTAGAATCATAGAATTAAATATTTAAGGTAAAATGAATGTGGGCCAAAATACCGAGGGGCTTTGTGCACTGAATCTACTAGTGTAGACACTTAGCAAAAATACTTAACTGTTTTTGTGAGCGAATCAAACCCTCTTGTAAAATGTCTCTTCTAAAATCATCCTTAGTACAATTTTGACATCCATCATGTAATTTTTGCATCAATGACAACTCATTAATGAAAACCTTCTTCATTCTTTGAACAAAAATGTCCCTAATTCTCAAGCAATAATAAAAAGTAAAAATGGGACATTATAAGACATTAGATAATATTTATTTCCAAAAGCATTTAGTTAGAAGTAAAAATAAAAATAATTTTCCAATCTTGGGCTTGTTTAATTTATTTTTTTATGGATGTGCTAAAGGAAATTCAGGTACTACTACCTCAAAAGGAATTATTTGAGACAATAAAGGTAACTTGGTGGAGGGATATGAAAAATGTGTTGGTACAAAAACCAATAATGAAGAAGAGACTATTTCTCTATGATGGGGAGATAAATGGGTTTTATACTTTGGTATTCAAAATATTGAAATTGTAGGAGACTCTAAAGTTATCCTTGACTTGGTGAAATGTGTTCAAAGCTCCCTTTGGAAGTTATCAAATTCTAATGAGGATATAAGGAACTCCCTAAATCTCTTTAAACATTATAGTATTAACCATATTTATTAAGAGGGGAATAAAATCGTTGATCATTTGGCTAACCTAGGGATTGTGAATAAAGATTGTAGGTATTCGAATGATTTAAAAGATCTCCCCATTCTAATGGGTTTAATTATTAATAGTGAAATAAAGTGTTAGATGCAATAATGTTAAGAGGAGGGAATTTAATTGGGAGGCCTCTATAATGCTAAGCCTAGGTTGTGATGTGAAGGAAATTAATAGAAAATATTATAAAATTTTGATCACTCATGTCAAGCCATTTCCAGTGTTGCTATGAATTGGGTGTTTTAGATAACTAGTCCACTAGTAGTTCCTATTCACATGTTAAGTTTACTTAGATCCTAGAAATTTACCAAAGTATTAGCTGAGTTGCAACCTTACAACTTGATTTATGAAAAACCCTAAAATCATAATAATTCACTAAATATTAATGATCCAAGTCGAATTTTTTATGATATCCTCCTAAGATGATTCCAAAACTTCAATAAACAAATTGTAGAACATTTCCAAACCATTTGAAATATATGATAAACTCTTTGAAAATTAGGTTTTTTCCTTATTTGATAATTTCATGATTATTTTCATCTCAAAAATTAAAATTTAAAGAATATACCCCTATTTTATTTCAAATATATTTCTAAAAATATAAATATTTATGAAAAATGCATTGATTTTTGACCTAAAAATCAAATTTATGAAAAAACCTAGTATGTCACAACTCACCAAATATTGATGATCTAATCTCGATTTTCTTATTGGAGCGTCTTGAGATTATTCTCAACCTTCACTAAAGATTGTGTAGAAAAAATTGCATCCATTGCAAAGATATGATAAAATCTTTTAAAATCCTATGGTTTTTCCTTCAACCTGTAAAAGTTATCTCCAAAACAAAATATTTAATACAGATGTGGGTCCCACTAGGCATGTCAAAAAATGGATGATGAATATGTGAATCAAAAATAGTAACAATGTAATGGAAGTACAAAATTCACACTTCAACAATTACTAAATAAACCCTAAGATCTATGCATAAAATCAAATGATATTTAACAATAATAGCATAGAAAGGACCTTAGATTGCTTTATTATTTCTTTGATAAATTATTGAATGTCTGGTGTAGATTTTCTCTCAAATTTTAACATAACCCTAATATCAACATGATAGAATGAAGGCTTGGTGCTTGATAATGGATGCTTGATAGATTCTCGCTTATAATAATAGCTTGATCATGATAACTTGATAATGATAGCTTGCTAATGCTTGAAAGTAAAAGTGTTAAGATGAGAGTGTAAGTGTGAATATGTGAATAAGATTAAAACACTTCTTAATATGACATTATATCAATAGACAATTTAAATGAATCAATTAAAAATGAATTATCTATCAAAAGCATCATATTGCTCTCTATCTCCAAATATTTGTTAAATCAAAATTGCTCTCAGATCGTGAGAGCACTATGATTGTTAAAATGACTATTCAAAGAATGAGATAATGCTAATGCAATATTAAATGATAAACAATGTAAACTAGCATATATGAAATAGATAATTGCAGCTACAAGAGGCAGCCATGGTTGAAAACTTGATTGTGTGAATGCTTGATGCTTGATGCTTGAATTCCTGCAGAGTAAGAGTGCATAAACTTGATTATCTGGATCATTTTCTTGGTTGAATGAGGCTGTATTTATAGATTTCGTGGTTGTAGAAATACACAAGGAAAGATTTGAAAGGCTTGGATTCAATCTGGAGAATTGAATGGTGAGAGATGGAGGAGATTGAGAGAAAGATGGAGATTGTCTCTACCCATGAAAACACTAGGCAAGAGAAGAGGAAGAATTGATGGAGGAGGATTGAGAGATCAAATTCTAAATTTGTCTCTAATTTGTCTCCAAAACTTCCCATGAAGTTTCAATCAATTATTTTGACATGATTTTGACATAAATTAGACATAGGATATCTAATTCATTTTTGAGAGAATATAGATGGAATATTCTTTGTGCTTTAATTCAAATATTTTTATTTATTTAAATTAGCAAAAAAGAGATAAATAATTTAATAAAACGAACTATAGGATAGTTGTTTATTAAATTTAATAGAAGAATACGACAATTAATTAATAAAGTGTTTTGTCTTTATTTAATTAATTTAAGATGGATGTGATAGATTGAAATAGGGATTTGATAATTAAATCGAACAAAGTATATAATTTTGTTTATTTAATTAAGATGAATTTAAATGTGAACTATATAAATAAATATTTCTATTTAGTCAACAGTAGAGGAAATTAGAATAATTAATCAAATAATTTGTATTTAACTAATCAGATGCTCCAGACAAATTTTAGGTGTATACATTTTGCCCCTTTTCAAAGTGATGTGTTTACATGTTGCTTCGAAGAAAATTTTGCTGCTACTGCCAGGATCAACGATAATAAAAAATAATTTTGTGTGCCCTAGACATGCCCCAAATTTTGATCTTCAAATGATTTGATGATAATATGCCCCCTCAGGAGATAAATTAATGATTTGATGATTTTTAGAATTTTTCCGAAAATATATGATTTTTAGATGATTTTATGATGTTTTGATATTGAAATAATTTATCTCCTGACAAAAAAATGAAGAAATCTAGCTTGAAGATGAGTTTCTAATTAATTTTCTGGATAAAATTAATTAAAAGATAATAAAAATCAACCAAAATACCTTTCCAAAATTTATAAATACTCCAAAAGGTCATTTTCCAATTCATTTTCAATATTTGATTTAAAAAAAACCTTGTGATAGAGACTTTTCTACCAGCTAGAGCAAAATGCCTATCCCCTTCCACACTCACTGATTCGATCGCGTTCGATGTCATCAATGGTCAGCCATGTATGGACCTCCGGTATGTACCCCTTGACCTCCTCGTAATTCATGTTTTTTTGTTTTTTATGCTTTTTAGACCATTAGGCATTTTTTAGCTATTTTAGCACTTTCAAGCCGCGTTGTAGCACTTACAGTCTGATGTATCACTTCCAGAAGGTCAATTAGTGCTTTGAGTTTTAGTGCTTGTGTTAAAAACTCTAGCACTTCTAGTTTGTAATGTAGCGCTTTCGGTAATTTAGCGCTTAGGAGTCTAGAAATAGCGCTTTGATGCTGAATTTTAATGCTTCAAGACTTTTAGCGCTTCGATTCGGTGGATTAGTGCTTTAAGGGTCTATTTAGCACTTCTAGTAAAGCAGTGCTTTGATGGACTATTTTAGCACTTTGATGCAGAAAAGTAGCGCTTCGGGACTTTTAGTGCTTCAGGAGCCTGATTTAGCGCTTCAGAGCGCTGAAATAGTGCTTTTGGGATTTAGCGCTTTCGTGTCAGAATTAGAATTTTTGACATAGTGAATCCTAATTTTGTCAATTCTGATCATGTCCATTCTTTGGAATGGTATGATTTGATAATCTAAATTCATGATGTGTAGGATTGATGCTTTAAATAAGTCTAACTTCTCATGATAGGCGAGAAGAAAATCGTATTAAGGTTCTTAATGATAGGCAAGGAGATGATTCAATATCCGATAAATCTCATGATAGGTGAGATTAGATATTTTTTTGATAAACCTTATGATAGATAAGGTTTGTTGATGTTTTCCCATGAATTTTGATCGAAAATTCATACCAAAATTTTGGAATAGACTTGATAGTAGATTGACTTTTGATTTCTTGACATAGTTCACTGATTTGTTGATTTTCTATTGTGATGATAGGAGCGTTTAGGTACTCTCCAGATGTGAGAGAGGTTTCCATAGACTACAGACTTGATACCTCATCTAACACCAGATGAGCTTCAAGTGATAGGTCGATGTGGCCTTACGAGCTTGCTTGATATGCCCCAGATTAGGATTAATTGGGGTCTGTTGACTGCATTGGCTGAGAGGTGGCATAGTGACCACAACATCTTTCACCTACCTACTGGTGAGATGACGGTCACACCCGAGGATGTTTGGTG
This sequence comes from Sequoiadendron giganteum, assembly GCA_007115665.2. Lineage (NCBI taxonomy): Eukaryota > Viridiplantae > Streptophyta > Pinopsida > Cupressales > Cupressaceae > Sequoiadendron > Sequoiadendron giganteum. The sequence continues at coordinate 311,657,239 of CM021106.1, forward strand.
GATTCTGCGGATTCCGTTTATGGGTGAGATAGTTGGATATGATTCTCGTGGGACCGAGAATAGAGATGCTCTTCGTAGAGTGTTTCAGGATTAGGACATTACAGGTCCAAGCGTTCGGTGGAGGAGGATCGCTGACTCGTATGCTACACTACCAACAGTGCTAGTTGGATTCATTGGAGGTTTCCTTTGTCCTGATCATAGGTCAAAGGGATTCCTGGTTGGCTAGGGTAGGACTCTCGAGAGCATGATGGTACATTGTACCAGATATGCATGGGGGATGTGCATGTTGGCACATCTTTATCATGATCTACACTCGGTCGTGTATCTTGGAGTGAGGAGTTTATCAGCAAGGATGACCCTATTATAGGTGTGGGCATGGGAGCACTTTGTTATTGCTCAGCCTTTTCCAATTGTCGACAGAACAGCTGACAAACCATATGTTTTTTGATACAATGGTCAGTTTACACAGGCCCAGATGGGCAAGTTAGAGCATTGGAGGCAGGTTTTCGATGATACAGATATCGTTACCTGGCGCCCATACCTTGACTGTGAGGAGTGGGATGAGGATGGTACAATATTGGGATTCCTTTGTGATTCCATTTATCTCATCGGTCGTACACCATTTGTTCTTGAGAGATTTCTACTGTGCTGAGTATACCGACAGTATGGCATTGTATAGTGTATGCCACAAGGAGTTGCTCACTATGCGAGGCGATGGATGGATATTCTTGATTGGGATCCATGTTTGTCTTATGATGTGATAGTAGAGGGGTACCGGGCACTACAACCATCACCCTGGGATATGCAGAGGGACATTGCAGAGGCATCGGTTACTGAGGATTATGCCGCATTCCTAGCCTTGGTTCCACATGTGCATATCACCATTCCTGATGAGCCGGTACCTTTACTTGTGTAGGAGGATGTGGTAGAGGGTCTTGCAGATAGTGGGGGTGGAGAGGATTCTTCATCAGGTAGTAGCTCAGAGAGCAGTAGTAGTTCAGACAATAGCAATGATGATAGTGATGGTGGCAGTGGAGGAGATAGAGAGGCAGGACTAGCCATCAGTAGTGTGCCATCTTCTAGTTGGCCTCGAAAGAGGCAAGCAGTGACAGTGCCTTCAGTGGATCAGCAGAGACAGATAGTTGGGCTCCAAGCACAGGTGCAGACTTTGTAGGGGCAGCTGGTACAGGCTCAGGGTTTGCTTGTGCAGACCTAGACTCAGATGTAGGCATAGGCTCATGCCCAGGCTCTATCGCAGGTCCAAGGATAGTTGACTATCGTACAGACATAGGTGGCTACTCTGATAGCTAAGAGAGACAGTGGTCGACAGATTATCGAGAGGGCACAGGAGACAGGGGAGACTCTCTAGAGAGTGGTTGATGGGTCATCAGTGGCAGAGTATATGAGAGAGGTCTTGTGGGCTGGCCATGAGGTAGAGTTCTACAGAGGCCAATATCATGATGCACTGCTTGCATAGCACATAGTCAGCTATGCCCTGTCGAGATCTGGGTGGACTCATACACGGACAGTGAGCGAGGGAGTGACATAGCCTCCACGCAAAGATCCCATAGATCCTGGTTCCTCCAGGGCTGGTGGTGGTGGTACAGGTCATGTTGGGCCCGCACATTCTGGCAGTAGCAGATCATAGATGCTATTGTGAGCTTCTATGATGTATATTACGATGTAGCTTTTTGTTGATGATGTATTTTTAGATCGGAATTCATTGTATACTTGACACTTGATATATAAATGAGATGCAGTTTATATGATATGATGATGGTTTGTGATTTTTATGTGATGGATGCATTTATTATGTGATGTATGCAATATGTGATGAGTTTATTTTGATGTAATGGTGTAAGGATAAATGTATGTGTAGACTAGATGATATATGGATGTATGATGTGATGTATGAGTCTCTTAATGTGATAATATGCATGAATGGATGGATAAATGTTAACATGATGATGAAAAAAAAATGATGATTTTATGATAAATGATAATGTAATGGATGTAATGATAATAATGACGTGATTTTAATTTTTTAATGTATGGATGGTAAATAATGTATGCATATTTGGGTTGGATAGATGATAATGTAATGATGTAATGAGAATAATGGTAAAAATGAACATGATGTACCCTATGGCACGATGTAATTCATAATTTATTTGATGCATGAATGATAAAATGGATGATGTAATGATAAAACAAAATGATGAGATGATGATTCCTACATGTCTTTGATGATTTTTGGATTTTATGTCAAGTATACTTAGTCTGATTTGTGGATTAGATAATCATTTATTTGTCCCATTTATGCAACAAATACTCTGCAGATAATGCGAAATGAGGGATGCAATCTAATTTTAACATGCAACTATATGCAAAACGATAGTCATTTTAACAATATCTTTGTGTTTTTTGTCATCATAGAGCTTTATTGGATGTTGAAAGTGAGTACAAGCGTCAATGGTATGTGTTAGACCAATGACGACCTGAGTACTTCTTTCATGATTTTTGATTTTTGATATTGCAAGCGAACACAAGCATCTAGGTATGATTGAACCGTGATGACCTGAGCATTCATTGTGTAAATAGGCAGTGGTTAATCATTTCAATGTGTCAATTCCAAATGTCATCGATGATACATTTGCATAGCACATCCCCCGACAATTCATACATTTATATGATTAACTTACAAACAGCAAATAATAAAAACATCATTCTTTTTCCTTGTTCCTCTAGTTCAAATACATCATTGAGAAACTCCAAAGAAATGATAATCAAAAGTTATTTATCCAATGTTTACTTGAAGTGTTTCATTCATTATTCAGATTTTAGATCATCCATCCTGATTTTTCTGATGTTTTTGGATTTTCGAGATTCTGGACCAAAGACTTAACCTAGTAACCTATCTTAGGGGTCTCGGGGGTTGATATAAGATTAGCCTTGCCTACGTTACACACGTAGAGACCACGTAGTTCGACTGACACAGACCTATGTTTTTGGGTTTTTCTTTTTCAGACTTAAGTTTTTGACATGTTTTTGGATTTTCGATAATGATATGGGTGGTTGATGTCCTTCTAACGATGATTGACATTGCGCTTTGATCTTTGTTTTTATTTTTCTGTTACACTATTGTTTTCCCTTTGGTGAAAGCGATGTTATTGTTGCCCCTAGTGATATCCAGATGTTTCCCCCAAGCTTTGGAGTGATACTTGACTATATGAATGATTTTGATATGGATGCAAAAAGGCAAGATGATAGACATGATATGAAATGGTACTGACTGCCAGACTAATGATCCCGATATATATCAAAATAGATGGGAAAGTTGATCTTAGAATCACATACGATGCCTGTTTCTAGGTTTTCACCATATGCTTTGATTACACTCTTCGTGTTTTTGTATTTTATCATTTTTTATTTTTATTTTATTTCATTTTTTCATTTTTATTTTTTTCTGTGTGTTTTTGTGTTGCCAAGATGCCTGTTTGCCAGGTTTTCATCAAGGAATGAATTTTTACAAGTTTGACCTGTGCACTAGGAGATTCAAGCATAGAATTTTTGGAGATGAATAGTATTGATAGGTTCATCAAACAAATCCCCTTCAGATGTTGATAGCTAATATGCTCCTGATCCATATACTGACGTGATGACAAAGGGACCAAGCCACTTAAGCTCAAATTTTACTTTCTTCTCTCTATCTTGCTGATTCCTAGGATTCTCTTTTAGTACTAAATCTCCTACTTGAAAGATCCTTGGATTTACCCTGTGGTTGTAACTTCTTGACATCCTCTGTTGATAAGTCGTTAGATGATTAACAGCTTGTTGATGATGGTCATCTAGTAATTCCAGTTCCTGAAGTCTAGAGACCCTATAGTTTGCATCTAATATGATACCTCTAAGTGATACACGAAGGGATGGAATCTCAACTTCAATTAGTAATATGGCTTTTGACCCATATACCAAGGCATATGGTGTAGCTCCCATTGGTGTTTTGATGCTTGTTCTGTAGGCCCATAGTGCAGGATTGAGTTGAACATGCCAGTCACGTCCAACATAGTTAACCATCTTTTTGAGAATTTTGGGTATTGTCTTGTTTGAGGCCTCTACTTGGCCATTCCCTTGTGGATAGTATGGTGTTGAAAACCGATGTTGGATATGAAATTTATCACATAGCTCTTGGACATCTTGATTCTTGAATGGTCATCCATTATCAGTGATAATGGATTGAGGGATTCCATACCGACATATGATGTAGTTCAAAATGAAAGAGGAGATCTGCTTCCCAGTGATAGTAGTAAGAGGTACTGCTTCAATCCATTTTGTGAAAGATTTTGTAGCTGTTATAATGAACTTGTGTCCATTAGATGAAGATGGATTGATAATTCCAACTAGATCAAGACCCCATTGAAGAAAAGGCCATGTTGATGTGAAGGGATGCAGTTCTTGTGCTGGTGCATGAATCAAATTAATGTGAATATGACACTTTTTCCATTTCTTAACAAACTGATATGATTCTTTCTCCATGTATGGCCAATAATATCCCAAACGGAGGAGTTTCTTAGCTAGAGTCATCCCACTCGAATGAGTACCAAAAATACCCTCGTTAACCTCTCGTAGGGCCGTTTCAGATTCATTATGTTCTAGACATTGGAGTAAAGTACCATCAAGACCTCGATGATAAAGTATGTCAGCGATTAAATTATGTCATGCGGATTGGCGGATGAAGTTTCATTTTTGGTTCCTAGATAAGTCAAGATGAAGGACATTGTTTTTCAGATAGGCATAGATTATTTCATAGATGGAGGTTTTTGTGGTTTCGATATGGTGGATGGTAGCGGATTCTTGATTATTATGGGAAGGAAATGAGACTTGTTCTACCATGAACTCATAACAAACACGTTTCTCAGGAAATTGTAGTAATGAACCAATTGTAGCCATAGTGTCTGCATCTTTGTTCTCAGGTCTTGGAATTTTATCAAACTTGATACTGACAAAGGATTGTTTCAGATTATCTATTTGTTGCTTGTAGGGCCTCAACTTTTTATCTTTGGTTTGATATTCATCATTCACTTGATAAATAACTAGTTGAGAGTCCCCATATACCTGTAAGTCCATGATTTTCCATTGAATAGCTGTTTTGACCCCAATGATTAATGCTTCATATTTTGCCACATTATTTGTACACTGGAACATTAATCAATATGACTTTGGAATGGTGTGTCCTTGCAGAGAAATGAACAAGATTCCTACTCCTGGTCCTCGCTGTGTATATGATCCATCAAAATACAATACCCATTGGTGGGGCATTATTGTCATGATATATGCATCTGGAAACTCCATTGTCATTGGTTGATCATTTGGTAGAGGAGCCTCTGATAATTGTTTTAGCGATTACCTGTCCCTTGATTGCCTTTATCTCTACATACTAAATTTCAAATTCACTGAATAGCATGACCCACTTTTCCAGTCTACCTGTTAGGGCAGCTTTACTGAGTAGATACTTTAAAGGATCGATCTTTGCTATTAACTTGATTGTATGATTTAACATGTAGTGTCTTAGTTATTGAGTAGTGAATACTACCATCAAGCATGATTTCTCTATGAAAGTATAATTGATTTCATATCCATTCAATATCTGGCTGATATAATAGATGGCATGTTCTTTCCCTTCATTATCCTCTTGCGCTAAAAGTGCCCCCAATGAGATATCTGTCATAGCAATGTATAGTATGAGTGGCCATCCTTTCGTGGGTGGCATGAGAATGGGTGGTCACATGAGATACTACTTGATTTGATTGAATGTTGTCTCACACCCTTCGTCCCATTTGAAATCAATGTTCTTATGCAATAGATGATTGAAAGGATGACTTTTATCCACTAGTTGTGAGATGAATCTTCTGATTGATTGGAGCCTCCCCTATAGTGATCAAAGTTCACTTATGTTCTTAGGAGGTGGAATTTCCATTATTGCTTTGACTTTTGCTGCATCCACTTCTATACCTTTTTTCGAGACAATGTACCCTAGCAGTTTTGCTGATGTAACCCTGAAGATAGATTTCTTGGGGTTTAACCTGACATTGAATTTTTCCATTTGTGTGAAGATTTTGTCTCGGATATGCAGATGTCCTTACCTAGTAGTACATTTTTCCAAGATGTCATCCACGTAATCCTCCATGAAGGTGTGCATCATATCATGGAAGATTTTTGTCATTGCTCTTTGATAAGTGGCTCCTGCATTCTTTAGACCAAATTGCATGACATTCCAGCAGAAGGTTCCCCATGGGCATGTGAAAGTTGTCTTTTCCTGATCTTCAGGAGCTACTTTTATCTAATTGTATCCTGAGAAACCGTCCATGATTGACAACATGGCATGCCCAGCTATCAAGTCTATGATGATGTCTATGTTTGGTAGTGGAAAATCATCTTTCAGACATGCTTTATTCAGGTCCCTAAAATATGTGCATATTCTGATACTATTGTCTGGTTTTGAAACAGGTACAAGATTCAATATCCATTTGGCATAATCTATAGACCGTATGAATCCAGCATCCAATAATTTCTTTAACTCCGTTTTGACCATCAATGCGATGTGAGAATGAATTTTTCTTAACTTTTGCTTGATTCTTGAGGGCAAAGACAAGTGATGCATAAGCAGATTTGAGTCTAAGCCTAGCATATCAAAATATGACCAAGCGAAGTTGATGCTTCTTTGTTTAAAGAATTGGATGAATTCTATTCTGTCATAGATTCTGCCAGATGTAGGATTTGTGCCTTGTCTTCAGTGCCAATATTCACAGACTGTGTCGGTTCTACTAGGACTGATGATCTTTCATGATAGTGTTTCGGAAGAGTGTCAAATCTTCCATCCTTTAGTGCCTTAGAAAGGTTTTCACTGTTAGATGCGTTCTTTATTTTTACTTTTTCCAGATCTAATGCTGCCATTGAATGGTTTTCACCATTCGATATGTTTTTCCTATTGTTATTTTTGCAACTGGAAGATTTGACACCCTCCTGCTGAGTCACATTGTTATGAGTATTACAAACAGAAGTTGTACCAGGTTCGGCATGACATAGGAAGTTTATGATGGCATCATCATTTGTAAATATTGGTATATTCAAAGGTTCGATAGGTTCCCAGTCAATGAGTTCAGGATGGATTAATGGCATTTGGTTATCAGATTTTTGCAAGGCGATGGTTGTAAGGGTGTGGACAACCATTTCGTCATAATCATTTACTTGAATGTCGAGGTCCGTGATGGTACTTTCTTCCAGATCGCCTAATCCACTCGAAGTCTGCTCATCCCCGCTCGAATCATCAATATCTAGTGAACCTTCTATGAGTGGTCTAGACCCAGAACCTTGGCCCTCCTCATGCGTAGTTACATATTTTTGGACTACATCGACTTGAATATCAATGAAAAATAGACCAGAATATAATTCCCACTCATATTCATTTGAGTCTATTTCGGAGCCATCCTGAAACTGAAGGATATTTTCTACAACTATCTTTGTTAATTGTTGCTTCTCTTCCTTAGAGTATCCTAGCCCTGGCATCTCTTTTGTGTGGAGAGTGAGAGGTGTAATAGGCTCGGTGATTCCATCTTTTCTTAATCCAATGGGTCCTTGTCCTTCATATCCCATCTTTTCTAAAATAGCCTTTCCTTTTCCATATTGATCGGTGTTGATGGCGACATTTTTGATACTGACATCTGATGTAGAGGGTTCCTCATCTTTGTATAGCCAATCCAGGATTCATTGTCGCTTGTTTCATCCTCTATTGTACCCTTTTTGACAAACCTTTCATCTAGAGCTATAACTGGTAATGATGTTTGAGACTTGATCACAGATGGTTGACCATATGTTCTAGGAGATGGCATTAACTATGATAGGTTAAGTGATTGCTCCATTGAATAAGTTCCCATCCCTATGTCCTTCAGTTGGATTTGTTCTTGGAACTTGTGTGATAAAGAAGGTTGTTGATCTGGTTTATCTGTTGATTTAATTTCAACAGGACTTGTGTCTTTTTCTTTACCCCTCTTTTCTACCCATTTAGTAGTGATGCTTGGACGTTGTTCATCTTTATATGATGATGCTTCCCTATTGTGTGGTATGAAGGTATCTTGAGAGATCCTAAGTGTGTCACAATGTTGAGGGTGATTGTAATCAACAGATATAGTCACCTCTCATCCATTTACTGGGAACTTCAAACATTGATGATATGTCAAAGGTACAACTTGCATTTCATGGATCCATGGTTGGCCCAAGAGAATGTTGTATGTTAATTCTTTCTTGAACACTTGACATGCAATATGTTTCATTATGGGCCCCACTTGGATAGGTAATACAATCAAGCCTTTAGACAATCTCTCTTATTCATCATATGCTTTAATAGTCATTTTTCTGCGAGAACCAATAGCATCATCTGAATATCCTAGTGCATGGATTAGCTTGACTATGCAAATATTTAGACCAGCTCCCCCATCTATTAAGACTCTCTTGATGTGGTGATTGTGGATTAAGACCTCAATATGGAGTGCCATATTATGGGGATGGTTCAATGAAATATCATCCTGTTCGGAGAATGATAGACAATGTGGGGTAGTCAAATGTCCCACCATAGCTTGAAATTGACACACATCTAGATTCTTTGGTACCGTAGTGGCAACTAAAGCTTGTTTGAGAACCTCCTTATGTGATGGTGATATTTTAAGGAGCTCTAGTATGGATATCTGAGTAGGAATCCTTTGCAATTGATCGATGATGTTATAGTGTGATGGAGGTGGAACCGCGTGTGTAGACCCAATTCCTTTTAACATGACCTTGGCTTGCCCCCTAGTCATTACATTTACTGGTTGATGCTCTTGATGTTCTCTGATTTTTATGACATTGATTTGATTATCAGAGTTTGAAATGTTTGGGAGTAAGTCCAATGGAGTAGTGTTGATGATTTTGGGTCCGTCAATGTTGTGGCCAACTATATGATCACTCTCTATTCCAGATGGACAAAGGATTGTTGTGTCAAAGACATGGTTGATATTCTTCCCTTTGTTGTTTGAAGATGAAGATGCTCCTTTTTCATAGTTTGGCAAAGGGTCTTTGAAAGCCGAGTGATCGTTGTTGTTTTGCGGTGTCTCAACATATGCTTTATTGTTGTCAATCAAATATTGTATTACATGTTTTAACTCCATACAGTCGTTAGTTTTGTGACCCTTTTTGTTATGGAAGTTGCAATAATCAGCGTCATTCCACCATGGTGGTTTGACCTTAGGATCCCAGAATCGTGCTTCTCTTGCAGTGATAAGACCACTAGCGAGCAACTAGTTCTTTCATTCTGGATTCTATAGATTGGCCTAAAGGTGTGAACCTTCGTCAATATGATGGTTTTTGATATCTTTACGCCTTGACGATCTCATTGCTTGACAGGTTGATCATTGTTTAGATTCTTTGATGCCGATGTTGTCAAGTTAAAAACCGGTTTGACATTTGAGGAATCATTTGTTGTTTCGTTGATAGTCGTGTTGCAATTCTTTTGCCAAAATTTTGGCTTATCACTACTAGAGTATTGATTTGAGGATTTACCTGTGTTGTTTGATTTATCGTTAAAAATTTTTATAACTGCTCTTTTGACCAATGCTTCCTCGATTTTGAGACCATTTTCGATGACTTTCTGAAATGTGGGAGGGCATTGTAGTTCCAATCTATAACTCATTTCTTTTGTTAAGTTGTCAATAAAAAATTCTATATTTTCTTCCTCCAGAATTGATCTAGGATATCTAGCGAACAAGCGTCGCCATCTTTGGAGAAAAGATAAGAATGTTTCCCCCTTGTATTTCTTTAGATTATAAAGATCCTTGATTGTTACATCGTGTTTGATGTTGAAGGAGTATTGAGAGATAAATTTGTTGACGAGTTCTTCAAAAGTTCTGATATTGGGTTTTAACTTTGAAAACCACTCCATGCATGATCCTCCCAAACTCCTTGGGAATAGTCTCATTAAATATGTCTCCTCTTGTGTAAACTCAAGACTCATTTTTTTGAATTCTCTGATGTGATCAATTGGATCTGTTCTACCATTATACTTATCGTATTTTGGGATCTCACAATGTCTTGGAAAAGGTATCAAGTCGATCATTGCGTCAAAAGGATAAGGAAAAATGTCCTGTATCGCATATCTCTTGGTAGTCCCTTTCTTCATATCTTGCATTTGCTTTTGTAACAGTTGCTTTTGAGATTTTAAAGCGGCAACTAGATCTATCATTTGTGTTGGTTGCAAAATTTCTGCCTCACTTGTGGTAGGTGCTTCCTTTAGACAGTTTACATCAAAATCTTTGGGAAGTTTGGCACCTGATTCAGCCAACATCAAAAGATATTTATCCATATCTTGTTCTAGAATCTTTTCCATAAATATATGGAACTTAGGATTTTGTTGAGCTACTTGGATGTCCTCTAGAGTTATGTCATTTTTATCATTTCAGTTCAGATTGTTCCAAGGATTTTCCTCTGCCATTGCTTGGGATTTTAAAATTTCTTGCTCTAAGAATCTTTGTTTTTGGGACCTAGTGAAGATTGGCATACAAAATTTAACCCTTTCTTCTGAAATGTTGATCTTCTATGTTGAAAATGTCAATTGAAAATTTTAACAAAGTCGAATAAGATGACAGATCTTATTGATGAGACTATGTTAAAAATTTGATTGCTATACTTAGTTTCGTGATGAAGGATGATAATATCCTGATGATGAAACTTTAGTGTAGTAATCGTTTTTGTATTGATTTTGACACTTGTGATTTGTAAGATCTTGTTTTCAGTTGATAAGATTGAAAGTTTGTATAAAACTATCTGTTTTCGGTCTCTAGATGGTGATTCTGATAAAAAGAAATTTAATTCTGATGAAAATTGTGGATAAACTGACAGACTGATTGACTGGTAAAAATTTTGAACTCTCTATTTTGAAAGCGCTAAAATAGAGGACAAAAGCGCTATTTCCTAGAAGCGCTAAAACAGAGTGCCGAAGCACTGAAATAAGTGACAAAAGTGCTAATTGACAAAAAGTGCTAAAACAGTGCTTGGAAGCACTGTAGAATTTGATGAAAGCGCTAAAATAGTGGCCGAAAGTACTATAAAATTTGATGGAAGCACTATTTTACCAAAAGCGCTGAAATATAGACTGAAAGCGCTGAAGCAGTGCCCGAAAGCGCTATTTCCTAGAAGCGCTAAAACAGTGACCAAAAGCGTTGAAACAGGTTTCCAGAACGCTTAAAAATAGAAGTTTTAAGATTTTCCATTATAAAATCTGATCTGGCCTTGTGGCATACTGTATCAGGGATTGCAGAAGATAAGAAGGATGTATGCGTTGACTACAGTTGTGATATTGAGTGAGAGCTCTTCTTTGAAAGAAGGCTTGTGAATAGAGCGGTTCTACCGAGTAATCTAATGTGTGGCCCCTAGCAAAATCATGATATCGATGAATGAATGCTCGGTGTTGTAAAATGAGTTTCCAATTTTGATATAAAAAACATTGTTTTCTCAATTTATTTCTATAACCGAGAGGTTTCTTGGGCCTTGTGACTTTGATTTTTCTCTTGACAAATGCGGTGGACTTCCACTTTCACAACAGGGATTTTCTTGATATAGTTTGACTTTGTTGGTTTTCAGGATGATCTTAAATTTGATGTTAATGAATTTGTGAAAACACAGCATGCAATTTTGAATATTTTTAACTGAATAGATCGTGTATGTTCAAGAATCATGAATGATTCTTATTGATTTTGACTGGTTGTTTTAACAATTGTACATAAATCAAATAGACTCACACTTAAGGACAAGTAGGTCATCATTATACTCACAGCCCACATCTTGAATTACGTTGACTCACACAGTCGTGTCACCCCCTAGAGGGCGCCTATGTTTCTGTCATTGTCAGGCATGTACTCAAATTGACGGAAGTGGATACCAAATCCCTTGAGCAAGCGGTCCTTGGTAATTATATGGTGAGTGTCTTGGGGGCAGATTCTTCCCTCCCCTTGCACCATGAGTATGACAATGTATGGATACTGACTCGGTGAGAAACTACTCTATGGTTCATAGATAGGGTTCCGTTCGGTGTGGCAAATAGATAAACTCCCTCAGGAGACCTCCCAATCTTTAGAACAAAGATTTTGGGGATGGTTATCTTGCTCACTACTGTCAAATTGGACTTTCATCAACAACTTGCATTTTTATTATAGTGGGTTAGAAAACCTAGCTTTGGTTGTTCCCACTTAGGTCGTTCTCGTAGGCTGAGTACTTTTTCCCACTACGGTGGGCCTGCTAAAGGATTTAACAAAGCGTAAATGACATGAAGTAAAAGTGAATCTGGCACTTTGGTCACCCAATTAAGGGGAGAGCATAAGCCTAATCACCACAAGCACAGAACATAATTTTGTCTTGTTTTAAGCCCAAAAGAATTTTTCTAATCTATGTGAAGGTGTTGCTTCACAGAAATCATGATGTTCTTTTTAACTTCTACTGTAAGAATGTGATGAATATCCTAGGATTGATAGATTTTCTTTAAGAAAAACAAGAAAGTGACTATCCTAGGATTGATATATTTTAGGAACTTTGAAGTGACTATCCTGGATTGATCAATTTTAGTCCAATTGTGAATAAAAAAAAAAAATCTAGCCACAGATGCATCGGATTCAGACTAATTTTACAAAAGCATTGGAATATTGCCCCGAAGCGCTAAAACAGTTACCTGATGCGCTAAAACCTGAAAGCACCGAAACAGGACCCCAAAGGGCCAAAGTTTTCCCTAGAAGCGGTAAATTACTTGATGCACTAAAATAGTGACCAAATGTGCTAAAATAGTGACCGGAAGTGCTAAAACCGAAAGCGTTAAAACAACGACTAGAAGCGCTAAAACTTTTAATGAAAGTGCTACAAGAAAAACTCGTCGAGAACCTGCATGATACTTTCCAAAAAAATTGCAAAAATTGGGCAAAAATTGGGCAAAAATTGGGGTTAATGCCCCATGGTGGGCGCCCAATTGTAAGTGTGAATATGTGAATAAGATTAAAACACTTCTTAATACGACATTATATCAATAGACAAGTTAAATGAATCAATTCAAAGGAATTATCTATCAAAAGCATCATATTGCTCTCTATCTCCAAATATTTGTTAAATCAAAATTTCTCTTAGATCGTGAGTGCACTATGATTGTTAAAATGACTATTCAAAGAACAAGATAATGCTAATGCAATATTAAATGATGAACAATGTAAACTAGCATATATGAAATAGATAATTGCAGCTACAAGAGGCAGCCATGGTTGAAAACTTGATTGCTTGATGCTTGAATTCCTGTAGAGTAAGAGTGCATAAACTTGATTATCTGGATCCTTTTCTTGGTTCAATGAGGTTGTATTTATAGATTTCCTAGCTGTAGAAATGCACAGGGAAAGCTTTGAAAGGCTTGGATTCAATCTGGAGAATTGAGTGGTGAGAGATGGAGGAGATTGAGAGAAAGATGGAGATTGTCTCTACCCATGAAAACACTAGGCAAGAGAAGAGGAAGAATTGATGGAGGAGGATTGAGAGATCAAATTCCAAATTTGTCTCTAATTTGTCTCCAAAACTTCCCGTGAAGTTTCAATCAATTAATTTTGACATGATTTTGACATAAATTAGACATAGGATATCTAATTCATTTTTGAAAGAATATAGATGGAATATTCTTTGTGCTTTAATTCAAATATTTTGATTTATTTAAATTAGCAAAAAAAGAGATAAATAATTTAATAAAACAAACTATAGGATAGTTGTTTATTAAATTAAACAGAAGAATACGACAATTAATTAATTAAGTGTTTTATCTTTATTTAATTAATTTAAGATGGATGTGATAGATTGAAATAGGGATTTGATAATTAAATTGAACAAAGTATTTAATTTTGTTTATTTAATTAAGATGAATTTAAATGTGAACTATATAAATAAATATTTCTATTTAATCAACAGTAGAGGAAATTAGGATAATTAATTAAAAAATTTGTATTTAATTAATCGGATGCTCCAGACCAATTTTAGGTGTATACAGAGAGTGTTAAGGAGATTAAAGATAATAAAAGTGCTATGAGGTTTAAATGAAATAAGAGCTTCTTATTTATATGCTTCACTTGACATTTGATCAATTGTGAAGATTAATTAGAAAGATCAATGGATAGGAAAATTCAAGATAGGGAAAGAGCCAAATTTGATTTTTGATGAAGGGGGGAAATTAAAATAATTAAATAAATTTATTTATTTAATTCAAAATGATAGTGGGAGAAATAAATATATATTAATTAATTTATTTTAAAAATACGTAATTTAAATAAATTATTTTTTAATTTATTTAAAAGAGAAGTGTTAACTAATTAAATAATTTTTTAAAATTATTTAATTATAGAGGAAAAAATTAATTTAAATTAATTATTTCTAATTAATATTAAAGGGGAAATGATAAGTGATGAAAATATTGATTTGTGGAGAGGGTGATGATAGGCTAGAGGCTTGTTTAGGGTAGCGAGTTTGGTTCAATTGCTTATAGTGGGTGGGGGAGGCCACGTCCTCTCCCATGAAGTTAACCTCATACTCTTGGCTTTCCTACATTTTTTTCCTTCCATGTGCCATAAGTTTTAGGGTTTCTTCTTGGTGGTTCTAGGCTTTAATTCTACGCTCGTTTCTTTTTCTTGTGGTTTCGCTTGTGTGGCTCTTGGCCCACTAATCTTTATGCTGAGGGGTACAAAATCCCTCAATATTGGCACCTAACCACCAAATATTGGGTCTAACCCTAGAGTAATAGTATCAAAATTTTCAAGGAAGTGATTCTTGACAGTGGTGTCTTTGTTCCTAGGGCTATGAAGTTTCAGGCATCTTTTCAGCGCAAAGAGGGCAGTTGTAGTCTCAATGGACCAGAGGAAGGTAAGTACCCTCCTACAACCACCTTGAGCATGAAACTCTCTGCAAACATTGAAATGAAAGGGACAACTTCTCGTGAAAGGTTTAGATTAGTAGAAACTACAATCTTTCTAGTTGTTATTGATTTAAATAAAGTTCCAGCAAGGAAATTTTTAGATTCTTGGTTTGCAAATATTTGGTCTAATAAATTCAAAATTCAAATTAGTTTTTCTAGTTACTTAAATGTGGATTGTTTACAATTTTTCTTAAAATTCATTAAATGTAGTTAAAAGTGTTATCGAAACCTAACTAAAACTTGGGGGATGCATATTTAGAGCTCTCACATGGTCGCCCTCAGCCATCATTGATGAGGTACTAGCCTTGTCCTGCCCTAGATGGGTTGTCATTAAAAATATTCCTCCAGAGTTCTAGAGGATTATCCCTCAACTGTTAGAAGTGATTGGGGGGTTATCTGCCTAGATGAAACCAAGGTTGTTCTCCCCCATCATGATGTGCATGCACTCGACTCTCTAGAACCTGGAGTTGAGATCCCTGATGTGCTTGAAATTGGGGATGAAGAAAATTCTTCTCTTTTCCCCTTGGAGGTTTTGGGTGGCCTAAAAACTTGCTATTTATGTAGGAAGGAAGGCCATTTAAGAAAAAATACCCCCTAATTAAAAAAATACTAGCCATGAACAAACTAGCCCCCCACCCTAACTCGAATCCCATCTCAAGGTTGACGTTAGAAGTGGCTATGGTCGAGCCCTCTAGCTTTGACCAATTAGCTAGTGCTAGGCCTATTGAGGATAACTTAGTTAGTAATCCCCTCAAGGGGTTGTCTCAAGCCCTAGATGTGGTAAGCACTTCCATTCCTACCCCTTCCCCCACCTCAGTGCAAGTGCACTCGGACAGGTGGGTGAATGTTGGTGGCAACCCTAAGTTATCCTTGGGACCAACTATAAGTTTTGAGGCTATGGTGGGTGAGGGTAGTGCTCCCCACCTACGCTCCAATGGCTTCAACTCCAAATATTCCTTTGAGGTTATGTCAATAATCTCCCTAGATGAGATAAATTCTCCAAAGCTGGTTAAAACTCTTGACAGTAATCTTGATCCTAGTTTGAAGGTGTCTGATGTTCTTCCCACTATGGGCCCTACAGGTGATCAATACTTATTGAGTAAATTGAATGCACAACAACTAGTTATCGAAGATATAAGAAAAATGATAGTAGACATTTTTTTTAATTCTAGTAATAAGTCTAATCCCCCAAAGTCTCTAATTATCAGTTCAGACATGAGGGATGTGAGGTAAACCCAAAAAAATGCAGGTTGGATCTTGACAAGGATGAGAATGCTAGGTTGTTTGGGGGTGATATGTCCTCCTCATTGTCAGTTGAAGTGGTGTCAAAATTGGAAGTCCCTGCCATTGGTATTGGTTGTCTCACCCTAGCGACTGGGGGATGAAAGTAGAAGCTTCACCTTCTGCTCCTATTTCTTTTGTTGACCTTCCTGCTGGCCACATATCATCTAGTGATGGTGATCCCTCATCACCTAACCAATCTTGCATTCTTGCCCCTAGGTTGACCTCAACATTAGCCAATTTCATTGAGGTACCTTCTCCCCTTCCTAATCCCATCTTTAGCTTCAATGAGCCCCTAACCACTAAGAAACCCATAGTGGGTAGTGGTTCTAGTGGAGTACATAGGACATGACCAGGTTAGCAACACTAATTTTTCAAGGCCTTCCTCTCTTGAGAGGAAAAGTAAAAATAAATATGAAACAAAAGACCCTATTGAGCAGCCTAAAGATCTAGGGGTCAGTGTTAAAGAGAGTATCACTGATGGGAAACTTGAGAGTGCACCTAAAGTTAGAAATGGTCCTGGAAGACCAATGAAAAATAGAAAATCAATACCAATTGGTAAAAATGTGAAGATGTCCCAAATTAAAATAAAAAATATGAGTGTGGTGTTTTGATCACATGCTACTAAAAAACTAGAAATTGAGGAAAAGTTCCCAATTTCTTTGAGTAGTTCATGTGTGACCAAGAGGAAACCCCCATGAATTTTGAAGATGGAATTTAACTACATCCATTGTAATGTTAGGGGACTTGGATCCCTTGACAAAAATTACCTTGCTAATAGGTTTTTGAACCTTGAAAAGCATGAGGATGTCATTTTTATTCAAGAAGTTAAGGCCACTAGGTTCATTCTTGAAACAAATAGTGAAGTTCATCTTTAAAGAATCCTCCTATTTCTTCACCAAGCATGAGAAGGGGAGAGGAGGCACTATTGTCCTCCTCTCCAACAAATGGACTCAGTTTGTCACTGATCATGGAACTTCCACATGCAATAGGGTAGTATGGTTCACATTGGAAAAGGATGGTTGTAGGATGGGAGTATGCTCCATGTACGCCCCAATGACCACAAAGGCACCTCTTTTGGAAATGACTTACAAATCTCCCCAAAATTCCATGGTTTTTTGGGGGGGATTTTAATATAGTAGAGCACCTGGAGGACAAGTGGGGTGGGGTGGATATTCATGGAAAGGTAATGAAAAACACTTATGGATGAGACTAAAAAACAAGTTTAAGCTATTTGACCCCTTGGAGGGGGAAAGGAAAGAACTCAAAGGTGTGTGGTTTTCTTGTTGCATTTTGCAGAAAGGGGACATGAGAATTTATTGTAGGCTAGATAGATTCTATGAAAATAAGGACCACTTCAGTTTCTTGCCTTATAAGGAGGGCCTCAAAGCCAATTTCTATCTTTATACTATGTTAGACCATCACCTAATTATAGATAAGATTTCCCTGAACCTTGGAATTCCTAGAAAGTCAGTGAAGAAGGCTAACTTCATGCTCAATACCCATCTATTAAAGGATGAGGACCATAAGGATGTCATTGCATCCATTAGGGAAATCAACAATTGGATGTTCAAGGGTGCTAGTGCCAATGAAAGATGGAATCAAAATGTTGAAACTTGGGGAAAGATGTTCTAGACCATTGGAAAAAGAAAGCGATGGATAGTAGGAGGGAGGATAATGCACTACAAGATTGCCTCCTTGATGTTGAATCAAAACTTCAAGCTAATCACAAGAATGTGAGATTAGGGGAGGAGCTTGCATTGGCTAAAAACAACATTAGGAGAATCTAGAACCATAAGATTCAAGGCCTTAAGGTGAGGGCCAAGCTAAATTAGCTTAAGTGTGGGGACAAAGGGTCCAAGTTCTTTTTCAATTACATCAAGGAGAAGGGGATTATAGAGAAGATTGATCAAATCTGGGAGGGTGAACAATTGTTTACCATGTAGGAAAATATTAAATCAGTCCCATGCTTATTTCCAAAACCTGTTTACTTCTTAAAAGGATAATGAGGGCAACCAGGCTACTAGGGAGTTCATTAAAGGTATCATTCCTAGGAAAATATCAGATGCAGATGCCATGAAGCTTTCAAGAAGCTTGTCCAAAGATGAGATTAGGAAGGCTATCCTATCCATGAACAATGATAAATCCCTAGGCTGTGATGGGCTACCTATGGAATTCTACAATACCTTCGTGGAATGGGTTTGTGATGATTTACTTCAAGTATACACTAAGGCCATAAGCAGGGGCTCGCTAAGGAAGGTCATTAATAAGGGCCTCATCAAGCTCTTGCCCAACGGGGGATAGGACCCTGATGAAGAATTGGAGGCCAATAACCTTATTAAATGTCTCTTACAAGATTCTTGAAAAAGCTATAGCCCTTAGACTGGTGGATATTCTACCAAATTTCATTAAGAACACTCAGACCAGGTTTATTAAAGGAAGGTATATATTAGAAAACCTGATAACAAGTTGGGAGGCCATAGAATGGTCAAGGTATACAAATAAAAATTTTGCAATGATACTTCTTGATTTTGAGAAAGCCTATGATAGGGTGGGATGGCCCTTTCTAATGATAGCCCTAGAAGTGTTTGGCTTTCCCCCCATGTTTCGTGGTATGGTGGAAACCTTATTGAAGGATGTAATTGCATAGGTTGACAGAAATGAAGCACGTTCAAATGCTTTTAACTTGGAAAGGTCTATTAGGAAAGGGTGTCCACTTGCACTTACCCTCTTTTCTATTGCCTCCAATGCTCTCCACTACCTTCTGAGACACAAATCTCAATCCCCAAGTGTGAGAGGCATTAAAACCCTTGATCAAAATCAATTAATCAATATTCGATTTGTTGATGACACGACAATCTTCTTAGACTTAGAAGAAGAGAACATGGAAATCCCAATGAAAAAACTCAACACCTTCTTCTAGGCCTTAGGTTCTAAAATATCCATTTCCAAATCCAATATGCTTGGTTGGATGGAAGCCTCACCAGATTGGATCATGAAGTTTTATTTTCAATGGGGAGGGCCTAATAAGAAAACTAGATACCTAGGGATACCTTTTGCAATAAATCCTCTTAAAAGAAATGGTGAACTGGATTATCTCTAGAATTGAAAAGAAAATTGAAGGTTGGAACAAGCAATATCTCTCGCTTGTTGAGAGAGTGCAAGTGTTTCAAAATAATATTTCTTCCTATAGTATTTACTTTGCCTCTGTTTGGTTTGTTAGCAGCTACCAGGTCAATGAGATCCAAAAAAGAATAAAGGGCTTTCTCTGGTCAGATGGCAAGGGCAAGAGGAAAAAACATGTTGTCAAATGGGAATGGTGTTGTATTTATAATTGTCATTATGGATTTGGCCTCAAATATCTAATGCTTCATGGCATCACGCTAGAAGCTAAATGGATTGCCAAAGAAATGAGTGGAAACGAACCATGGAAGGTGCTAGTAAGAAACAACATTCAACTAGCCACTTCAAAACATGTTAAGGCCTATAAAGGGTTGCTTGTTAGTGATATTATAGCTAACAAATACCCCATGTCTGCATTCAACTATGTATTCTTTAGATGTGGAAATTTTGGGCGTTGGTGAAACACTATGTGTTGTGCAAACCCAATATTGTCTCCACTAACTACCCCCTTGTAGCTCCATTTAGTGGAATTTGGCTTGTAGGAACAAACCCTTGGCTCTACTACAAGGTTGTTCTACCAAGAAGTGGAACCAATCTAGCATTCAAACCTTCTAGGAAATCCTTATCAATGGGAAAATCAAAATTTGGTACTATCTTGTCTCTGAATACAAGCTCCTTGACTCTAGTATGAGGACATATAACATTTTAGTTGATGCCTGTAAGGGTGTTGTTCTTCTTGACAATTCTGACAAGGTGCTATCCACCTTACCAATGACCTTCCTGGAAATATGGTACAAGACCTGATGAACTCAAATCGAAGGTGATTTATAAAGACTTATCTTCCAAAATCTCTATGACTAAGCATGCTAATGAATGTTGGAGAACAACATTTTCTGATGTTGTATGACATAAAATCTTTATTTTTATTTTGCATAACATTAAGGAACCAAAGAAAGAATGTTTTAAATGGTTAATTCTCTTGCATAAAATTTCTTTCACGACTGACAATAATGATGTTGATATATGTAGTATATGCAAAACTCTAGAATCTATAAAGCATATTTGCTTTGATTGTCTTTACTCTAGAGAGATATGGAAAATATTATGTGATGATTTAATGATTTGGGACAATAATGATAAAGTCAATTGGAAAGAAATTATGATTAATAATAGAAAAATCAAGAAATAATTTCATGTCTTTTGGGATTATTTGTCTACTGAAGTATTATGGCACATTTGGCAAGAAAGAAATGTAGAGAAATTTCAAGGGTGCGGGAGGGTACTTATTGAATCTTCCAAAAGACTCACCTTCCCTAACATTGTTTTGTAGGTATCTATCCACCTAGAGAATTCTATGGACAATTTAATGAGGCTATTCAGAGAAGGTTCAATAGCTATCACTAGGGAGGAGGTAAGGTGTGGACACATTCATCACCTAGACTGAGAGGAAACTTAGGAATTTTTGGGAGTGCTAAATGAATTTCAAATGGTTTTCAACAGTGCAATATAAAGGCCAAGAGATGAGGCTCAGAAAAATGAAGTGGTCACATCCAATTTCTAACCTGATAGACAGGGTGGTGCAGAAGATAGTAACGGTTGATACTTGTCATATCCAGTTCTCCTTTTTTGATCCTATACTATTTTGTAACTCTTTGAGTTTGTGGCAATATGAGGGTTGAAATTTTATGACTAGTTTTGGTTAGTGGCATCTCAGTAATATCTCTATCTTTTGTAATGCTCCATGGAGGGCCCTTCAATATCAACATTTGAGATAAGACAGTGGAATTGTGAATATTTTGTAAAAATATTTTTGAACGATGTACCTATTCAAAGTAACTCTCCTATAACTATTTGTTTTTGATATTATATAATCAATACAAAAAAAAGATAAGTGATGAGTTAATTAAATAATTAATATGAATATAATAAAAATTAAGATAATTAAATAATTTAAAATTATCTAATTAATTATAAATAAAAGAAATGATAAGGATAATAATGAAATGATAAAGATAAAAATGCATTAGTCTACATTTAGTATTATAGTAATTGTAATTATATTTGTTGGTTAGTCATTGTAGGCATGATGTAGAAAAAAAAACATGATTAGTTATTTGCATGTTTAGGATAGTGCGTACCTATATTCTAGAGATGAAATGATTTAAATATTAGATACAATTAAGATATATATTTTATAAATATTAATATATTAATAAAAAACTACATATATTAATATTAATTATATAAATTATGTAAATAATATATTAATCATTATAATGTAAATTTTAGAATTCTAGCTTAATACAATGCAATGGTAGCTGCATTCACCTTATACTTATAATTATTTAATGTAATATAAAATTTAAAACATAATACAACATATAAATTTAATTTTTTTAATTTTAAAAATTCAAGATTAAATAAATATAATAACATGTTTGTTTCAATTATCAATTTTTGTATTAATAATATTATTATAAATATAAATACTTGTAGACACATAAAAATGCTTTGTAATCATTTTTAAATCATTTCACATTTCATTCATTTATCCATATATTATAACCATTTATTCATAAGCATTTATAGGCATCTATAAGCATTATCCATAAAATCATTTGATCATTTATCATTTACCATTTAAGAATAAATCACTAAAATATCATTAAATCATTTAATATTCTTTCCATTTATCCATTCATCTCATATTCATATTTTATGCATTTCCATTCAAATATTATACTCATAAAACCCATGTCCATAATCACTTCATTAAAACCATTTTCATAATAATTTATCTACCATAAAATATTAATACATTAGTGCATTTACACATTTCATGCATTTGCATATTCATTTAAAATATCACAAATATTCATTAAATTGTTCATTTACCACCTATTTGCATTTATCCATTTCAATATTTTATCTTACCCATCTCATGCATGTGGGATATTTTCCTCCAAGCCAATCTCTTATCCCACACTCTCCACAACTTGCATTCACCCTAAAGATTCCTATTTAAACATGACTCTCTGCTCATTTTGACCCCTACACGAATTTTGCACATGCACATATCTTCACAAATTTTTTTAATCCATTCACTAATAGCCTTTTGATGCATCCATGCTTGCAAAAATCTGAGAGCAAAAGTGCATAACAAGACTTTGGTGATAGGATGCCAATGGAGACTGGTTTTTGTTTGGAAGCATTTTGATTATCTTTGGTAGTTTAGAATAGTTTCATTTCTAGTTTTTGCTTTTAAATCAGAAACTGCTCCATTGTTGAGGTCTAGAAATGATGGTTCTTTTCCATAGAACCATTCATTTTTTAGAGCTTACAAATGGTGAATCTGACGTAAACGAGCAATTGTTTTTTCATTTTATTGTTGTCTCATTTTTTTTGATGTTGTTGGATTGTTTGAAACCATATCAGCAGCATCAGATTTGTTGGAGAAGCATGGGAAACAAATGAAATCACGTTTTTATTTTTACTGCCATGTTTTTCTCACTATTAAGTAGTTTGAAATGCTTAGAACATCTCTAAAATTGCCCTCTGGTCATGAAGAATGTATCAGGAATTGTTTTGGCGGTAAAAAAATTAATTTACAGCAAACAAAAGCTCTAAAAAAATAGTTTTAAATAAAAAAACGTGATCACTGCTCTTCAAATTTTTCTAGTTAAACTTCTTTTCATTTCAATCAGCATTTGTTTGGCTGCACTGTTGATGGTTACTTACATTGCTATTGTTGCTGTCATGAGAGGATAGAAGAGATTGTTGTTTTTTTTCATGATTGCAGATTTTTGAAGGCTTTTGCTGAGAACTGTGATTGTTTTGGCATGGTTTGTTTTTCAATTTCAAACACATCTATTCCATTGTCTTGTGCTATGCATGAATGCTTCCCATTTCAGTTGTCACCATAAATACTGCAATTTGCTATTTTGTGTTTTTAAATTCTGAAACTACTGCAACATGACGCACGAAAGAGCATAATAACTCATGATTTTAAACTTAGTTTCAGTTTTATTTTAATCTTAGTTTTAATTTTATTTTTAACTTAGTTTTAGTTTTATTTTAATTTTAGATTTATTTTTAATTTTAATCTTAGTTTTAGTTTTAGTTTTATCTTTAACTTAGATTTAATCTTGTAGTTTAAAGTTTAGATTAATTTATAATTCTAGATCAGTTATCTTTTAAATTAGAAATAGTTTTATGAGAATTAGATTTTTAACTTTAAAATTAGATTTAGTTTTAACATAGATTTTAGTTTTTGACTTTTAGTTTTTTTATTTTTATTTTTTTTCTTGAATTAGATTTAGCTTTCTAACTAGATTTAACATTTTTTTTAAGATTTAATTTGTAATTTAGAACATAGGATTAATTTAATTTAGATTTTAATTTAGAATTCACTTTAATTATAATTTAGATTTTAACCTTCACTTTAGCTTTTAATTTTTAATTTAACTTGTCTCTTAATTTGTCTTTTAGTTTAAATTAGATTTAGCTTTTAATTTTAATTTAGAACTAATCTGTAATGTAGATTTGGTCTTTTAATCTAGATCTTGATTTTTTTTAAAATTTAGATTTAACTTAGAATTTAGAATTAATCATTTAGAGTTTATTTTAATTTAAACTAGATTCTAGGGTGAATGCTAAGATTTTTTTATTTTTTTTTAGTTTTGTTTGATTAGGGAACTAATTTTATTAATTTGGATTCTCTTACAGGTTCGTTTGGTAGAGAATTGAAAATCAAAATATACGCTTGTCGAAGAAAGGAGGCATGAAACTACTAATGAGATTGTGATGTAGGATGTTCGTCGAAGACATGATTTTGAAACCAATTGTCTTTTAGATTAGAAAACACTTCAATT
Organism: Sequoiadendron giganteum; assembly: GCA_007115665.2. NCBI lineage: Eukaryota > Viridiplantae > Streptophyta > Pinopsida > Cupressales > Cupressaceae > Sequoiadendron > Sequoiadendron giganteum. The sequence goes on from CM021106.1 coordinate 311,681,524, forward strand.
GGTGCATTAAAAATGAATAATTGTCTTCTCTCACATAGGCTTAACTAGGGGTTCAATGGACACTGTTTGTTGTGCTTGATGGTGTTAGGTGATTATGCTCTCACCTTGTGCAAACTAGTTGATCAGAAAGCTAGACCCATCTATTTTATGTGTCATCCCGATTCAATAATCGAAGTATCCTCTCCCCTTGCGCACTTGTGCGATCCTGGGTGCAAGAGAACCGATTATTGACTTTTGAACTTGGGCCTACCTTGGTGGGAAAAAGTACTCACCCCAAGGCAACTCAGATCGACAATGAAGCTTTTTGGCCAAGCTACCCTCGACTGGTATATAAATGTGAATCATAAGGGAAAGCATGGGATTACGAGTGCGGATATGTCATACTGATCAAGTAGTACTCCCCAAAACCTTGTTGAGCATAACCTCTTCAGGTTGGAGTTCCTCCTAAATAGAGGTTAATCTTGTGCTCCATGTATGGCCACTCGAACGGGGGTTTCAAACTAAAAACCTTTGTGTAGTTGCCAAAATCCTACTATTTGCTAGCGCAGCACCAGTCGGTGTGAATGCATCCACATCTTCATAGTTTTTAGTAGAGGTGATCAATCTGCCATGGGAGTTTCATGGGGGTTGGAAGCTTGGTTGGCCTAAGAAGTGAGTGCACTGTAAGGGGGAGCCCGTGTAGCCAAACTTATGGATTCACACACTAAGAATATGCAGTTGGGGAAACCCACGTGGAATCTAGTAGATATTGTCCTTTCCAACCTCAAGATTTGTGCCTGTATTGTTAAACTCAAACACTTTGTTTGCTATTTCTTGCATGTGTGTTCCAAAATAGACCTCAAATAAACATCACACCTAGTACCTTGCAACATCTCACACTTTGCAAACCTTAAAGGGTCCAACAACACAAACATACAACGTGAACCTATCACTTGGATTTCTTGGGGTCATCATCCGTCAGTTTTGATCTTTCAATCCTTGCATTCCACCGAGTCTTTTCATTTCACCTAGTCCTTGCATTCCACCTAGCCCTTGAATATCCATACATATTCATATCCCTTTCATCCTAGTCCTTGCATATTACTAGTCTTGCATACATAGGTGACATTACATAGTCCTTGCATATAGATAACACTCCACCTAGTTCTTACATGTTCAACCCCCTTTTGCATATCAAGACCATCTCACCTAACCTTTGCATGTTCCAAGAATTTAGTCCTTTGCATATTCATCATCGATCAAACAAAACCCTTAGCTTGCACTTAGGCTGCTCTTCCTAGGTCTTGAAATCAAACCATTGGCTATCTATCACCCATATCACTTGAGGTTCATCATCCTTGAGTTAGGGAACATACCATTATCCTTGAGTAGGGAAATCCTTTTGGAGTCCATCATCTCCTACATACCCTCTCTTGATCATTGGTCCTTGTGTCTATCCATCATAACACAAGTAAAGCCTTTACATCATAACCAACTTTGGACCTAGAGTTGCCTTTGAGCTCTTGCATTCTTAGCTTTTCATACCATACCTTACCACTTCCATATCTCATCTTAGAATCATATCCTTTTCATTGCATCCTAGTCTTAGGTCTCATACATTACCTTGGATTGAAAATCAAAACAATCAACTATGACCCCTAGAACAAGAGCAAAAATGTTTCAAGAAGAAGGGAACCCTTGGGGAAGAGACTTTGATGGCAAAGATAACATTAGTGTTGCAACTAGAGAAACAAATGAAACTGATGATGAAGAAATAACCAAATCCGATATAGAAGAAGCACTTAAGGATCATAGATTCACCAAACTTCTTACGGAGGTAGTCAAACGTAACCCACAACAATACTTCAAAGCCCTTGTTGATGAAGGAATCAAAATGCCTCCTGATTTTGACATGTCACTGCTCACGATGAATGACCAACCTGAATCTACTGGATCTAAACATCCCAAAACAAACAACGATGGTAGAATCAAAGATCATAGACCCTTTTATCTACAACTAGGTTACAAGTGATCTTCAAAGACCTCAAAACCCACACCAACAAATGACCCTATTTTGGATGAGCTTAGAACATTGAGACAAGAATTGGACACCCTTAAGAACCGTAAATCATCATCTCATAAGTTCTCCATTGAAGATATATGTCCTTATCCCTTTGATCCAAGCATACCAATGCCACCTTTTCCTAACCATTGGGACATACCAAAACTTGACAAATATAATGGAAAAGGGGATCCTAAACATCACTTAAGACAATTTTGTGCTACTACCATGGAATTTGCAGTTGATGAAATATACATTATGAGATTATTCCCTCACAGTCTAGGAGGAGAAGCTATGGAATGGTTTTCACGATTACCCCTGACCATCACATCTTTTCAAGAATTGGCTGATAAATTTGTCTCCAATTATAGTTTCAATTGTGACTTTAAAGTGACCATTACAAACCTTTTCAACACCAAACAAAAACCAGGTGAATCTTTTGTGTCATTCTTGCAAAGATGGAAACATTTAATAAAACGATTACCTTATGTCATTCCTGATCAAGAATTGGTTGACCTCTTTTGTCAAAATTTGAACAAAGAAACTGAAAGGGAACTTCGCCTCAAATGCTTGGATTCCTTTGATGATGCCATAAAAATGGGATTCTGAATCGAACAAACTCTCATTGATCATGGAACCATAAAACTTAATAATGATAGAGATCAAAAATCAAATTCAAACAATAAGACACCTTTTTGGGTAAAGAACAAGAATGTAGTCAATGACGGAGTTGTTGATGCAAAAACAACTAAAACATCATCGCTTGGTTATAACCTCAAAGGTTCACCTTCAGATAAAGGAAAATAAAAATAGAGAAGTTTCCCTAAATGAAATTTTACACCATTGGGACAATCACTAATCCGCATTAAAAGAACTTCTTGAAATCAATATTATAATGCTACCTAAAATAAAGGAATATAATCCATAATTCAAACCCCCATGGTGGAATGAGAATCACTTTTGCAACTATCATAGACACAAAGGACATAAGACTAATAGTTGTAATAAAATTCGACATCTAATACAGGACCTTATTGATGATGGTAAGATATTGGTTGATGGACACACTCCTTTGGGTAACTATTATCGCGAGGTGTTTGAAAACCCTTTCCTTAAGCATGACAAGGATAAAGGAAAGGCCCCTAAATCTGGTGATGGTGTAAAATATATTACTAATAAGTATGACTATACCATACATAATATCAGTGAGGTTGATAATCATGTAAACACTTTCATTATAAAGGAAAAATCACCTGATTGCAAGGTTACTACCTACAAAGGGACAATCACCCTTAAAGGCCCTAATTCAAAACCCACTCCACCAGCTTCACAGTATAACCTCATAGAGCATTTAGGAAAAATACCCATGGAAATTTCCATACTTGAGTTGCTACGCCTATCTCCTGAGCATAAAGCTATCTTAGATAAAGCACTTGCTACTGCTACAGTGCCTAGAAACCTACATGTAGACCAATTCCAAGCTATGGTGGGACATATCACCTCGCCTTACACTATCACTTTTACTAAAAGTGATGATTCATCCCCTCGACAACCGCAGAATGCAGCTTTACACATTGACGCCCTTATCAATAATGCCAATATCAAGCGAGTTCTAATAGACGGAGGAGCCGGTCTTAATATTTGTACCAAAGAATTGATCACAAAATTAGGGTTTTTTGAAAATGCAGTTGATCCAAGGAACAAGATTACCATAAAGGCATATGATGAAGAGGAACGCTCTTCTAAAGGATCAATTACTCTACCAATTAGAGTCGGCCCTGTGGTAAAGGATGTGGTTTGCCAAGTCCTTGATCTCCCACTGACCTATAATATCCTCCTTGGAAGACCTTGGATTCATGCAATGCAAGCAATACCTTCTACATACCATCAGTGCATTAAATTCCCACACAATGGCATTGAAATCACAATACAAGGAGATCCCAACCCTTTCATGTACTACCATAGTCTAAGTCCTAAAACTGAAATCACAATCCTAAGCAATCGTGAGTCATTTCCTTCCCAAGCATATGTTGATCCTGAGTCCTTAAAAGCATCCTCCTCAAAATCCAAGGAAGTTGAGACAAAAATACAAGTAAAAGAACAAGGGGTGGGAGAATATACTTTAAATCATGCCCTTTGCATTGGAAAGTTACCTTTATCTCCCCATACCTATGGCAAACCACAAATGACTAAGACCACATCAGATGTAGAGTCTACAATGACTTGTAAATTAACCAATCTCAAAAAATGGGGAGTCCTCTCTAATGAAGTAGAAGAAGTTGATCTCCTGAAATGGCTATACAAAGATGAGGAGACAAAAAAAGAATGAACTAAAATAAAGATACTTGTTGGACAATATGGTAAAGGTTTTGATCTTATGAAACAAATGGGATATGATGGTAAAAGTGCTCTTGGCTTACAAAAATAGGGTATCTTGGAACCAATACAACCTACTCATATGCAAAAAGTCCCTAGTTTAGGATATGATGCACAGAAAGATAAGACTTTGAGTACCACGTGTACTTCAAGTAAGGAAGTAGAGTCCTCTAATGCTACGCAGACAAACGAGGAAAGTACCATCGATGACTTCATTCAAATGTATGACTATGATAGTATCCCTACCCCTAAACTTGATCATAACATTTTTACCCTTGAATCCATTCAAAATATTGATTCAAATCATCACCCTTTACCCTTGGTTCACCCCAAACTCATTGATTTAGACCAGAAGGGACCACCACAACTGGATGTATTTCAAAATGATGAGGCAATCATAAACTTTTTGGGAGCACGAGAAGATACACCTTTTGAGGATCATAAGACAGGTTTCACCATAGAACTCAACAGTGTAGCTTACTTTGGGGAGGGTGCCAAGCCTTTCAGTCGCAAAATTATTGAAAATATAAATAGGTCTTCTAGTGAAAACCACCCTGTGGCACTATTAGACCTAAAAAAAGTAAAAATAAAGGACGTATCCAAGGGTGAAAACCTCTCTAAGGCACCCAAGGATGGAAGGCTTGACACACTTCCCTTAGCAGTATATCATGAAAAGACATCTATGTTAGTGGAGAAGACAATACCAACTAACTTGGGTACAGAAGAAAAACCAAAGATAATTCACCTAGCAAAATCATTAACACCTTAAGAGAGAATAGAGCATATACAGTTTTACAAGGAAAGACAAGTCAACTTTGCATGGTCTTATGCAGATATGCCAGGACTTGATCCAGATCTAGTCATGCATCACTTGTCTTTTCCATCAGGGGAAAAACCTATTAAACAAAAGTTGAGAAAAATGCACCCACATATTGCTCTATTGGTAAAAGACGAATTACAAAAGTTGTTAGATTTGGGATTTATAAGACCTATTGACTATGCTGATTGGATTTGAAATTTAGTACTAGTTTCAAAACCTAATGGGGGCATCAGAATTTGCACGGATTTTAGATATTTAAACAAATCTTTTCCTAAGGATGACTTCCCCCTTCCAAACATTGACATGATAGTGGATTTGATAGCAGGACATGAAATGTTATCCCTCATGGACGGTTTCTCAGGCTATAATCAGATTAAAATAGCTCCTGAAGATCAAATTAAGACAACATTCACTTGTCCTTGGGGAACCTTCTATTGGAATGTCATACCCTTTGGGTTGAAGAACACCGGAGCTACCTACCAACGTGCAATGGCCACTATCTTTCATGACATGATGCATACATATCTAGAGGACTATGTAGATGATTTGTTGGGAAAATCTTACACGAGAGCTGGACATCTAGAGATCATGGATAAAATTTTCACAAGATTAGAAAAATACAAAGTCCGAATGAATCCCAAAAAATGTGCCTTTGGGGTAACCTCTGGGAAACTCCTTGGATACATTGTCACATCTAAGGGAATTGAAGTTGATCTTGCAAAAATAAAGGCTATACTTGAAATTCCTCCACCTAAGAATATCCGATAGTTGAGATCATTACAAGGAAAACTTCAGTCTATTCACCACTTTATATCACAACTCGTAGATAAATGTCAACCCTTTCAACATCTATTACACAAGAATGTTCCATTCAGATGGGATGACAAGTGTGAACAAGCTTTTCATAAAATCAAAGAGTATCTGATGACACTACCAGTATTGGTACCTCCCACAGATGACAAGCCTTTAATTCTGTATATATCCACAACCACCACAGCACTGGGGGCACTTTTGGCACAACATGATTCTTAAGGAAATGAATGTGCTATCTATTACATTAGTCGCACTCTAGTGGGATATGAGCTCAATTATAGTTCTATTGAAAAAGCATGCCTTGCCATATTTTTTGCATCACAAAATTTATGACATTACATGCTTACACACCAGACAAAGCTCATTGCAAAAATTGATCCTCTTAAGTACCTCTTGAGCAAAGCAGCACACACGAGTCGATTAGCTAAATGGGTGATGATTCTCAGTGAGTTTGATATTGAGTATGTAGAAAGAAAATAAATCAAAGGACAAGCTATAGCAAATCAACTTGTTGATGCTCCGGTGAAAGATAATCATCCTCTTATTATCGAATTTCCTGATGAATCAATCTTCAACATGGAATTTACACATCTATGGAATTTATATTTTGATGGCTCCTTCACACAAGGTGGTTACGGTGTTGGAAATATCTTTGTCACTCGGCCAGGGGATTGTATACTTAAAGCTTACAAGATATAGTTTTCGTGTACCAATAATATTGCAAAATATGAGGCCTTACTTTTTGGGCTTCGTATGGTGGTGCAATGGAAAATCCTAGAGTTGCGTGTTCTTGGTGACTCTCAACTAGTGATCAGACAAGTTAATGATGACTACAAAACAAAATATGAAAAATTAATGCTTACAAAAGAATGGTGGATGACTTCAAATCCTATTTCACATCAATTTCCTTTGAGAAAATTCCTCGAGATAGCAACCGAGCTGTTGATGCAATGACAATAATTGGTTCACTTGTGGAAATTCCAAGCAATGCTGCCTAGTGTGAGTTCTTGGTAGAGCCTCTATTGGAACCTGCTTACAATATACCACAATCTGAAATAATCTGCCTTATTGTTGGTCCTAATTCTTAATGGTATGGCGATATTTATACCTATCTCCAAGATAACACCTTGCCATCGGATCTATCCAATAAATCCCGTAAAGCCTTTATCCGTCAAGCTTCTCACTACGTAATCTTAGCTGATACCCTTTACCGCCGAGGTCTCAATGGTACTTTACTTGGATGTCTTGAGCATGATGAGAAAAAAATTGCTTTACAAGAAGTACATGAAGGTATATGTGGGGCACATTCTAGTGGTCCTACCTTAGCTAAGAAACTCTTGCGTATGGGTTATTATTGGCCTACAATGGAAACAAATGCTTATCAGTTTGTTAGAAAATGCAAGCAGTGCCAAAAACATGCAAACTTGATACATGCTCCTGCACAGGAATTACAATCTCTTGCTACACCATGGCCCTTTTATCAGTGGGGACTCAATCTCATGGGAAAGATCCATCCACCTTCATCCAATGGTCATAAGTTCATTCTCGTTGCCACAAACTATTTCACGAAATGGATTGAAGTCATTCCTCTCACTCATATCACTAGAAAACAAATAGCCACTTTCATACTGAACTACATCATCTGCCATTATGGTGTTCCTTTATCCATCATCACAGATAATGGACGTCCATTCAAAAATCAAGATGTTTGTAAACTCTTTGAGAAATTCCATATACACCATCATTTCTCCACACCTTACTATCCTCAAGGTAATGGCCAGGCTGAGGCCTCTAACAAAACCATTCTTAAAATTCTTAAAAAGATGGTCAATGAAGCTAGTTGAGATTGGCATATTCAAATGAATCCTACCTTGTGGGCTTATCGCACAAGTATCCGTACTCCTACAGGTGCTACCCCCTATGCCCTTGTCTATGGATCCAAAGCCATCTTTCCCATCAAGGTCGAGTTACCCTCTTTGTGCGTCTCCTTGCATAATCACATCGGTGATGAAGAATACCGAGTTTCCCGTTTGCAGGAATTGGAGCTATTAGATGAATGAAGACAAACTTCTTTTAACCATCTTAGAGCATATCAACAGTGAATGAGTCGAAGCTATAATAAAAAAGTGAAACCATGCACATTTGAGGTTGGAGATCTTGTCCTTCGTGAAAATCCTCACAATCAACAAGACAGAGAAAAGAAGGGTAAATTTGAGCCTAACTGGTTGGGTCCATATGTTATCACTGCTGTGTATGGATCTCGGGCATACCAGTTATCTACTCCAGAAGATGAATTGCTTAATGATCTCATCAATAGTATGCACATTCACAAGTTTTATACTTGATTACTTTAGAGGGTACACTCTTTTAAAGTCCTGAAAAAATACAAAAAAAATGAAAATGAAAAATGAAAAAATTAAAGAGAAATCAATTCGTTCAATGGTGAAAACCACTTCGGTGGCACCTTGAGCAAGTACCATGGTGAAAATTGAGAAATCGACACCATATCTAGAGGCGTTGGTCCTTCCTTTGGAGCTCTACTTGATCTTTTCATCCCATTTTCATTCACCCTCCACTTCATAATATCCTTTTCACACTCACCATGGCTTGTGAATTGTTTGACAACCCCTTCGCTCGCTCGCTTTGTCATGCGTACTAGGTTGGTCTTATTCCTCACAGGGGCATTTCCTCAACCTTAGCCATGGGTTAGGATATTGAGCATCTCGCGGTCAGAGAAAATACCCTCTTTGTCTATCTACTCGCTTGAGATCCATCTCTCTCCATTGTAAAAGGTCCTGAAAAAATCCAAAAAAATCATAAAATGTCTTGAAAAAAATCCATAAAAATCATAAAGATGTCCTGAAAAAAATCCATAAAAATCATAAAATGTCCTGAAAAAAATCCATAAAAATCATAAAATGTCCTGAAAAAAATTCATAAAACTCATAAAATGTCCTGAAAAAATCCATAAAAATCATAAGATGTCCTAAAAAAATCCATAAAATCATAAAATGTCCTGAAAAAAATCCATAAAAATCATAAAATGTCCTGAAAAAAATCCATAAAAATCATAAGATGTGTCTGAAAAAAATCCATAAAAATCATAAAATGTCTTGAAAAAATCCATAAAAATCATAAACTATCTGAAAAAAAAAAAAAAAAATCCAAAAAATCATATAGTGTCTTGAAAAAATCCATAAAATTCATAAAATAATTTGAAAAAATCCATAAAAATCATAAAATGTCTTGAAAAAAATCCAAAAAAATCATAAAGTGTCCTGAAAAAATCCATAAAAATTAAATATTCCAAAAATCCAAAAAATCAAATAACTTCAAAAATCCCTCAACAATGACACTTTCAGATCACCACATAGCTTTGAACTTCAGCAAAATCAAACTGCATCAAGAGTAACAATCAAGCAAATATTGCAGCATACCTATCAATTCATTTTCCCAAATCCAATCAAAAGCATACAACCGTACCAAGAATCTGTTCCATATCGAAGCATGATGCATGTTTGTTTGTTTATCTTTGATTGTTTTATGATTTTATCTTTGGTGGCATGTCTTTTAGCTTCTCTAAGATGTCTGGGACTAGAAATGCGATGATGGGGCATGTTCACTTGTTTGTTGTTTGTGGATTGTTTCTTATTCATAGGACGATTCATCTTAAGACATGGTTGTCTAAAACCATCAAGGCCCTATGAGTCTAGTGTGGATGAGAGCATTCCTTGTCTGATAGTGTCTTCCATGCAATAAGTATTCAGGTCATCTAGGATCCTTATACCTAGATGCTTATACTTCATTACTAAATAATAATGCAAATAGTATTCAGGTCGTCTAGATCTTCATGTTATCTAGACACTTATACTAATTTGCGATATAATAAGCTCGATGATGATAAAAGAACTTAAAAGGCACAAGAGGCTTCATCACCTTCATTTTCTCCCATCTCGCATCTTCCATTTCTTGCATTTTGTTTTCTTCATCTTTCTTGTTGTAGAAAAATCAATCAACTTGCATCTCCAAATCTCATGTCCCCTTAATCAATCAACCAATCATTCTATCAACTTGTCTTGCCCTTGCATCAATCTCAATAAGCTTCATCAGCTCATCAACCCGGCTATACTGATCATTTCCATCAATTGTTCAATTACACCTATCAATTGTGCATTTCCATCAAATGTACACCACCGCTTTATCACTTGCGCAATATCAAGTATCTGATCATTTTCTTGGTCACATCTATCGAGAGATTAATCTTCTTACAATTTGTCTGATCAATCTCTCGATGGGGCATATCATTCTCATCATAATCCTTACCAAGATATCTCTGGGACATGTATCAGTTGATCGATCTTTTTTCTTTGAAACAATGCGACAAGCTGCGTTGTCTCAAAGAGGGGAAAAATGTAGACACATAAAAATGTCCTTGTAATCATTTTTAAATCATTTCACATTTCATTCATTTATCCATATATTATAACCATTTATTCATAAGCATTTATAGGCATCTATAAGCATTATTCATAAAATCATTTGATCATTTATCATTTACGATTTAAGAATAAATCACTAAACTATCATTAAATCATTTAATAATCTTTTCATTTATCCATTCATATCATATTCATATTTTATGCATTTCCATTCAAATATTATACTCATAAAATCCATGTCCATAATCACTTCATTAAAACCATTTTCATAATAATTTATCTACTATAAAATATTAATACATTAGTGCATTTACACATTTCATGCATTTGCATATTCATTTAAAATATCACAAATATTCATTAAATTATTCATTTACCACCTACTTGCATTTATCCATTTCAATATTTTATCTTACCCATCTCATGTATGTGGGATATTTTCCTCCAAGCCAATCTCTTATCCCACACTCCCTCCACAACTTGCATTCACCCTAAAGATTCCTATTTAAATAGGACTCTCTTCTCATTTTGACCCCTACACGAATCTTGCACATGCACATATCTTCACAACTTTTCTTAATCCATTCACTAATAGCCTTTTGATGCATCTATGCTTGCAAAAATTTGAGAGCAAAAGTGCATAACAAGACTTTGGTGATAGGATGCCAATGGAGACTAGTTTTTGTTTGGAAGCATTTTGATGATCTTTGGTAGTTTAGAATAGTTTCATTTCTAGTTTTTGCTTTTAAATCTGAAACTGCTCTATTGTTGAGGTCCAGAAATGATGGTTCTTCTCCATAAAACCATTCATTTTTGAGAGCTTACAATACTTACTAAGTATAAATATAATAATATAATATACTGGCTTTACATGATATAATATGTTAATATTAATTATTAAAATTATGTAAATGTTAATATATTGATTCTATAATTGTATATATTAAATTTATAAAATAGTATTATTTAAATATATTACAAAATATTTAATAAAAGACTTTTTAAAACAAATTTATTGAATATCATTAAAATAATTTTCAATTAAAAATATAAATTTAGTTCAAATCGGGTTTTATTAATTTTTATTTTTTTATCAATAATATTATTAATAAGTATATAAATAGTTCCTAAACATATTTTTTATAAAGTAAAAACTAATATTAATAATATATTAAAAAATTACATGGTCACACATTAATATCAACTATTAAAATTATGTAAGTGCTAATATATTGATTTTATGATTCGTATATTTTAGATTTATAAAATAATATTATATAAATATATTATTAGACATTTAATTATTTCTAGCGGAGTATAGGAATGGACTATGCCACAAACATTTTGCTAGGTCGCGGGACACTCCTATTGCATATATATATAATTAGACATTTAATTATTTCTTAAATAAATTTATTAATTATCATTAAAGTTATTTTAATATAAATTTTGGTATATATGTTTCAAAATCAAAGTTTGTTGAAATTAAATTAATAAACTAATTAACATAGATTAATTTATGGACCAAAGTAAATAAAAAAGGTGCAAAATAATAATCCATCTTTATACTTCTTAAAATATAAAAGTTCATTTTATACTTCATAACAATCTACCCTCAACATTAACGAGAAATAATTTCTAAATTTTTTAAAATTAAATTATTTTCACTTAAAAAATAAAATCTTATTTTATTTCAAAAATATTAACAAAATCACCATAATTTATAATTAAAAAATACTAAATATCATAGACCATCAAAATATTTTGAAAATTATTATCATAAACTTATTAAAGAAGCTTTAATGTTTCACATACTAAACAATTTTGTTTTCTTTAATATTTCACCTACCATTCTAAACAAAACGTACTAAATAAATATTCTTATTATTTCAAACATTTCATCTATTACCATAAATAAAATTAACTTTAGTTGAATCTAATCAAATATTTCTTTCCTTTTTAACATTTTAGCTACTATTACAAGCAAATTCAAATTTAAAGTTAAACTTCTAAATCAAGTAGATAGTGATAGAAGGTAAGTTTTTCTTCATAACCTTTATACGTTACGTGTCGGTGTATTTGTTATTTCTTCCAATTTAATTAATAAAAAAACGTGATGGTTGGTTATTAGCTTTGACTTTTCGCTTTGTACACACCGAGAATTTTGGGATTATTTGAACACCAGATTTAGTGGCGTACAAGGAGATTCGTAAAAAAATCTATTTATTTTGAGGGTATGTGGTCTAATTCGAGGAAGAGTTGAAATTTTATATATTTTCACTTATGTTTTCATGGAAGCTATAAATAATATTATTTTTAATTTATGTAGGAAGGTGAAGGCTATTTGTGTCTATTAAATAGATGTATGTTTATTATGTATTATAATATGACATGTTAAAAAAAACTTACATATCATTTTTAAAAAAAAATATTTTTAAAATGGGGTTATTATAGTTAGAAGGATCATTATCCAGTCAACATGGTTGATGTAGAGTTACTAAAATTAAGACCATTGATATCATGACTTAGTTACATAATTATGTATTGAAAATTGTAATGTGTTGAAAAATGTATATAAAATTGATATTTTAAGTATGGTAGTTGGTATGAATAATATGGAGCTTAGTTGTTGTCTTGTGGAAAACTTTTGGATTCACCATTTTGCTTTAATACATCTTTAGTATACAAAAAATTAATCACGTTTTCTAAAATAAGTCCAAAGTTGGTTGGCTTTTTGATCTTTTATGTTTTCAATATAATTTGATCATCACATTTTGATTTGTATATTGTAATTTAACTAGTAATTTTTTATTTATATTAGATTGAGTTTCAACTATTAAAGATTTAAATTGTTTACAACAATTTAAGGATATAAGATGATATAGGTCTAAAAGAGAACACGGATATAGAGATCAAACAAAATAAAAGATCAAAATAAATATTCTTGATAAGTGAGCACACAATTTTTAAATAGTAACTGCGTGTTAGATTATGAAATTTCAAATAATTGATAAGCATGTTTGAGTTAGAGTAAAAAGATAGGTGATTTTCTTTAAGTTTTGACGTTTAATACTACTATGTGTTATGGTAAAAATTCATTTTTGATGCATCTTTTCATTTAGTTTTATGCCTAGTTTAGGGTGATGTCTTAATACATTCATTTAATTATAATTGTTTTTTGCATAGTTGTGCTCATGCACCTAACCATTCTTGTTTATGGTCATAGGTATGAATAGTAAAGAGCTTATCCTTTGACCTATTGAGATACAATTGGATTCACCTTTTTTCTTTTATCTATTTTACAATTTATGCAAATAAACAATTAATCAAGTTTTATAAAGTTAGTCTAAAGTTGGTGGGATCTTTGGTCCTTTGTGTTTTCAAATATAACTCATTTGTAACATTCTAGTACATTTATTTTAATAGCTAGTAATTTTATTTATTTATCTCAAATATTGCAGATTGATATATGCACTTGTTTGTGATAGAACACTTACAACAATTCAAGGATACAAAGTGATAGAATTTCATAATAAAATAAAGATATAGAGATCTAACAAAAAAAAATAAAAAATTAAATATTCTTGATAAGTGAGCACATAATTTTAAATAGTAATTAAATGTTATACATTATAAAATTTTAAGTGCTTGATAATTGTGATTAACTTGACATTAAAAATGGGTGATTTTCTTTAATTTTTGGTGTTTACCTACTATGTGTGAAGGTAAAAATGCATTCTTGATGCATCTTTCAATTTATGCCTAGTTTGGGGTAATTACATAATACATTAATATAGTTACAAATGACATATTTTGTGTAATGTATTTCTTCCACCTAGCCTTATGTTTATTTCTTATCCATGTTCTTATAGACACACATTCCTAGTCTAGTTGAATTATCTATGAGATTCTAATAATAAATCCATTATTATCTATGATCCACTCCTATTGGGCATAGATCTATTGATCAGTGTTTTTGCACATTCACAACACATGCAAAGTAGAAGAGTGCCCTGTCTCTTGATAACAAAACTAGAGCATTAACCTTCCTTGGGGCACTCTGAATGGGTGTCAAAAGATGATGGATGAAGGGTTTTAGTTCAACGATCTACACTTTTAGTTTTGCCTTTGTCACTTGGTCTTTATCCATCCTCTTTAAAATGTTAAGCATTAACCCCTAGATTTTACCAGTTTCTTGTGCTTTATTTATGGAGCCAATGTCAATTGATGAAACATTGTACTCTTCTGGTAAAATTGTGGTGGTGTCCTTATCCACCACAGGGGTTGCTACATGAAGGATTCTTGATCCCGAGGCATCTTTGGTCACATGTGACCTTATTTTGGCCTTCTTCTTTTTCTTTGGCTTACAATTATAGGTCAAAACTACCTCAAGGCTTTTTTGGAAGGTCTTGATCATAGGTTCCTTATTCTTCAATTATTCCTAGAGCCAATCAAGAGTTGTTGCCTCTCCTAATGAAGCAAGAATTTTTGCATATTTGTTTTTATTGCAGTCTCTTCTACTTTCCTGTCCTTCTTCCTCCACCTTCCCTTCTTCTACCCTTTTCTATTCTTGACGCTTCATTTTATTCACCTCCATAACTTACTTTGAGGAATTATCCTCATGCTGAGGAGAAACTAGATTCTCCTCCATTGTGGGAAACCTTACATGCCCTCCCTTTCTTGTTTTAGCATTTCCTCCAAAATTCCCTCCATACTTTCTATAAAAGGTTGCTCTAGAACGTCATGGGAGGAGGGAGGAGGAGAATCTTATGCAACTTGATTAATTATAACCCTATTTATGAGCGAGAGGAGGATATCCACAAGTTTCTTTGGTAGGTTGGTAAGATGGGACATAAATGACTTTGGGAGGTTGAGAGAAGTAGGGGAAGAATTGGAAGGGATGATAGGCAATAAGGTAGAGATGGTGAATTGAGGGTTGGAGAGGGAAGAGGAAGAAGGGGATGAAGTAGTGGATGAAGAAGGTGAGGATTCTACCAAAATGGTAGAAGTGGAGGGAGTGAGAGGGAAAGAAGCAAGTTGAACTAAAATTTCAATAGTCGGAGGAGAGAAGAGGACGGGAAGAGGAATGTGAGCAGACGAGGATGGAGGTTTCAAGATCGGAGGTGGCAAAGGAGGATTTGGAGGAGGAGAAAGATAATTTTTTGTTGGAGGTAGAGAAGGAGGATAAGATTCTTCCAAAATAGACTCCATTTCTATGATGCCTTTGTTCTTAATTCTCTTGGAAGGAGACTTGCTAGCTTCTCCATATTCCCACTTGTACAACCTAGGATTCTTTGGCAAGCGTCTTTCCTCTATGTTTTTTTTTCCTTTCCCTTTAGCCTTCAGGGGAGTGGATTCTTATTTTCTTGTGGACTAGTGCCTAAATCCCCCTCATTTTTTACTATCTCATCATCTTTAGTTTTTAAGGCTTAGTTCCTCCCTTTTCATCATAAGTCAAATCAATATTTTTGCCATTAGTAGAGCCACTTCCTGAAATCTGGCTACCAACCCTATTGCTTAAATTATGTTTGGTCTAGATTTAATTACATACAACAAACTACTAATCACTGACCTATACAAGGTTTTATTTTTTGAATTCGATTCATCATTCTTACTTAATTTATACCTAGCAAATATAGGTGTACTTAACTATTTACATTCTTCCATTTTAAACTTTCTCAACATTTATTTTATGTACATTTTCTAAGAAATGAATATACTTTTGTCTAACTAAGAAATCTATAAACCAAGAAAGTAAGAAAACTTACCAAGCATTGATATTTAAAACTCATTATGCATTGCATCCTAGAACCATTTACACATAGCATCACTGCTACCACCAAAAATAATGTCATCAACATTAACAACAATAATCAATAATTGATCACCTTCCAAAACTCTACTATTGTAGATATTTATCTAGTCTAGACTATCGTGCTGTAGGAGCCTATTTGAGTCCATAAACAACCTTCTTCAATCTACACACAAAATCTACTTTATCTAAGCATTGAAATCTTTCCAGTTGTTCAATATAGACTTCCTCTTCTAATTCTCCATTCAAAAATGCATACTTGACATCCATTTGATATACCTTGAAATTATTGAATGCTAATAAAGCCAAAAAAAATGATTTCTTATAACCTTGCTACCATAGAAAATTTCTCCTCAAAGTCAATTCCCTCAACTTAAGCATATCCTTTGCATACCAGTCTAGCCTTGTTTTGGATCACGTTTCCATCTCCACTTAGATTATTTCTACAAACCCATTTGTACTAATGATATTTTTGACTCTAGGTCTCAGAACCAACTCCCAAGTTTCATTTTTCTTTATTTTAGTTAACTCTTCTTCCATAACATCTACCCAACCTTTCTCTTTGCTTGCCCCAATATAATAACTTGGTTAAATTTTTGATAATAAGGATAAGTGTACCTATTCATTTTATTTCTCAATTCTTCTTTATTTCTAAACTCCACTAGCCTTATCTCCTATGATTTGATCTTTAGAATGGTTATTTTAAACATACATAGCTAGAGTATTTGTAACCGTGTTCACAGTCATTTCTTGAGTCTTCATCACTAATATGGATTATATCTTGAATATCTTCTTCTTTCAGAGCCTTAGTAAATTGTATTGTTTCATCAATACTTACATTGACACTTTCCACAATCCTTTTTAACCTTTTGTTATAAAATCTATACTCCTTTCTTGTCATATAATAATCAGGACAAATACCTTCATAAGATCTAGAATCAAACTTACTCAAATTTTATTCATCCCTCTTGATGTAGAATTTTATTTTGAATATTCTAAGATGTTTGACTAATGTCAGTCTTCTTCACATAGTTCATATGGTATTTTGGTAGTATTTGTTCTGATTTGCACTCTATTCAAAATGTAGACTATTTTCTTAACTTCTTCTCTGCAATACATATTTGGAAACTTTTCTTGACTTAGCTATGTTCTGACCATTTCCTCTACAGTACAGTTCTTTTTCTCAACTCCATTTTTCTATGGAGTTCGAGGTACAAAAAATTGTCTTTAAATCCCATGTATCTCATAAAATTCATCATATTTGTTAGAAGTGAACTCACTACCACTTTCTAACCTCAAAGACTTGATTGTTCTTTTGGTTTCCTTCACAATCATTACCTTAAATTCTTTAGAATTCTCAAAAGCTTATTATTTTTCTTTCAAAAAAGTATTCCAAGTCATCCTAGAATAATCATCAATAAGAATCATAAAATAATTGTCACCTTGAATGCTCTTTTCCCTCATTGGTCCACATAGGTTTGCATGAATAATATCCAAAGGCTTTGTTGTAGAATATTCCTAAGTAGGAAATTTGGTCCTTGTCTATTTTCCCTCATCAAATGGTTTTCAACTAGTAGATGGAGGCTTCTTGATCTTTGGCATGTCTCTCACCATTATTTTTGAATTGATCCTTACAAGATCATAAAAATTGGTGTGTACCAACCTTTTGTGCTAGGTCCAAATCTCTTCTCTTTGTATGGCAAAACATTTTTTTCCATTCACCTCATTGAGATGATATACATTACTATTAGTCCTTCTTCCTTCCACAACTAATTCATTGGTACTAGTTTTTTTGATTTCACAACCTTTAGCACTGAATGAGATCTTATAAACTTTATCACACATTTGAATTACACTTATAAAATTGTGGTTCAATCCTTCTACATAAAAAAATCATGATTTTTTTTAATTTCCACCATCAAGACTCAAACTACCCTCATTGGTAATTTTAACAACTGAATTTTTATCAAGAGTTACAGATCCCCTAGTAAATTTTTTGAAATGCATGAACTTTCTCTTGTCTTTGGTCATATGAATTGAACATCCACTTTCAATGATCTATAGATTCTTCTCCTTTTGGGAATGTAATGCAGTCTAAGCCACTATGAATTCTTTGATCTTTTCTCCTACGGTTTCTTCTTCCAAACCTTATTTGTTTCACTATTATGAAATTTTGACTTATATATCTTTATGTTTGGTATAGGAGGACTCATAAAATTACTTCTACACTTTCTAGCAATATGTCCAAGTTTTTTGTATTTATGAAAAATAATATTAAAATTATGCAAAGGTGCAAATGTTATTTTGCTAACAAAATTATTTCTTCATATCATAGCCTTATGACCAAATTGATTGTAGTTAAAATAGTAACTAGAAAAAAAATGGTTGAACTTGGTATTTTATCCTTGTCCCCTTGAAGCTTGTCTTTCAAATCTTCTATTTTATTTGTGCACTTATATGAAGCCATCACTCAAGAATTTTCTCTCTTTTACTACCACAACTTGTTCAGATTTTGAACTTTTAGATCCATTATATTTCAAACTCTCGAGAGATGACTTCATGGGCTACTCAGTCTTCTTACTCTTATGTATATTAATAAAACCAAGAATAAAACCAAGAGCAATTTTGATATGTGGTGATCTTTTGCTTTCTATTATCTAATCCAAGATCTCAATGCTCTTCCTAGACTTCAACTTTAGATGATGATTTAATTTTTCAAGATCTTTCCTTAGTGACACAATCTCTACTTTAAGTTTTTCACAATCCTTGTCCCTTGTCAACAACCTATCCACCAAAAATTCATCTATCCACTTTGCTTCCTCCACTTGAATATTTAGGTCAGTGACCATTTTTTCCACCTTCTCAAGATTTTGAGATAATTTTTCTTTAACTTTCACTTCTTGAGATATTATTTTCTTCAAATTTTTAATTTTCTTGTTAGCATAGGTTAATTCTTCCATAAGGTCTAAATTTCAACATCATCTTCAATTCCAAACTTCATTTCTACATCTTCTTTATTAGTTTCCATATACATGAAAAGAGTTGTTTCTCCTTCATTCCTAGAACTGGCTTGGTCATCAGCATTAGATGAGTATCCTTTATCATTGATAAATAAAATATTTTGAACCTTTTTTCATTGTGAATATGAATTCTTCTCATTGTTGCTAGAATATTTGGGCACTTAGCCATCAAATGTCCTACTTCACCATGTCAATTAAAATATTTGAAGGGAAACTTGCCTTTATACTCTCTAGAATCTCTTTGTAACTTTTTGACAAAATTTTCTTCCTCAAGATCTAATCTATCATTTGGATCTAGATCAACTTTCTTCTTAGATACTTTGAACACCACCTCTTTCCTTACAAATTTTTCATTATCAATTCTCATTTCATAGGTAATCAAAATTACATGTAACTCATCCATAGTTAGGGTATTCAAATATTTAGCTTCTTCAACAACAAAATTTTTTGCATCAAACTTTTGGGAAAGGGATATGAGTACCTTTTTCACAATCATACCTTCTTTTAATTCTTCACCAAGACCTTTGATAGAGTTGAAAACCTCATCAACACATAGAAGGAATGTGGCAATTCTTTCTTATTCCTTTATTTTCAAACTTTCAAATTGACCTTGATGAGTTTGAAGCTTTGTTTGCTTGACCTTGTCACCACATTCATAGATGTTATGTAGCTTACTCCATAATTCCTTTGCTATCTGAGTGAAATCACAATATCGTGTCTCACATTTTCCCAAGATGGACATTCACATCAATATTTTTAACTGGATCTTCATCTTTTGATACCTATAGTAGCTAAACAGTTAAGAATTTAAAGATGATGCAAACTACCGATTTGTTGCAATTTATGTGTAGATTCAAGATATATTTTAAAAAAAAAATTATAAAATAAATAATGAATCTTTCAACATCTCCTTTAATAACTAGTTTTAAACAAAAAATCAACATTTTTAGAAAGTAGCGTTTGTGTCCTACAACATAATTTTATTTCTATGCAATATAAAATTCTAATTTTTAAAATATATATTCTCAACATCAATGTCTAGTGAAAGGATATTTTTCCATAATCTTTTGTTACATATATATTTTTTAATTAATTTTTAAAGTCACTATAACTATAATTTGGACATACATGTGTGTCGTACAACCTAACTTGTTGTGTATGTATCGAAATCCATTTTTTCTTTTTTTGGTGAAACAAGGAAATCAATACCTAGGGAAAGGGTATTTTTTGAATGAAGAGCTTGATTTTTGAAGAAAAACCTATGTTCAGTAAAAATTGGAAACTAAATACATCATAAAATGAAAACATATCAAAACTATAATTTTTGGAAAGCTAGTTTCAAGGGATAAAATATTGTAAAATATAATTTGTAAATGAAATTATTTAATCCCTCAAAAGATAAAGATAAAGTGTTTTTGTGCCAACATTTTGATAGGTGTGAAGGAGACTCCATTGTGGGTATGATTTAATACTAGAGGGGTTCTATCCAAGGGGGTTTGATCTAAGGGGGTCCTATCTATCCCTCTTCAATTAAAAACCTTTAGATGGAACCTCTTTTAAGGGAACAGAAAAAATGAAAAAATTCCTTCCTAATGTAAAATCCTTAGGGAAGAATTGCAGAAAAAAAATTCATTTAACAAGTTACATCCATTTGAGATACACATTCACAGAATGAAAGAATAGATAAATTATCACACACAAAGATAACATTAGATTTATGTGGGAAAACCCTTATGGGAGAAAAAACCACACAAGTAAAGTCATTTTGTGTTATAGTAAATAGATTACATACATAGTTACAAACTTCACTCTTAGATGCTAACTCATAACAATAATACAATCCCTTGGTAGACCTCACATTTAGATTACAGCTCCCCATGCTCACACACTAGTACAATTCTTGTAAAAGCATACAATGTAGAGCCACTCAACAACCATTAGGTTTTCATTAATTTCACTGACAAGCTTCTTTCTTCTCAAGCCACACACACTGCCATCCAACATGCATCAAGTCACCCAACAATAAATTTGGTTTCAAAGAATATTACCATATTTTCTCTTTGTCAACCCCTAAGTTAGATCATACATTTAATGTAAATATATCGCTATTAGGAAATATAGCTTTTAGTCCAATGACTATTGATTCACAACAACAATGTAGAATCAATGAATGAATTTGTGCCATGTGTTGACACATCACTTGTCCACCACTTTTGACTATCATACCATTCAATTTTACCATCTCAACCATCATCAACCATTGATTAAACTGATAGATGTCAACCGCTCAACAATTTTGCGCACTTCACAAAAGTCTATCGATCTTCACCACAAAGGAGCCTAGAATAAATGTGCACCATTGGATTAGATCCTATCACGACCATTGATTAACATCAAATGGATCATCACCATGTAGTCCCCACCATCCACATGACATCCATATCACTACCGTTAAACTAATATCACCATCCATGTAGATCGATCCCACCATGCATCAGTTATGTTGCTGATAAACCAAACTTCACAACCTCAACATTAGAGGTTATGAATTTCTCAAAACCCATGACATGTCGATAATGAGGTCGCCAAGTCGGGAGAAAACTTCAGAACCTCTAGTCATAGGTTAGGAATTTTGAGAAACCCATGACATACTGATAACGATGTCACTAAGTTAGGAGAAACCTGAACTTCAGAACCTTCATCAGAGGTTAGAAATTTTCCAAAACCCATGACATGCCCAAGATTTCAATGTCGCCAAGTCGAGAGAAACTTGAACTTTAGAACCTTCATCGGAGGTTAGGAATTTTCCAAAACCTGTGACATGGTGACAACACAAGGAAGTTGAGTGTCACCAAGTTATCAACTTTTGAAACTTTGTGACTTAGGTTTCAAGGTTTTTTATTTTGGCGATAGTCCAACAATGAAGACCAACAAAGGGAAAAGACCCCAAGTCTTTAGGAGAGGTTCAAGCCAACAAGTTGAGGCATATTTTTCCAACAAGCTCCCACTTGATGAAGACTTAATGGATTCCTCTACACTCACAGTTATTGAAGGTCATAGGCCCCAAGGCCCATTGAAATGGCACACCACCTATACTTGTATGTTCTTAGAGGCTTTTTCAATGCATCAGTGACATTATCCAGAGTATCCACTTTTTCAAGATTAACCTTTCCATCCTCCACCATATAACAAACAAAATGATACTGAAAATCAATATGCTTCATCCTAACATGGAAAGTGGGATTTTCACCAAAAAAATAGGTCTTTGACTGTCACAACAAATCGCAATCTTCCCTGTATTAAACCCAATATCTAAACATAAATATCTAAGCCAAAAGGATTCTTTGTAGGCATTTGTTGCTGCCATATAATTTTCCTTAGTAGTAGATAAAATGTCTACAACCTGTCGCTTGCTCATCCAACTCATTGCACCACCAAACAACATGAAGATGTATCCACTAGTGGATCTTCTATTGTCAATGTCCCCTGCCCAATCAAAATCCACATACTCATGAATGTTAAGAGACCTATGTGATCCAACTGAGTTAACATGATAATACAAAGATTACTCTGAGGTAACTTTCAAATATCTGAAAACTCTCTTAACAACATCCCAATGTGGTCTTCCTAGATTAGCTATAAACTAACTAAGTAATCCCACTACTTGGGAAATTTCTATCCTTATATATACCATTGCATATATTAAACTGCCAACTACACTTGCATAAGGCACCTTGGTTATGTCCTCCATCTCGGTAGGACATTTTAGACAATCTTCAACAAATAGCTTCATTCCCTACAACAGTGGAACAACTAGTTGCTTGCAATCAGTCATTCCAAATTTCTCCAGGATAGTATCGATATACTTACTTTAGATTAAATCTTTCTACTTCCTCTATCCCTTTTTATTTCCATCCCCATAATATAACTTGCTGCACCTAAATATTTCATTTCAAAATTTGTAGACAACTGAGATTTTAGATTAGAAATCATAGTCTTACGATTTCCTATGAACAACATATCATCAACATATGGGGAAATAATAAGAAATCAATCATTTTTAGTTTTGAAGTACACATAATGATCATATTTTGATCTCACTAATCTCAATGATAACACAAACGTGTCAAAAATTTGGTATCATATTCTAGAAGATTTCTTCAAACCATATAGAGATTTCTTTAACTTGAAAACTAGGTCTTCATTAAATTTTTCAATGAAGTGTTGAGACTGGGACATATAAATTTCTTCTTCCAGCTCTCCATGAAGAAACATTGTCTTCAAATCCATCTACTCAATCTCTAAGTCATACACTATTGCAAGTGAAAAAATATATCTGATAGATGCCAATTTAGCTATAGGAGAAAATATTTCTCTATAATAAATTCCCTCCACCTAGGAATAAATTTTCACAACCATTTGAATTTTATAATTTTCAAAACTTCCATGTAGACCAGTCTTCTTCTTAAATACCCATTTACAACCAACAAGATTTTTCTCTTTAGGAAAAGGTACCAAATCCTAGGTATCATTCTTCTTCAATGATGCCATTTCTTCATTCATGGCTTCCAAACAAGAATTTGAATCAGACATACTAATAGCCTATTTCACAGTCCTAGACTCATCAGTGCTAGTAATCAAATCATAGGCATATTTTGAATCCAACATGGAAAATCCATATCTTTTAGGTTGTTTCTTCTCATGTGTAGACCTCCTCATCAGTTGAGGTTGAGGTTTTGGTTCTCCTTCTCTAGAACTCTCAGAGCTGCTAGAGCCATCCTCATTTTTAGGTACACTTTGTAGTTCCTCTTTATTTGGGGTTTGAGGAATTTCAACTACATCATCTTTCTTTTCGCTTTCTTTTTTCTTTGACTGTAGATCAATTACTGAAAACTTTAGCTCACAAAATTTTACACTTCTACTATACAAAACCTTCTTAGTAACTGGATTCTAAAGTTTGTATCCTTTCACACCAACACCATAGCCAATGAAGATACATTTTTCAGCCTTGTTCTTTAGCTTTGATCTTTTTTGATTTGGCACATAAACATATGCATCATAGCCAAAAACACGAATATGTCTTCGAGAGGGATTTTTACTAGACCATGTTTCCAAAGATTTTTTTTCAACAAAAGTTGAAAAAGGTGAACAATTTATCAAGTAATATGTTGTAGCCATAGCCTCAATCCAAAATTTTTGCCTTAGACTAGCACCACTCAACATAATTCTTTCTCTTTCCATTAGCATCCTGTTTAACCTTTCAACAATTCCATTATACTATGGAGTATAAGGCATAGTTTTATGCCTTTTAATCCCATGGTATTTACAGTACCTTTTATAATCAACAAAATAAAAATCACTAACATCATCCATCCTCAAAATTTAATTTTCCTTCCAGTCTGATTTTCTACCAAGTTTTTAAACTCTTTAAACTGACTGAACACTAGTGATTTACACTTTAGAAAATACAAAAATTCCCTTCTCAAATAATCATCAATAAAAGAAACGTAATGCCTAGACTTCGATAACGAAGGAACATTCACTGGACCAAACACATCAGATTAAACATAATCCAATATGCCAGAATATTTATGAGGACTCGAATAAAATGAAACATGGTGTTGCTTTCCATAAATGCAATGTTCACAAAAATTGAACTCAAGGTTACAATCAACAAGCCCTTCAACAAGATTTTTATTTTTCAAGGATTTTAAGCCCTTCTCTCCTATGTGGCCAAGTCTATGATGCCATAGCATGGTTTTCTTTGCTAGGAGTTTCACCTCTAGAGATTTTACATCCAAAATTCATTCTCCTTCTCTACACGAACAAATTTTCTTGAATTTACAGAGACATTGTTACATTTAATAGGATGTGCATCCAACTTGTATAGAGTTCCAATGTGTGCACCCTTAGCCAACACCATTGAGCCTCTAGTCATTTTACAGCCTCCACTCGAGAAGGAAACTTGCACACCAACATCATTCAACTTACTAAAAAAATAAGGTTACGAGACAAACCTGGTATGCGTAGTACACCATCAATTCCTTTGATTCTTTTATCAGGGAATTGGATTTTGACTCTTCCACGACCATAAATTTCTAGAGTTGAGTCACTTTCCAGGTACACCTTTCCACCGACATACTTTTCATACTTAGTGAAAAAATCTTTGTGAGATTTCATGTGAAAAGATGCACCTTAGTCAATCATCCAAGCATCATCTGATGCTTGAGTCGCCAAGGCAACAATGAAGGCATTTGCATCACTCTAAGAAGAGTCATTATCTAAAGAGTTGTTCTTCCTCATCTTTTTCTTCTCCTTATAATCCTTTTGGATATGACTAGCCTACCCATAGTTCCAACATTTCACCTTGGAATTCTTACCAGGATACTTGGATCTCTCTTCAAATTTGGATTTAGACTTCTTGTCTTTCTTCTTTCTTCTCTCCTTTGATCTACCCTGAACAACAAGAGCCTCCTTGGCCATCTCAAAAGACTTCCTCCACATATCTTTTGACAATAACGAAGCAACTACATCTTCCATCTTAAAGGTGGTTGTTGTATTTTCAATAGCCATTTCCATATGATCCCATGTGTTAGGTAAGGAGCATAATAGAAGAATATAATGATCCTCCTCCTTTATCTTTACACCCACATACACCAGCTAAGAAAAAACCATATTAAATGAATTCTGATGGTCTGCTACAAATGCATCTTCTTCCATCTTCAAATAAGTATTAATTCTTCCTCAGGAATAACTTATTCACCAGAGACTCCCCCTGATAAATTTCACCAAGTTTCTTCCATAACGAAGATGTAGTATTCTCCTCATGGATGTTTAGGAGTAGAAAATGAGCCAGAAAAAGTCTTATCAACCCTCTAGCTTTTCTATCTATGAGGTCCCAATCTTCTTGCTTCATACCTTGTGTCATAGCTCCAAGAAGAACAATCCAGAGGTCTCTATCCACCAATAGGTATTCCACTTTGAGCTTCCACAACTCAAAATTGCCATCGTTGAACTTTTCAATTTCTACTCTATCCGATGTACTTTCCATCTCAAACTGTAAACAAGACAATCAATTTTTTCACTGCAAGAATCCCATTGGATGAATTAGCACAAAAAAATAACCCCACTCACAAGGATAACACAATTGGCTAGGGTCTAATACAAGTTGAAAGGGAAAGGTAGCGATGTGAAAATGCCTTCCTAATGCAAAATCCTCAAGGAAGAAGTACAAAAAAAAAAATCATTTAACAAGGTGTGTGTGTTAACAAACAACAATCGTATAATATGAGTTCCAATTTTATCATTTGCAAATTTTGATCACCAACATATGAAATTTGAATAACTTATTTGAAGGTTTTATATTTAAGAGCAGGTCGATTAAATATAAATGATGATGCATAAATGCAATCATCATTTATATCTGACCAATGCTATCTTAAATCATCACTCCCTCTTAGCTAGGGAAGATATTCCAAAACAAATAAGTGGAGATATCACCTTCACACATGATATCGAAGATATGATATGTTTTCTCAATATTGTCAAGTCACATGACATTCTTCACATCTTCATTATGGTATGTGCACTGACATCAAGTCACATGATGTCTACCATAATAATTCATGGCATATCCATGAATATATAATTATCCACAATGATCATCTCTTAAACATCAAAATGATCTTCAAATGACATCAAGTCCCATGATATCCATCAAAGTGTCCAAGAAATACTATCATGACATGTCCAGAGATATCAAGTCACATGATATCTATCATGATATTTCAACTCATCATTATAGAGTCGTCACTTTACAATGTCACATGCAAGTGTTCATTATTAGAAAGATTGTCACCTTTCAATAATGTACACAGGGGGAGCAGGCCCATAAGGTCATGGAGTTACATACATGACAAAATAATTTACACATTAAACATCTTTAAATATATTAGTACAACTTCTAAACAATTTGAATTTCAAACATAATATCAAATTACACTTCAACCATACGAAGTTTCTTCTTGAAGTGTTCAACCTTGATTTTGGAGAGAGGTTTGGTGAGAATGTCTATTGTTTGATCATTTTTAATAATATACTCCAACTGGATTACATTTATTTCTACCATGTCTCTTACATAATGGTAGGGGATCTCAATATGCTTAGATCTATCATGGAATATTGGATTTACAGAGAGCTTAAAGCAACTCTGATTATCACAATGAATGATAGTAGGATTCAAGGGTTCACAAAAGAGTCCCATAAGCAATTTTTGGAGTCAAATTGCTTCTTTTTCCCCCATAGAGGCTGTAATGTATTCAACTTTTGTCGAGCTTTGTGCTACTAAAGACTATTTTCTGCAAATCCAAGAGATCATAGCCGATCCTAAACTGAAGCAACATCCTAATGTTCTTTTCCGATCGGTTACACTTCTAGCCCAATCTGAATTAGAGCCATGTAGATCTAGTTGGTCATTTATGTAAAGAAGACCATATCCAATAGTGCCTTGAAGATATCTCAATATATATTTTACACCCATAAGGTGAATTTCCTTTGGCTCACACATGAACTGGCTTAGAGCATTCACTGCATAGCAAATATCAGGTTTAGTGTTAACCAGGTACATCAATGATCCAATGATTTTTCTATATAGGGCTGAATCTGAACACTTAGATTCTGCTGCTGCTTCTTTTAGTTTGTGAAGGTTGGTTTCCATAGGTGTAGACATGGGTCTACAATCCAACATTCCAAATCTCTTCAGAATATCAATAGTATACTTTCCTTGATTTAGTATGATGCTATCTAATTTCTTCCAGAATTCCAAACCTAGGAAGTAGTGTAAAATGGCCAAGTCTTTCATGTCAAATTCTGAATTTAGATCCTTCTTTCCTTGAGCAATGAGGTGATCTTCTCCTATTATCAGCAGGTCATCAACATATACAATAATTATTAACATCTCACCTTTAATTACCTTAAAGTAAATATTTGGGTCTGCATCATTCTTGGAAAGTCCTAGTCCCAAGAGGTAGCTATCAATTCTTTCATACTAGGCCCTGGGAGCCTATTTAAATCCATAGAATTCTTTAGTTAGTCTGCATACATGTGAGTCAGGTTTATGTATCACAAAACCTTCAGGCTATTCTAGATAGATTTCCTCTTCAATGGTCTCATTTAGGAAGGTAGTCTTCACATCCATCTAATGAATCTTCGAGCCTTTAGCTGTTGTAATGGCTATCACTGCTCTCACAGATGTGTAATGGGCAACAGGTGCAAATGTTTCTTCATAATCAATGCCTTCCTTTTGTGAAAAACCTCTAGCCACAAAAAATGCCTTATGTTTTTCTATACTTCCATCAACAACATGTTTGATTTTGAAGATCCATTTAGAAGAGACAACATATTTCTCTTTTGGTCTAGGCACTATAACCTATACATCATTTTTCAGAATGGATTGATACTCTTACATCATAGCATCCTTCCATACTTGATGTCTGAAGGCTTCTGGAACACTGGTGGGTTCTGAATTTATGATGTCATTCATTAGAGCAACATAGCTTGAGAACCGTTTTGGTCTCTTACTCTCCCTAAAAATTCCTTTGGGTGCTGCATGATTCTCAACTTCTTTGATCATCTTTCTAGCCCAAAGTGGCCTCTTCTTACCATTGTCATTTGTATTCTCATCTGAAGCAGATATAAGTTCATTTGGTATTTCCTCAGGATACTCCCTCTGAATCTCAGGGGTGGGATCCTCTTCTAAGAATCTAGGTGAATAAGTTTTTATCTCATTTGAACTTCTTGCCCTTTTGAATGCAATTTATTCTTCAAAGATGACATCTCTGCTCAATTCAATTTGTTTCTGCTTGGGTATGAATATCCTATAGGATTTGGAGGTTTCACTATATCCCACAAATACCCTTTTCTTTCCAGAAGGTTCTAGTTTGAATATCTTCTCTTTGGGCACATGAATATAGATAGGGCAACCAAAAATCCTAAAGTGACTAATATAAGGTTTTATGCTAGTAAATTCTTCTTCAAGAGTTTTTTTATCTAGATGAGAATGTGGACATCTATTTTGGAAGTAGAAAATAGTTCTAGAGGCTTCTGCCCAGAATGAGGTTTCTATGTTTTGGTCAAGCAACATTGATTTTGCAGCTTCTACAATGGTTCTATTTTTCCTTTCAACAACCCCATTTTTTTGAGGGTTGTAGACTACTGTAAATTCCCTCTTAATCACAATATTCTGCAAAATTCCTTAAAGATTTCAGAGGTGTATTCTTCCCCATTGTCTATCCTTAAGATTTTGATTTTCTTCCTAGAGAAGTTTTCAATAAGAGCTTTGAACTCCTTGAACCTTTTAAGAATTTCTATTGACTCTTTACACTTAAGAAAATAAATCTAGGTCTTCCTAGAGAATTCATCTATACATATGACATAGTATAGGAAGCCTTCCTTGGAGGGTATAGACATGGGTCCACATAAATCAGAGTGAACCAATTCTAATACATTTTGGGTTTTACTCAAGCTATTGTGAAAGGATCCCTTTGTATTATTTCCTAGGGCACAACCTTTACAAGTTCCTTCATGAGTTGGTTTTAACTTAGGTAATCCTATTAAAAGTTTTTCTACAGAAGGTAGGGCATGAAAATGAAGGTGTCCTAATCTTCTATGCCAAATTTCATTTGAATCAGAAGTATCAAGGGTAAGGGCTTGCTTGAATTCAATGCATATCTTATAAAGATAACCTTGTCTTATACCTATGGTTTGAGCTTTCTTTATAGTTGAGTTCTTAGGCCATGCCAAAAATTTCTCATCCATAAAGGTAACCCTATATCCATTGTCTTTAAGAGAAGATATGGATAGTAGATTCCTCTTTATTCCAAGTACAAATAAAACTCCAGTGAGTTGAAGGGAGAGACCAGATTTCAATTTGATGGAGAAAGTTCCAACACCCTTTACATGGTGTGCAAAATCATCCCCAATGGTTACTTCTTCATCAGTCTCTTCAGTCATAGTGTCTAAGTGTTATCTAAACCCTTTGATGTTCCTTGAAGAACCACTATCAATTACCCAGTTGTTGGTATTGTTAGATACTTGACTTGATAAGGCTGAATAGAATAAAATTTCTTAGATTCATGGTTTGAATTTGACTTTCCTATTTTAGCAAAGGATGCTTGTTGTTTTGATCTGTCAGGGCACTTCATTGCATAGTGGCCATATTGATCACATCTAAAACATTGTACTTGAGAGATGTCTTTCCTCTTCTTGGATGATCATTTTCCATAGGAATTTCTCTTTCTCTCAAATGATCCTTTCCCGTAAGAGTTTTTCTTACGCCTTTTATTAGATGTTGCATTGAGCACATGAATGTCTTAATCTATGTTATTTTGTTTGTTTTATTTTATTGAGAGTCTTTTTTCCTCTTGTACGCAGTCTATTCTTAGCCTATCAAACTTGGGGAGTTTAGATCTTACACTTATTCCTTGAACAGATGACTCCCATGAGTTTGGTAGGCCTCCTAGTGCAATTAGTGTTAACTCTTTGCTATTAATTTGATATCCAATTGTAGATAATTGATCCCTTAGTTCAATGATCCTCATGAAGTATGCATTAATAGTTTCTCCTTTGTTTATTTGGATATTTTTTATTTGCCTCTTTAATGCAAGAGGTCTACTGCTGTTGTTTATCTCATAGGTGCTCTCAAGGGATTTGAACATTAGATATGTAGTTTCATGTTCTGCTAAAATGGGTACTATATGATCCCTAACCGCATCTACTAATATTTTCATGGCCTTTTCATTGTTCTCAATCCATTGAGTTTTCTCTGGATCATCCTATGGTTCCCTCTTATTTTCTCTCACAAATGAGTCTAACTTATTTTCTTTAAGAATCATCATGATTCTGAATTTCCATTATGTGAAGTTGTTTTCTCCTTCAAGGCGGTCTTCAAATCTGATCACACTTGACATTATGAAGAATGTGATGTGAATTCAATTTTCTCAAAAATATGAATTTTTCCTAAGTAATCTAATATCTAGATTTCATTTTGATTCACTCAACTTGGCTTTGATACCATGTAATTGTAATCAAATCTTATCAAATTTGGGTCCTAAAAGACCTATGGAAATTCTAAGTTTGAAATTCTATGTCAAATTTTACTTCTTGTATTTCCAATGTGTTGATTGGAGAACATTTGTTAATTTCGATGTTTGAAAATAATGGAATGAAGTTCCATTTATATGAGAGAGATGTGCCTCAAGAAGATATGTGTCTCATGAGAGGAAGTGTCCCTTGAGTGTGTGAGATCTCTTAACAACCGAATCCATTTGGTGTTACTCATAAACCAAGATGTGTGTGTTAACAAAAAAAAATCGTATAATATGAGTTCCGATTTTATCATTTGCAAATTTCGATCACCAACATATGAAATTTGAATAACTTATTTGAAGTTTTTATATTTAAGAGCAGGTTGATTAAATATAAATGATGATGATGCATAAATGCAATCATCATTTATATCTGACCGGTGCTATCTTAAATCAACATCCCTAAATCCATATTTCAATGTCGACTTGTAATGTTTGAATTTTGTAAAATTAAGTGTACATACCTATAAATACAAGGCTATTTCATCAAATCAACTAGAGGTTTTCAAGAATATTTTCAACAAATATTTTACAAGAGCTAAGATTATTGTCAAGAGCATTCAAGGGAAGATTTATCAATCATTTGTTGCAGCAATCAAGATCTCAAGCATCATATCAAAGTCATCAAGCATCATGCATATTTTTGGAGCTAAAACTGTGATGTAGGTTTCAAGATCCAAGTTAAGATTCAAGTCATATTTCAAGCATCAAGATATACATCCTTTGCAGCCATATCATGCAAGATCAATGTCAACATTTTATATTTCCAAAGGTTTATTCAAGGGTTTGGTGAATTGCAATATTGCATTGTTAGTTCATCATTCCCCTCATGTTTTATTTCAATTCAAAGTTTAATTACCAAAATGGGGTTTGACCAAGGCAAACCCCCATTCACAAAAAATAAATAATAAATTCTACCCTTTTATGTTTGTGTTGCATATTTTAAGTTGAACATAAATTGAAGATTGGAGATCTCTAAGTGAAAAATTGAAAAAGTTGCAAAAGTTGTCAAAGTTGCAAGAAAATATGTCAAGATCACATAAACTCAGATCTTGGATTTATTTTCCATCATTTCTAAGTGAAACCAGTGGGAAATTTAATCTTAGATATGTCTTCAGAGGCTCCAAAAAATTCAGCTCGAAATTCTATCTCATAGTATCCTTTAAAAAATCTTTGAGGTTTAAAATATTACTATGATAGTATGGTTGACTTGTCAATTGGAATTGGCCTATCCTTCAAAAATCATTAAGGTTCAAAATATTACTATGATAGTATGGTTGATTTGCCAAATGGAATTGACCTAAATGATGTTCAACTAACTAGAAGTTCTTTTACTTAATACAATAAAATGATGGGGAGTAATCTTATTTAATTCAACTTAGATAGGGTTCTTATTACTAACTAATGAAATTTTATCACTCATCTCGACATTTATATTCTCCCTAGAGTTGGTTCAGGTCACAATCCTCTTCTCATATATTGGGTTATTTAAAATAGAAAATGAGCTTATCCATTAAGATATGTAATAATGTGGGATTCACTTCCTAATTTTATGAGCCAACTAGAGGTTTGGTATAAATATCCTTTCAAGGGTACTGTTATGTTATACTTACCACAAAGATTAAATGTTGTCAAAGATAAAGTCAATGGTTGGAACAAGTTAACCTTTGGCAATGTTAAACTTAAAAGAGGTTCAAGATAAATTGCCTAGGTAATTCATGATTTGGGAACTTTTTAGAAAGAAAAAAGACTTAGAGAAGAATGAAATAGAATAATTCAAGAGAAGAGATGTTCTAGAATAAAAAATTAATAAATCAATGGCTTACAAAACATGACAAGAATACTAGATTTTTCTGCCACTCTACTTTGAAGTAAAAGAAAAAATATTATCAGATTGGAAGATAAGGAGGGAAATATTTTTAATTTAGATAATCAACTTGGTTTCATGACTACTAATTATTTCAAAATTTTAATTCAAGAACAACAAAATAATCTTGTGCTTCTCTTTAATATAGTAGGGGCAATCCCTTATATGGTTTCAAATTATGATAATGAGGTTATGTTCAAATCAATTACTAAAGATGAAGTTAGGTATATTGTCTTCTTGTTTGGAGCCTACAAGGCTCTAGGTTTGGAAGGGTTTCCTTCTCATTTTATAGGATTTTTGGGACATAGTGGAAGCTAATATTATTATTGCTGCAATAGATTTCAATAAGTCAACTATGATTGTACAGAAAATAAAAAATAATTTCCTTGCCAAAAAATGTGAAGCTATTAAGATGGATGATTTTAGGCTGACTAGCCTTTGTAACATTATTAATAAAAAATTTGAAGTGTTGGAATCAAGGAACATTGAGAGGGGGGGTGAATCAGTGTTCTATAATTTTAACTTTATTAAACTGATCCTGAAAGAACTTATAACATTCAACCAAAAGAAATATGCATGAACATAAGATAGATAACCATAGCACCATAACACAAGGATTTTGACGTGGAAACCCTATTAGGGGAAAAACCATGGTGGAAGGCCAATCCACAATATGAGTATACTCAGAAATAAGTGTTTACAAAGTGGGAATGCACTTACATTCAAACACACTACCTAGAGCTGACTGCTCAAAAATGAAGACTTACTGTCTTACAAAATATTTAGATTAAATCCATTTGAGAGATTTAAAATAAAAGAGTTGCATCTATGAATGCTTGATCACAGTTCTAGTTACACTCAACAATCGAATTCTTGACCTTCTATCTAATTATGCTATTTTTCTTTGCTCCACTTCAATTTGTATCACAAATCCTTTTATGCACAAGTGAAACTATGCATAATCCTTCTACTATTCGCAAAACACACCAAATCACATCGCACGCCTATATCAAAATGATATAATCAATCGCTTATATATATTTGCCACTAAGGATTTAATCGCTACTTGTCGGCTCCAACAAAAGTATGAAAATATTTACAAACTGTTGGCTCAATCCAAAGTTAATTCTTAATGTGCGCCTAATATAGTCAGCCATAGCATAGTAATGACCCAAATCAATATGATCAAACATGAAAATACTTAAAAATTTACTCCTTAATTATCCATAATGACTATATCCACCAAGTCGTCCTTTATGCACTGATAAACATGAAATCAATCAACATATATTCTAACTTGAACACCAATGAATGTGTATCCTGATGATTCTCAAATAAGATAGTACCTACACCAAAATATATTCCCTAAGATCCACAACTCAAAATGATAATAGGAAATTGCATATGAATTGATGAACACAATTCTATCAGATGCTCTGTTCTTGCTTTACAATTGATTATAGAACTTT